>JARYHS010008074.1:138790906-139349902 GCA_031002005.1 Vandiemenella viatica
AGGATGAGGAGGGTGATGGGAGTGTGTTTCGGCAAACCATTTTTTCGAGTGACTTAAAATATCTACAATGAATATAAATATCTTGTAAGCCTGTCAAAAAAGATGTGTTAAACGCAGCATTTTAAGCAATTTATTTCGTCGCTAACTAAGTACAATTTTCACAAATAACGTTCATAATCTTGCAAAAGATGTAGTGTAGATATTTCTAAGCTTACTGTAATTATGGTATCGCTGTACAGAGAGTATAAGAAAAATCTATATCTAACGAATTCTAAGTAAGAAAAAGCGACTAATAATTACTATGTCGATTTTTACGAAATACATACTTCTTATAGTGTGCTTACAGCTCATTTACTCATGGATGCGTAGCTAAATGGAACTGTTATTAAATAATGTGCATAACCTCAAATATCTCCAGTCACTGATCGTTGGGCAGCAGAGGCGGGAAGCATGATGTCAGAATGTGACAGACATCCCTACATCATGACCAAGACAAGGATTTGTTAGATATAGATATTTTATATTAAGCATTGCCCAATTTAAGTTACACTCTGGACCAAAATTTATAGTTCTGAAAGTTGTTAATGTAAAATACCCCTCATTATGCTACAATGGACACCATTTTTTCTCTTACAAAACATTATTTTACATGTCAAACAAAAACAATATATTTTTGTTTATAAATTTCCAGAATCCTCTGGAACTTCTGTTTTTTTCTTTTATTTATTTCTATTGTTGCTGTGCTTATTTGTGTCATCCCTGTAAGTTGTAGCTTATTAGCAATATCTTACATTATAATTTCAAAAGAGATTGGCAAAAAATACAAAAAATGGGTACTTCTGGGGTACTATTGGGTACATTTTGTCATTTTGAGAGTTGCTTATGAACTTTCACGAGCCACAATGCAACTTACTCAACCTACTGACTACTCCAAACCCCCAGAAACCAACCACAGTCCAGTCCTGGTTACACAATATTTCCTTGGCCTTGAATACATCAACAGAATCCTATGGCAGCGTTATGATTTCCTACTAACCTGCCCAGAAATGAGATCCGTTCTTCCAAAAATCCTCCCTGGCCCTCCCAGAACTTGTTTCAGCAGACCTCCCAACCTCAGCCAACTTCTAGTCCACAAACACAGTCTTCCTCGCCCCATAGACAGCCCCAAGGATCTTTCCCCACACAATAGACCCCGCTGCAAGACGTGCAACATACACCATGCCCCCACCACTTTCACCAACCCTATCACTGGTGAGAGCTTTCCTATCATAGGACATGCCACCTGTGAAACCTCGCATGTAATATACCAGCTCTCCTGCAAATACCACTTGGCTTACTACACAGGTTTAACTAGCAATACATAAGCCATAAGAATGAATTACCACCAACAGACAGTTTTTCCTCGGAATCCAAAACGTCCAGTAGCCATACATGCCATCTCCCATGACACCAATAATTTTAATTCTTGTTTCACTGTCCATACTATCAGAGTCCTCCCAAACAACAGCAGCTCCTCTGAACTCAGAAGGTGGGAGCTTTCCTTCCAATACAAACTAGGCACAAGACAACCTCCTGGTTTCAATTTGAGATAATACCCAGTCAGTACTTTTCCTTCCGTCTATCTGCTCCTTGCCTCCATGCCCACTGTCTATATTGAACCACCACATACCACAGGTGATGTTTATCTGCATAGATTCTCTTTTTTTATTCTTACTTTTATATTTGTTATTTTTTTTCGATTATTCTGTTTTCTTATTTACTTTTACTTTCTCAAATTTATGTTAAGAACATTTTAAGGTATTATTCTGCACTTTTTGCAACATTTTGCATTGCTCGTTTACTAGATCCAATTCACTGTCCCCCTCACTCTGTCCTCTGTTTGAATTTGCTCCCACCATGTTATTGACTAATGGTCGTTCTGTGAGACCGAATCCTGCACCACCCTCCCAATGTTCTCCTGTTGACGAAGGGTCAAGTCCCAAAATATTCAATAGTTTTTCCTGTTCTTGTGGGTTTTTTTTTTTTTGTGTGTTCATCCCACGAAACCATCATCTAAGGTAAGTGGTGGTTCATTTCACTATCCTTTTTTTGTAAATCCTATATATGTATATATAGTTGTATGAATTTGGCAAAAATGTGTTGTGTCGATTTAGGTTTGAAAATGTTTCTGTTGTCAGGATAATTTAATGCCACAGTTAGACTTTGGTTTAAGTTAATGATAAACACTAAGTCTTAGCAAATTTTATGAAACATACCTCAGTCAGCTGATGACTCACTGCCAAAAACGAGTCAATCCATGGGTGAACTCGGGGCTTTATTGCACTTGCTTTCAGTTGCTGCATGCCATAATCAATAACAGTCCTCAAACTTCCAATAACTGAGCCAAGACCAGAGAGACAACTTTCCAACTTTGCATGCTCATTTTCAGTCATACTCATCATTCCTGGTATTTCCTCTGTCAAACTTCGACGCAAGGTTTCTATGTACTCTGTGCTTATATCTGCATTGTTGAGGTAAGCCTGCAATTGTTTTCAAAGAAATAACTGGACTTTGTTTTTGTAGATCATTCTTCAAATAATAAGTTACATTATTTGTTAGGCATTTTTGAAGTTCTTCTTCACTGTAGGAATTAGCTATCATGATTTTTCTGATTTGAACATAAACATGTTAATAAACTATCAATGAAAATTTCCTTTTGTCATAAATGCTGATTAAAACTATAACAATCACTAAAGCACTGTAACAACAGACTGAAAATACACTGTCCTATTGCATTAATACGTTGTTCAGATATACAGTAATGCAGGGTTTACCAAAGTTGATGGGAAGATTGCTTGGAAGACATGGTAGATTACATTTATTTTCATGGGTTTCACACCTAGAACATGCTACCCTGGTACATTTGCACAACAGCTTTTAAAAACTGTCATTATTTGGAGTCTATTAGTCAATAGCAAAACAAAGATATTGACTTAGAACATAGCAAAACAATGTTTAGCTGCCTTTGGGATGCATGAAATATTATTTATACAATTTTTGAATGTGTTATTGAATAATTATATATATGAAATAAATGACTATTACATGTTTAAAAATCTTACAACAAAATTTTTCCCTAAATATGGGACCTCGAAGAGGTCTATATTTTCCACACCCAAAGTGTTTGAAGGTAAAAAGGATAAAAAATCAGAAACATAGTGCAAATACTTATTGGGAAGATAACACAAATATCAAAAGACACATGGCAGATTTAATATATTTTGCCAAATCAGGAAAAGTATTTTATTTATTTTGTGAAAAATTTATGAAAACACATAATTTGAAAATAATAATAATAATTTAAACATTTCAAATGAAGGGGATTAATCTCATTAACAGATTACACCCATGAAAGGATTTTTACCATGTAAAACTCGTAAAATTACCAGTTATAATACCCAACACTGTGGCTGTGCATGTTAAGGCACCACCACACTGGATCAGGGAGGCACAACGGAACCAGCTTCAAGTCCTGGTACCCACATACCTGCCGTCATGAATGCTGTTTTAGGTGGTATACCAAAATCGTTGAGGTGAATGTTGGGATGGTCCCCAATCTTCGCCTATTAAACTAAACATTTCACAAACAAAATAGCAAATAGCAACAAAAATATTCCTCCTGTAGGTTAAATTCTACGGGACTCACAAATCTGGTTCTAATTCTGGGAAGGGACAGATCCTTTCCTCTCCCCTCCCCTCCCCAAACCCACCCCACCCCTAATGATTCATTTTCAAGTTCTTATTTACTGCTATCTTCTGATCATCAACAATTTCCAACCTGCCAGAAATGTAGTCCTCCCAAGTCTCTTCCTGCCCTCCCACCATTCCTCCTCTTCCACTACTGTTCAGTTTGTTCTTTTTTCTTAGTTTCTTTTCTATTCCTTTACCCTACCTATCGCAGAGTCTTCATTCTAAATTATACATTTATTTGACATCCTTCCATCACTCATTCTCTTCATGTGTCCATACCACTGGACTTCAATTCTGTCTCTTTCAGGTACCTCATTAAGTGTTTTCCTGATATGGCACTCCCACAACCAGTGCCCTCTCATTACACCAATCCTATTTCTATGAAACTTCGTCCCCGTCGCTGGAATTTGTAACACATGCTACCGCCCCAATTACGAAATTAATTAATTTTTAAATATTTTTTGTTAAGTGTAGTTTATTATGATTTAAATATTGATTGTAATAATATATATAATGTAATTTCGAAGCTCCAAACACATTGTCAGTGGGTAGTGTAAGTACATCTTTGAAACGAATGAGATAGAAAATCTTTGGTCTGGTACAAGAGATTCTTAGAAAAAGAAAGAAACGAAGGAAGGTGTGTGTGTAAAAGGCTGTAGTTTTGGACTGCGAGTGTCACAGTAGCATTATATGAATGTATTAGTTGTTCGAGAAGTGATGTATTATAATTGTTTTAACTAATGTCTGCGAGCTTTGGATTGATTATTTATTAAAAACAGTTGAGAATATATGCTAACAACTTTGAGTTGTAACTTCTGTAGAATTAGCAATCCATTGATGAGCTATTTTATGACAATTGAATATTTTAATATTTAAAGAAGTGACCTCTACTCTGTTTACTTGGGTCAAAAGACGACATATTTAGGGCCATGTCATCATAAGACCTGCAGAATTATGAGCAAGTTAATTAGTGGACTTTGCTCGTCTTCGATTGGATTTATTTAATGCGAATTTAATTAGGAGAGGTTACAAATTCTATTAATATCGCTTACTTTCATCACCCAAGCTTCAGGACTATAAATCAATATTGGCACACAGTAAGATGTAAACAATCTTTTTGCACCGATGTAGGGCTTCCCTGCTTCAAATCATGCCTCTGGCATTCTTGCAGAATGTCTTATGCTTATATAATTTTCTTTTTTTCTTTCTGTATCTCCCATTTTCTTTCTAACACACTTCCCAAATACATGAACCTTTAGTTTCTCATCTTCACATATGAAATCGCAACTACTCTTCTTTCGAGTTGTATTTAACATTTCACTCTTTTCTGCAGAGAATTTAATTATATTAAGTGTAACTATTTCCTGTCTCATATCCAACTGTTCTTGCACTACTAACTTACAGTTTCCCCAAACTATCATATCACCTGCAAACACCATGGCTTTCATTTTTTCCTTCCTGATCCTACTGGCCACCTTCTTTATTATTTTGTCCATAATAATAATGAATAGAAGAGAGCTCTTCCCTGCCCAAGTCTGTTGTTTAATCTGAGCCACGATGTCCTCCCTACACACAGTTTCTCAGAACCCTCACATCCCTTATACATACTCTTTAACTGTCCCAATCAGTCCATTGATAACTCCTTTCACATTCACACTTCTCAAAATTTCCCGCTGCATAAGATTTAATAATGTCAAAAAACGTGGAGTTTAGGTATTATTTATTATACTCATAGTGCTTCTCTTGTAATTAGCTTACTGAAAAAAAAAAAAAAAATCCACTGTTGCTCTTTTTTGCTTGATGCCATACTGCTCCTTGCTAATCCACTTTTCACCACTCCATGTCTCTTTTTCTAGATTACATTCTCAAATATTTTCATAGAATGGCACAAAGGAGTTTAGACATTTTCTTTTTGTCTCAATTTTTGAAGATTGGCATAAAAATATTACTTTTTGTGCTGGAACAGTTTTCTTTTCTATCTTCTGATAAATATTTTTATATTTTAAGTGCTTTTTCTATGAACATGTCCTACACAGCTACTCTAAAAGAAAGAGACATACAAAAATATGTTTTCTTTCAGGAAAAAAGTAAGGATTAAAGAAAATGGTATGTACAATATGCTAAATAAAAAAAAAAATAACTTAGTGCATAATGCGAAGGTTGGTTGGATCCTTCGAAAGGAGGTTTTCTAAGCCATTCTTTCATTTTCTTTGGGACCTACAGTTTAACGTGGAATCAGAGCCATAGAACGCTCTGGCATAGCACATATGATCAAACAAAATTCCTGCTTCCATTGGGATTTGTACCTGGAACCAGATCATGAACTTTTGAAAGCGAGCGTCTTAACCACTGAACTAGCAAACCACTTTATGACATACTTATTGCACAAAAGCTACTAACTATAATAAAAACACACACAAAAGTTCAAAAATAATCAAGAAGCTTTTCTACATCATTAACATACCAAGAAAAGAATTCTTGACTGCTCAGAGTCAGAAGCCTGCAACCGACCCTGCTGTATACTGCTGTGAAGAACATTATATGCTTGAGTGAGATCCAAGTAGCCTGATGGGTACCCTTGGCGTAGCTGCTGACGCAGCACTGAGCAATAATCCATCTCTAGAAGACCACATGCATTATTTATGACCGCACAAACACCATCTAGGCTTGAACTAGTACTAGCTCTCCTGTAAAAGCAATTTCATAGAAAATAGACAAGATACATTTTTGACAACCAGTTAAAATATTAATGTCATACAAAAATTCTTTACAGTTGTAAGAAACTCACTGGTCAGCTAATAACTTTTTTAGTTGCAACAGAGTTGATTAATGTTAGATCATAAAATGTTCTAGACTAATCTGCAACAGTTATTACAGCATTATTAAATGATATCTGTTTCTATAGCATAATGACTTCCATAAGAATAATGAGAGGGATGCAAGTGAAAGCAGTTGCACTCCCTGGACTAAGAAGTAAATACGAGGGGCGGATCGGAAAGTAATGTACAATAATTTTTTTCTCCCCTGGTATTGCAGCTGGAATGTTGAAATTTCATGACGATATAGTTTGAAGTTTGTGCTATAGAGGGTATTTTGTTTTCATGCGCAGCTCTAGCGATAGAAGCGTGAACTATGAAACAAACATAGCGCGCATGTTACTGTCGTCCACGTGTGAAGAGCAGCGAAGTGTACTTTGATATTTGTGGGCCAAAGGGCATTAAATTAACAGGGACATGCGTGGCGTGTATGGGGCCAATTTTCTGGATCATAGCAATATCTCCAGGACGTGTGCATTCTTCCAAAAGGGCCGCATGAACCTTAGTGATTCTCCATGCTCCAGGCATTCGGTAACAGTTACAGCTCCGAAGAATGTCTGCACCATTGGAGGACCGGCGTGTGCACCTGCGAACCTTATCACAGACGTTCAACGTTTTCTATGGTGCAGTGTTCATGACAGGTTGAAATTCCGTAAAGTTAGTGCTAGCTGGGTGCCTAATAACCTGACAGACAACCAGAAAGGCCAGCGAATTATGACAACCTTGGGTTAAGTGACACATTATGCCACAGAAGGGCATGATTTTCTGAAAGGAATCTTCACTGCTGATAAGTCCTGGGCATTCCACTACATGCTCGAAACAAAGCAGGCCTCTATGGAGTGGAAACATGCTGGTTCCCCAGTACGAAAAAAATTTAAAGTGACTCAATCAGTTAAGAAAGTGCTTGTGACAGTGTTCTGGGACATGTTTGACATGTTATTGGTGGACTTTGCTGAACACGGAAGCAATGTGAATGCTGCAGCCTACATGAAAATGTTGGTTAAGTTGCGTTGTGCCCTTCATGACAAACACCACAACATTAATGGTAATGGTGTCAAACTTCTTCATGACAATGCATGTCCCCATGTTGCTGCTCCTGTTCATGAGAAACTTGCCACTTTCGTGTGGGAGGTGCTCCAGCATGCACCATACAGCCCGGCACCGTCTGACTTTCATCTGTTTTGTCCCATGAAGAAATTCCTAGCCGGACAACATTTTGTAACAGATGCAGAAGTGAAATCAGCAGTCCGCAGATGGCTACACTCCCAACAAACGGACTTTTAAGAACAGGGCATATTGGAACTGGTAGAAAAGTAGGTCAAAGATGTAAGTTAGTTTGTGATTTGTTTGGTTGTGGTACATATTGAACTTTCTGGGAAAAAATTATTGTGCGTTACTTTCCGATCTGCCCTCGTAGAAAAATTGGGAAAATCTAAAAGAAAAATATTTACATTGGTAATACAATAACAATTTAAAGGAAATAAATTTTGACTCTCGTTCTTAGCGTTCCAAATTCACTGAAGACATTATCAATGAATTGACTGTCCTTTTGCACATTTTTTTTCTGAGAATGCTGAGTGTGCACAATCCACTTAACCCCTGGATTTCCATAATGGACTGATTCGAAGCCTTCACATGTAATGTACTGAATGAGCATTCAAAATGTAATTCTGAAACATGAAATTTAACATTTGTCATACCATTATCAGAAAAAAAACTGATATCAATTGCACCAACATCTGAGAGAAAAAGGAATAAATCATCATATTCCACAAGAATAATAAAAACCATCCTATGGCTTTGATGACAGTTCCAAATCTGTATAAGCGTTCCATAAGAATTCCCATAGTAAAAACCCTTTACAAAAAAAGATTTAGCTCATTGTATGAAGTTTGTAAAAAAGAGTGCCTGTTTTGAATTTTAAGTATTTTGATAAATCTAAGTAAGGATGAATCTTCGTTTGTGTTAACACTAAACTAATAAGTTAAATTAATTTAGATTTTAGCAAAGACCTTGTCTTCGTTTGGGTACTAAAGGAAAACATTGGTGTGGTTCAGAGCAACACAGAAGCTCATAAAATCGGGTATGACTTGATTGGTGAATTTGTAAGCAAGTTTTAAATTCAAAGAACCAAAAAAGGTCAAGTACCAAAGAAATGAGTAAAGTTTGGGTGCACCCATTCCACCTTGTCCCTCGTGATTAATTCTTCTGACACGAAAGATAACTTATAAGAAAAAGTAAACGAACCTTCTAGCCATATCTGATTGCTCCTCCATTAGTGTTGTCGCCATTTTTATTCTTGTTTTTCTCTCTCTTTTCCTTCTGTCTAATTTTGTTTGTGACTTTGCCTGGGAGATCTAAATATATAATACAGTAAGTTTTCACCTTTATATGGTGCTTGCATTTGTAACTGGAGAGGTTGGGAGGGAGATGAACAGAGGTCTGTATTCTCTTTCTAGACCTTGGTACCAAAAGTTAGGGAGGCTTTGCTATGCCTCTTGTAAGGGACTAAGCCTACCCGGGGTAGTAGTAAGCCTAGATCTCCTTAACAAGCAACTTGCATCTCAAACTAGATTTCATCAAAGATAAAAACAAAGTTCCAACTGTTCAAAAATTTTAGCCCGTGAATACACCTTGGAAATAAAATCAACTGCAAATTAACATGGTCGCCACTCTCCAATAATTTTAACCTTCGGAGAGAAAAGGGCTCAGTTAAACTATGGAAAAAAACTCACTGCTCAAATTTCACCATAATTATATTCTGATATCAAAAAACACTAAAAGGTTCACAGTTGATTCTTTAAAAACATTTGAAAGTTAGGAAACGCAGAAGACAGACAGAACTAAACCCCTAAAAAATTTTACATTATCTGTTCATCTGCACTACTTCAAAAATTCCATGATGGCCAACACCAAAGCATGTGACTGGACTCCTTGCAGGAGTACCAACTGCAAGTTCTCGCTCCAGCACAACTTACACGAATTTCCACAGGCAACTAGCGAAATTAGGGCCAGAAAGCCCTATGACACAAGCAGATCTTCTAAGTCATGTGGCACCAAGAATGCAGTGAATCTAAGATACTTACTGTAGAGAAAGATATAATCCACAACTTTCTCCCCTTTGATATTTCTCGTAATCCCACTCGTTTAGCTGTAATAAAATCTCACCTGTTCCTGCGTAGAAAATCTGACGTCACTGCTCTCAACATGAGTGTGCGAGTGTATCAATGCATAATAAAAATGCCCGGTTAAGCACCATTTTGAAAATTCAAATTAAAAAAAGTCTATTGTAAATTGCTCTGAAATTAAGGCCTATCTCGAAAAATGGTTTTCGACATAATATTCCCCCGTTTCCAATATGTCCTTAGAAAGTAATTTTATTCCCAGACTTTGATTGGTTTGACTGTGATAATTTATGTAAGTTAGCAATATGAAAAATTATACGCAATTTGTTAAAAAAATTTATCTTAGGCTTGTTTGACTGTACAGAACTGCCTGAAATTTCAGTATGAGGTACAGAAAGAACTTAAGTTTTAATTACAATGTTGGCTAATATCAGAAATGCTTTAAATATGTTGTTATTACTGTTTGAAACTGCCGGCTTGTGTAACTATGTGTTTTCTTATTTTTAAACTGCCTGAAATTTTGCTCGTGCTTTGTTTACTGCAAAATTGAGTGTTTCCTGGTTGATTATTATTATAAATGTTTTTTACCGTGTTGCAAAGTGTTGTAAAATGGTGATGTTATCTGAAAACAAAAGTTAAGTGCTTAAAAGTTGTATTCTTGAGGATTTCCACGAGTTAGGTGAGTTTAAAGGCTACTTTTTATCATTGAACGTCTGGTTAAGGCTGTTATTACGTGTTGAGTTAGTTTTTAGATTTTAAATCGCTCTGTGTGAGGCTATAAGCTGCAGTATCGGCTTCTGTATGATTCCCATCCCCCATAACCTGTAGCGACGAGGTTTAGAATTTAACAAATTCTGAGGTGCTTACACTCTCCTTAGCAGCTTACCTTCAATGAGTTTTTTGTTGGTACTAATTGTGCAGCAAACTAAGTGGGCCTGGGAATCATTTTATGAATTCGTTTGAAGAAGTAGTGTTGGATTCATTAAGAATTTTACCATGACATGATAATTTATACTTATCTGAGGTTTGGTCTGCTGCTTCACAATTAAATTTGGCATCTGACAAAATCAATGTTTTCACACACTGTTTTCAATCATTGAAGGATTATTAATGAACAAAATCAAAAACGAATATGACCACAAAGTAATTAGACTACTAATGTACTAACATAGTCTTAATGGATAAAATTCATACAGTGAAATTACTGATTAAGTTTATTGTACGTAAACACAGATGAACATTTGGATAGGATAATAACCACCACTTACTAAATTAGAAGATTGCTGCAGCATGGACACATGGAAAAACAAATAGACACAATAGAATGATGAATTTTTTTGGCTCAAAACCCTTCTTCAGCAATTTTGAATAAGATAAGATAGCAGCCTTATGGAAGCTGGCTCCTAGATGAACGTGAAAAACATCGTCCGGGAGCTCATGGTGGGGGAAAATCAAAACAGACATACAACACATATACATAGTTATTTTCTTTCTAAAACAACAAAAATATATTAAACACTACTAAAAGATTAGCCCTGGTGAGCATAGAGGATATGGAGAATGGGTGGAAAAGAAAGAAGAATACTAATACTATTTTAAATTAAGACCTGGCAGCAGTCTGGTGCCTAATTTATGCTGATAAGCCAGTTCCCACCTTCTGAGTTCTGAGATGCTACACAGGTCTGAGAGATTGGTCAGAATGAATGGAGACATACAAATGGTATTTACGAAGTGTAATGGTGACCAAAACTGAAGATGGTTATATTTATACTTTCACAAAGACACACATCCCAGAACTGATTTCAGGGAACAGTTCTGCAAGTGCAAATCGAGCACAAGTAAAGTGGAGCGGAGGTGGGAAGGTTCAAGGAAATAATAAGAATAGGGGAAGAAATGTTTACTCCAAAGTAGAACACAAATACAGAACCCACATGTTACAATAGGGTTGAGAAGGCTAAGGAGGTTGGTAAGAAGAGAAAACAATAGATTTAAGAACCAGCAAAGCTGTAGTACACACTTGAAACAACAGGAAGTAACAGCAAAAAAGAGCAAAGGTAAAAATGGGTTTATGAAAATTAATATACACTCCTGGAAATTGAAATAAGAACACATTGACGCCGGTGTGTAAGACCCACCATACTTGCTCTGGACACTACGAGAGGGCTGTACAAGCAATGATCAAATGCACGGCACAGCGGACACACCAGGAACAGTAGTGTTGGACGTCGAAGGGCGCTAGCTGTGCAGCGGTTGGGCACCGCCGCAGTCAGTGTCAGCCAGTTTTCCGTGGCATACGGAGCTCCATCTCAGTCTTTAACACTGGTAGCATGCCGCGACAGCGTGTACGTGAACCGTATGTGCAGTTGACGGACTTTGAGCGGGGGTGTATAGTGGGCATGCGGGAGGCCGGGTGGACGTACCTCCGAATTGCTCAACATGTGGGGCGCGAGGTCTCCACAGTACATCGATGTTGTCGCCAGTGGTCGGCGGAAGGTGAATGTGCCCTTCGACCTGGGTCCGGACAGCAGCGACGCACGGACGCACGCCAAGACCGTCGCATCCTACGCATTGCCGTAGGGGACCGCACCGCCACTTTCCGGCAAATTAGGGACACTGTTGCTCCTGGGGTATCAGAGAGGACCATTCGCAACCATCTCCATGAAACTGGGCTACAGTCCCGCGCACCGTTAAGTCGTCTTCTGCTCACGCCCCAACATCGTGCAGCCCGCCTCCAGTGGTGTCGCGACAGGCATGTATGGAGGGACGAATGGAGACGTGTCGTCTTCAGTGATGAGAGTCGCTTCTGCCTTGGTGCCAATGATGGTTGTATGCGTGTTTGGCGCCGTGCAGGTAAGCGCCACAATCAGGACTGCATACGACCGAGGCACACAGGGCCAACACCCGGCATCATGGTGTGGGGAGCGATCTCCTACACTGGCCGTACACCTCTGGTGATCTTCAAGGGGACACTGAACAGTGCACGGTACATTCAAACCGTCATCGAACCCATCGTTCTACCATTCCTAGACCAGCAAGGGAACATGCTGTTCCAACAGGACAATGCACGTTCACATGTATCCCGTGCCACCCAACGTGCTCTAGAAGGTGTAAGTCAACTACCCTGGCCAGCGAGATCTCCGGATCTGTCTCCCATTGAGCACGTTTGGGACTGGATGAAACGTCGTCTCACGCGGTCTGCACGTCCAGCACGAATGCTGGTCCAGCTGAGGCGCCAGGTGGAAATGGCTTGGCCTGCCGTTCCACAGGACTACATCCAGCACCTCTAAGATCGTCTCCATGGGAGAATTGCAGCCTGCATTGCTGCGAAAGGAGGATATACACGGTACTAGTGCCGACATTGTGCATGCTCTGTTGCCTGTGTCTATGTGCCTATGGTTCTGTCTGTGTGATCATGTGTTGTATCTGACCCCAGGAATGTGTATATAAAGTTTCCCATTCCTGGGACAATGAATTCACGGTGTTCTTATTTCAATTTCCAGGAGTGTAGATGCAGGGGAACACTGAATGATGCATTTAGAAATTTCTATGACTGTTAAAAACTGAGGGGAAGGATGGAGAAGCTGCTGAAAATTTGAAAAATGCAAAAATATTAAGTAATTGGGTTAACAAGGCCAGTAAGGAATGTTTTAAGGGATAGTATAAAAAAAAATCAAAGGAGTAGCTTCTCCAAATAAGTAATAATGAGTAGACTGAAGAACTTCTCCAATTAAGAACTAATGAGCAGACTAAAAAATATGAACCTGAGGACATTATGAGGAAACTAAGAAAGCTAAAGAAGTGTAAGGGAGCCAGAGTGGATTGCATCACTAATTAAAAATAGGGGACATGACATTTACTTTACCTTGTAATATGATTTAGATTGAGTATGGTGACTTGCAGCTTATGAAAGGACTGGAAATTTATTTATTTATTTATTTATCAATCTTGTTCCATGGATCCCTGTTATAAAGGAACCAATGTATAAAGAAAGGGAGATAAATGGGGTTGCAAAATACAGGTCAATTACTGTGAGATTAGTGGTGGGTAAATTGATAGTTTTGTATGCAACAACAGCAGAAATGTCTGCGAGGTTAGGGACTGATCAGTCTATATGCATAATGGGCTTAGGCAAAGACAGTTGTATGAATATATGTAAGATATTGCAAATGAAATGGAGAAGGATACCAAGTTGATAGTGTAGCACTAGATCTCTCCAAGGCATCTAATTGAGTGAGCCATAAAATGGCAGTAAATAAGATAAAAACCACAGGAATGGATGGAAAAGTGATGTGCTGGATGCCAGGAATTCTAAAAGATAAAAGCAAAGAGTTAGAGAAGGAAATGCAGTGTCAAAAGACATGGAGCTTTAAAAACGAGTGCCACAGGGTAATGTATTGGGAACGTTGCTGTTCATTATTATAATGAATTATTGTGCGGATAGTTTTCAGTTAGAAATTAAATTGTAAGAACGGAGACTTTCCGAGCATATAACTGTGCGGGCCACAAATAGAGCCATTGGATATATAAGGAAGTGTGGCATCTGAGCTGTATCTGTTGGTCAGCCAACCGGTACAGATGTTTTCACACCTGAGGAAGACAACAGAGTTAGTCATCGAAATACTGTGTTTGCACAACACAATCAGGGTGGTACACCCATGAAGACAAAATTGCAGCAGTTAAATTGTTTGCAAATTACATAATGTTATATCAGCATTATCCAGTTCAATAATTAATGACATGGCCTTTATGTGTAACAAACCTTGACGTAACATTTGATACTAAACTCAATTGGCCAGGTGGCATGGATCGTTTGAGTCCTTCAATTAATGGAGAGAGTTATGAGAGGATATACCAAAGAAGTTAGTGAACTGGGTTACAAAACTTTGGCCAGACCGTTCCTTGAATATGGTAATGTAGTATTGGATATTCATTTCAGGTATCATGAGTTCGAGGGAGTGCAACAGAGAGCAGCTAGTTTTGTTTGTGGAAATTACCACATAATGTCTATCCCAGAATCCAATTAACAAGAAAAGTTGAAGAAAATCATTTCTCGATGTCCTGATAAATATGTATGACAATGGATGCTTGAGTCACACTAATAGACATTTAGATGTAAGGTCGCACCGTCACCCAGCAATGAAGAGAGTCAGGCTGATGTAATTGAGCATAAGACCAAAGATAATATGTGACATGAAGTGTCTGATGGAGGAAATGAGGACTCTCAAAAGAATATTCTGGTCCAACACCTACTGCGAAACTGAATGAAAAGGGTATTGAGAACTATCAGACCCATGGAGGATGACACAATTTGTAACCAGGACACCAATTTGAAACAAAAATTTTCCTTTCTTTTCTAAGCACATGGAGTCACAGACCAAACTGTAAAATTGTTGAAGTGGGTGGCAGTGCCTACAGTTTAAAATGTACAATGAGAAATTTGTCCAGTCTTTGCCTAGAATGAAAGACCATTTGCACCCACATCATCTTGTGAATGTTTATGAAATTTCCATTTAGAATGGTGAGACAGAGCACACTGTGGTGGATAGACTTGAAGAACATTTTCAACACCACAAATAAAACAATATCAACATATTCCCAATAGTTCACCATGCTATCAACATTGAATCAAACTTGAAAATACAAAGCTACTGTGAGTACCAGTGGTGGCCTAGATGAGTTAAGGAGGTGTTAGAGATTTTAATAAACACCAACAATATCAACAAAGATAACAGACTAGTAGTCCATGATACTTCGCACTCTTTGCTAAGAAATGTTAAAACAAATAAGACTATCTTTAATGGTGTTGCAGGATGACATCCGAAAGCTTAGTAATCAAAATAAAACCATGCCATTACCTGGAAAGGCAAGGTATTATCTAATATTATAATAAGCAACTGTGTCATCTATGACGTCGTCTGAAACAGCATGACATAACTTTATGACCTCGAGCAATGACATCACGCTTTATGCCATTATTCTTGGTAATGCGTGTTATTTAATAACATTTCCAAGCATCCACGAATAAATTAACTGACAGAACACTGAAATAAAAGTATGTATTGCGTTAAAATCAACATATCAATCATTAGATGCTTATTTTTATGTAATATTCTTTTGATATATAGAAGTATTCTTTAAATTCTTTGTCCATTGATATATAAGATTGTGTTTTGAGCATCAAAGTAGCGAATGTTTTGGCTAGATTGTTACTTAGCATGGATCAGAATTACAACTGCCATTTGACGTTATGGTAGAGAGCATGAATAATTTAGTTTTTTTTTTGTCCTATTATTGAAATTATTAATTCGTTTAAACGGAAATAGTTGCACACTGATCCCGATCTGTGCATCCTATACTACACTTGAAACAAATATTACATGGCATATTGTAAGTTTATAAGATTTATTTTAATTTCCTTTGCGTCCACTGTGTGATATTACTGAGCCTATTATTTCAGCAACTGTCTCAGCCATTCAAACGTTTTAATATCGGTTTAAATCATGGATAACAAAAAAGAAGTGTGTAAAAACCCTTGATGATTTTTGATCAGATTTATATCACGATGCATTACTGCCACTAAAACGTGATACTGTTCATGTATTAACACGAATGAGATAAAAGTATTGTTCTCCTGGTGGCAAGTTTATCATAGTATGTGGTTAGGTTGAACTGCAACCCAGATGGGAACTGAAACCTTTTGCTACAGTGCAAGGCATGAGGAATTACACTGAATTTTATTTTATAACAATTCTATTTAGTTAAGCAATTGATTAATAAGACATGAATTGTCAGAACACTGAAAGAAAAGTATTTATTTTGTTTAAATTGGCATATTAATTATTAGGTTTTTTTTTTACTGAAATCGTTACATGGTTTGAATTGATCGAGATATATGTGGCCTAAACCTCAATTAAATATTACATGGCATAGCGTAAGTTGTTAAGATTTATTTTTAGCATCCTTCAATTTAACTGGGGTCTAAGCTGTCTCAGACGTTAAAATATCGATCTTCATCACAGGTATTAAGAAAGAAAAGTATAAGAATCTGTGAAGATTTGGGATCAAGTTTATATCGCGATGCATGATGACACTGACATGTGATACAGGGAATGTATTAATTCGCGCGTGATTGAAGCTTTGCTTTCCTAGCAGCAATGTTAGTGGAGATTATGGCTAGGCCGAGATGCAACCTGGACCAAGTTGTCACCTTAAGCTTTTTGCTACAGCACAAGGGATGATAAAATACAATGAGCTTTATTTTTATAACAATTATATTTAGTTAAGCAACTGCAGATAAATAAATTACCATAACACTACGTTAAACCCAACATTTTTGACGGGCTTTGGGGCTAGTCAAAGCTTATAGCAGTGATGCTTGGATGCGAGTTGATAAAAGGATTAGGAGTAATACATGGAAGATAAGAGATTGTAGTATAACACGTTCAACAGAAAAAATAAAATAGAATGTCGGTTACTCTGAGAGAAGAGTTGGTTGTAATGGTGTAGTGTTATGGAGTATACACTACATGTGGCACACTTCCAAATATGTGCACCCGGGTTGTTTGACATAGCAGAGAGCGCTCACAGATGATTCAAAGTGTGACTGTGTGAGTGTGACTGAAATGGACAGTTTCTGCCACTGCAATTTTGTTACATGTTTTCGTCACCACCAACGGGGTGGATCGGCTGGAGGAATCGGATTGGCGGAGCGGGATTGCCGCGAAAAAGATCCTCGACACGTGGGTGAAGTGAAGATGAGAGGGAGACGGTCTGCTGCTGGTGGAGGGAAAGGAAGCCATGTTGTGACCTGGGTTAATCAGATTCGAAGTGGTGAATCAGGTGATTTTTTTCCTTTTTGGTGAGCAGTTAATATGAACACACCTGAGTGCAACGAAGCCATCATGTCAACCAGTGCCTTGAATACAACATCGACATGGTAATGTAAAAATAATTGCAGCAGCATGTGTATCCACATGTGACCTCTGGAATATCCGAAGCGCCCTGTAAAGAGTTTCAAGTGTCTCCGCATTATATATATTTTTAAACAAGTTTGGTTTTTGAACAATAAGGACAGCACCCAATAATTTTGTCTATCGGAGTTTAATTATTAGCCATGCCGGAAACAATGTTCTGTTATTGTAATTAGATTTTTTTTCTTACAATGTTCCTTTCTTTTTAATAAATATAAATTGCTTGTCAAATTATTACAACGTAGTTTTATCCCATACTAAAGACAAAAAAATCAATACTTAAGTAAATTTCCCAATTTTCAATTAACAGTATATTTAATTAAATATTTAAGTAACAGAGAGAACGTTACACATGGTGACATGGAGTAACACATAGAGAACCTTTTTATTAACACTAGTGTATATAGGTGCTACTATTAAAGCAGTCACTGTTAAAATTGGACCTTGTAATCTTTGTAGACCTTACTTCTCGACTGTATTTTGATCAAGGAATAAGAAAGGGAACGATATTAAAGTTTTAACTTCATCAAAAATAAAAGACTATATTTGATTAATTAATAGACTAAAACAACAGCAGAAATTCTAAAGATATAAACAATATGACCATAACCATATGTTAGCACCCGATTTCAGGCATAAGGGAGTGGGAAAATTTTCTTTTGTAGGTAAAGGAGTCAGGTACTGGAATAAATTATGTCAGGAAATGCTGAATAATTAACCAAAAACACTGACAGATTTTAAAATTAAAATTCATATAGAGCAAAAGAAGGGCAGTGGTGAAATGGACTGAAAAAAAAATAGTATTAATAAAAATAAGAAAACATGAAATGGGAAAGTAGGGGTGTAGGAAAGTTGGTGCAGGGCATATACCATCATAACCGAATTAAATTAAAAGGTCATTAAAACCACAAGGTACAAGAAAATTAACTATCACTGAATTTTTTTGATTCATTTGAAAACTGTGGACTTTAGAATCTATATGACTGCACTGAATATTAAACCTGGCCCTCTGGAAAAATAACAATCAATTTGTTTTACCAACATAAAAGGAAGTAACAAGACTTGCACACAAACCTTATGCTTTTTCGTACAATGAAAAAAACATCATCCACCATGCTAGAATTTGATGATCCTTCTTCTAATGTATCCATAGTAACTGCCTTCTTAACACTTTCTTCCATGAAATATCTTTCCAATAATAGATAGTTCCCAAGAAGTTCTTGCATTCGATGACACAATTCACTGCCTTTCAGTGTGGCTTCAAGCTCAACAGTCATTGCTGCACGTGTCTCAGGTTTTTGAACTCCAACTTCAAGATCATTCTGAAATTAATACACTTTATTTTTAGAATCATAATAGTACATATAATATCTTAATAACAAAAAGAAAAGAAATTAGGTGTCAAATAAAAGGTAATTTTTAAAATAGAAGTTCTTTCTTCCTTAAATATAATCTCGAGGATGACAGTATAACCTAAGGCTGCAAAAATAAAATGGAAGTTTTTCTAGTACAACAGCTGTATACTGACATGTCAAAAATCATGGAATTCCAGAATGAAAATCTACAGGTGGTTTATGTGCCACATCAAAAGGGTACAAGATGTACTAGATGGGGGAGAGGGAGGGGGAGAAAAGGGGAGGGTATGTACTACTAGACCCATTACTAGTAAGCATCTAAGGAAAAAGGCCTAAATATTAGCATGTTAAAAAAGCAGATGATGTCATCTGGACTCGCGAGTGTCCTGCAAAATGCTTACTAACATAATGATGGCTACCCTGTGGGATCTAATAAAGTTTGAATATTGATTAATAAAGTGAAGTACATGGAGCATGATATTTTGGAAATTTACCTCCGGGATTCACAAAGGATGTCAAGGGTTTTCCTCGAATATCTCATTGATGGTATTTGTTCATACATCATACTATCCAGTGGCTGCCCAAATCTGAATTATTGTAATCCGTGCACTGCATGAACTGACTGCCACAGTTAGAGATATTAGAAATGAATATATGGATTCATGAAGCAATATTTAATGTTAATGGGATATGGAAGGAGAAGACAGATTCAGATGCCATTAATTAGCACACAATATCAGTGCTTCAGCAGGATTGGGGCTCGCGAACATGTGCACTGTACTATTGGGTAACCATACAAAAAGGTAGTTTGGTCTAATGAGTAAGGTTTCAGTTAATGAACAAGCCTGGCAGATAAAATAAGTCTGATGGGTAGCAGTACCCATCAGGGAAATTCCAGTTAGGTATTTTGCACACCCGGAATTCTAGGGTGACCTAGGGTGTGATGCGTGTAGAGAGAAAGAACTGAGAGAGAGAGAAAGAACTGAGAGAGAGAGAGAGCAGACCAGGTGAACATAGACTTACAATGTAGTAGCCTGCTCATCTTCTCATAATCCAGAGCACTTAGATAGACAATGGTGACACAGGCATTCTATCCAGTTTACCAATTAGAGAGAGACGGAATGGCCATGGTTTGCCATTTTGTTATTTCAAACACATGAACCCATTGAGTGAGTGTGCATTATGCTGTGGTCACTTGGATAACCAAATAACATTTGCAGGAGGACTTCCCTTTGTCTGACTAACCATCCAGGTCAAATATGATCTCCCAGCCCTGTTGGTATACACAAGTGGTCACATTCAGTGTTGCACAAAACGTACAAAATGATGGATACAATTTTAAGCAAGGCACTGTACAAGTCGGAGTGTTTTATTTGCAGATGACACTAACCTGACTGTGAGAAAAACACCAAACAGCAATCTAGAATTGAATGTAAGTGAAGTACTTAGTGAAGTAGCAAATTGGTTTAAGGCAAATTCATTAAAATTAAATTTTGAAAAAAACACATTATAATAGTTTTAAAACAAAAAATTATGCACAGCCAGATTTACAAGTAAGCTATAAAAATAATACAATATTAGAAACAAAGAGTATAAAATTCCTTGGTATTAAAATAGATGAGAAACTCTGTTGGCATGAAAATATCACTTCACTACTGAAGAAGTTAAGTAATGCTACCTTTGCAATATGAACACTTTCTCTAACAGCAGATCTAGAATTAACGAAACATGTGTACTCCTCATATTTTCATTCAGTGATGTCATATGGCATAATTTTTTGGGGAAACTCTTCACAAAGTAAAAACACAGAAAAGAGCTATTAGGATGTTGTGTAGGGTACAACTAAGAACTTCTTGCAGACAACTTTTTAAAAAACTCAATATTCTTACAATGACTTCTCTGTATATATATTCTCTCATGTGCTTTGTCATGAATAGGGTGTGATTTTACAGAGAATCAAAATTAGTATGGAGAGAGCAGAATATTCTGGAAGAGGGTCATTATTGGTCAGATTTACAGAGTAATCATCCTCATGTGTGATTTTGTGAAATTATTTGAGAAGGTAATGGAGGGAAGGATAACGAGTGCAATGGAAAGTGGACTACAAGAGAAGCAGTATGGATTCAGACAGGGAAAGTTTACATTGGACTTAATGTTTGCAACAAGGTAATTACAAAAGAGGTGTTAGGAGTATCAGAAGGATTTAATAATGGCATTTTTGGACACTATGAAAGCATGTAGCAGCTTCTGTAGAGAGAAAGTTTGGGAAGAGTTGAATTCAAAAGGAGTTATCATAGAGGGATACAATATGTTTGAAGGATGTGGGAGTTGTGTGAAACTGATTTTGGAAAAGACAGAATTAGAGAATGGGGGAGGCAGATAAGGGTTCTCTCCCCCAGTTATGGATGAAACGATAAAGAAAATGTGCAGTAAGATCAGGAGGGAGGAGGGGGAGTGGGTATAAAGATGATGTGGGGACACTTCCAAGACAGAAATGCAAGAACAGCTCCATGTGAGATAGGAAGTAATGACTTCTTAAGAAAGCCATCATCTGAAAAAAAGTAAAACAATAAGTAAAACTTGAACGAAGGATGGAACTAAAAGGGTTGTCATACTTGGAGGTGAGAAAATGAAGATTGAAGAATTAAGAAGAGAATGGCTGAAACAGGAACAGAATAAATTAAAAATACAGAGCACAGGTATTCTACAGGTGTGTTAGACGTCTGATTTTGAGCAAGAAGGTGCAACAGAAGTAGAAAGACCAATACTGACATACTGTTCTTAAAAGAAAGGTACATTAGCAGAATTCGGACCATGAAATAAAGTTTCAAAGGGGTTCAATATGAGCAACCAGACTTGTGAAGTCAGCATGTGAAAAAAGCAGTTGAAGAGTAATCTGCATAGGAAAGAATTGAGAGACTCCATTGGCATGGGCATATGAAGAAAATGAGTGTTGAAAAAGTAGCAAATAAAATGTATAATTTAAAACTGGAAGAGAACTTTGTGGATTAAAGGGATAAGAAAGAGTTCACAAAAAAGAAAAGTGAACTGGACAGTAGTGGAAGAGAAGGAATGGTAGGACAGAAGCAGGTGAAATACCATGTTCTAGACAGACCTGGCTATAGACTAGAAATTGTTCCTGATATTGATATGTGGTGATATATTCTCATTGTAGTAAAAGGTCCAATCCTTTGTATTATTTAAAGGGGCCTACTGGAGATCGCGGTTCCATTATAACAACATTCTTTAATGACCTCATAAAATTGCTGTAGTCAATTGAAAGGTGTATTATTTTCAGATAGTAATTCCATTACATAAGATTCTCTCAATGCCAAGCAATTCCATTTTAATAGAGCCTGGATGGACCATTATTTTCAAGCAGAAATTAGGTTGTAATACAACCTGCACCAGCATGACACTGTTAAATGTACTTTCAAAAATATTTCTAACTGTCTTGCGATTGACTACTGCAGTATTATGACGCAGAATCCTGATCTCCAGCAATCCAATTTAAAGTAAAGATCTAAGTAATGCTTAAATATAAAATTAAATGTTATGGAAAAGAAATTACCAATACTCTGCGTTTTATGAAACGAACATAAAGTTCTGCTCTTGAATGCATAATTGTGAGCTCTCCCAATAAAAGATCCAAATCTTTAGGATCTAGCTTATCAACTGGTTTGTTATAAATACCACTGCTGTTTCTCATATAATCATTCACTTGATTAACTTTTTTCTCTAACATGCGCCTCTTGCTGAATTCAGCAAGAATACGTTTTGTCTGTCTATCACATTCTCTCTGAAGATAGTTTGCAACAGTAAGTAACTTCCCCGGACCTATTGAAAAAAAAGGTCAATAAAAGAACATATGCATTCAGAATAAATTTGGCAGTAGTTAGGCAGGCTTATAAATGGTAAAATCAATCCTAATAAAAAAATTTTCGTAACTATCATATTTTCGTCATAAAAAATTATTTTCTGTGCGATTCTAAAAATATTTATAACTTCCATAGTTTTAAAGCTACAAAGCTAAAATAATTTTTAACTTACTTCTAATTTCCTACTCTTTTATTTGGTTCCAAGATCGCCTTGTTTAATATTTTCTATCAGGTTGAACAAAAATTGTTATACAAATTTTTAATCTTGAAATTGATATCTTTTGAAACACTTAAGTTACAGCTCTGAAACTTGTCTTTAACAATTCTACATCCCCTTTTCAATAAGAAAGCATTTCTTTCTAATTGTAATAACAGCTCTCAAATAGTTTTTTTTTATTATTTCATTAGATCAGAAAAATTTTCTTTTACATTCAAATTCTTATGTTACAGTTACCGGAAGAAGCCATATTAATTAGTGTGTCCTTAATTTTCTTTTTCGGATATCAGCCAAAATTTTGCAACAATTCAACAACCAATTGCAGTGTCATTCCTAGAAAAAAATTCTTCTTTAGTTTAAACCTGGTGTCTCCTTTGAATTAATTCCCTTTTAAGTTTGACTAATTTACCATTTTAACATAATTTTCATAGTGGTTCCAAATTTCAAAGTCTCATATTTCTTCAGGAAAACCTTTTACCTGTAAGGTTACTAACTTCATTCTACTAGTTATAGTCCAAAATAGCTTTAAAAATGAAGGTAGTTTTCTTTTATGAAATATTCTGAATCCAAATACTGAATATGTTGGTCCTACGTTCTGACTTTCTATAACTGCATCTGATTTAAGACTTGAATTATCTAAAAAAATTGACTTGAAAACTGATTTTCAATGCTATTCAAATGAACTTGCTGCTCTGTGAACAAATTTAGTTATGAAGTTACAAAATTTTATATTACCTTACAAGATGATCCACAATTTTCAGTAAACCAATTGAACCTGACAACTGTGATAAGGAAAATTCAACTATGAAATACAAATTAATAGTCATGCAAGAAAAGTAACAAATCTGAAGCAAAAAAGTTCTTAGTAATAAAATTTAATATACCATTGTGTCAACTACAAATTACTTAAACCAATTTCTTAAATGATCTGCCTTACGACAATCTCCAGTCTATATACCAAGTAAATAAGAATAATAAAAAAGTTATTTAATTATAGTTTCATTTTTTACATATTTATGATGTTTGTTCAATGATCCACAGGGTCCACAAAAAATATGCTTTGGTATGCTTGTCTACACTTCTCAACCTGTAATGATTTCATGAATAAAGTCATCGATTTCACTGGATTAAATATTTATTTGCAAAAACAGCATCAAATGTTCATGCAGAAAACCACAATTTTACTATTCCATTGTGTACATAAAACATTTCATCTTTTCATAAAAAAATTTCTTTGTTCTGTCATATAACCTCATTTTTTCAACATTTCCACTTTTCGTCAAAATTAGTTTAAGGAGCCGTAAACACATAAATCTATTTCGTAAGTCACCAAAAGTAATATAAAGCCTTTTGGCCACATCCATTTTAAGAGGTGTAGAATTAAACTAGGATTCAAATGAGGTCTGACACTTAGCTTATAGAAAATTTTCTTAGAGAGATATGATGAATTTAAGTATAAAATAACCACGTGGGAGATGTTAGATCAGAATCAGGTTTTCAGGATTGAAACCTTAATTTTCAAGTTACAGTAAAGATTTATAGGTCAAATGTTCAGAATAAAGATATACGCAACATATGAAAAAATAGAGTCAATAGCTAAAAAGAGGTTTTTAGATGAAACATCACAAATTTATACATTACTCAATTTTAAAATTCACGGAATTCCGCTACTGACAGTGAGAAAAGTACATTCAAATTAAAGAGTAATTTTCACTGAGTATGGGAGCTATCTTGTTTTTTGATTTCAATAATAGTTAGGCCTTAAAAGCGAATTTAATGTTTAAGTCTAGATGGCGGTTTTGACATCCACAACACAAGTAATGTAACGACAATAAATCTAAACATCATAAAGAACACTATACAATGGAGATACTGCAGTGATTAAATAACATAACCATCAGATAGGAAATAAAATTCGGTGCAGATTGACACTACTTTTGGCTCACTAAGACCAATTGTATAGGAAATATTTTATATCAAAGCTTGGTAATTACTATGCCATACCAGGAAAAGGGTGGTTTTCACTATTAAATACTATTATAAATGAGTTGTAACTTGCGTCAAAAGTTAAAGGGTTTTCTATAGATTAATTTATATTAGAATCCGATCAGAAGCTTAAGAATTTTAGGGGTAATAGGAAATTTAGAGCTTTTTCAACTTTATCTTGAAAACTATAACACCTAGAAAAGAGACCCTCATAAAATAAAATAAGATTTAATTGATACCCTAATACACACAAAAGTTTCAAAATGATCAGACTAAAAAATAATTTGTTGAATCTCGAGTCACTCTGATACCACAATATCCAAAATGTATAAAAAGGGATGCTGTAGACAAGTAAATCGAGCATTATTTTGATGGATTTGCTTTAGTGAGAACGTGCATGTCAGTCTCAGAGTGGTGTAGGGAAATTTCTTAGTAGTTGTGCAACAACGGTGCCAGTCAATGTGATGGATTTTCATCATTATCTAGGAGATTAGAAGGAAGTTTCTTACCACAAGAGAATGACTTAACCTGCAATCTTATTTCTTTCCTTTTTTTTAATTTTGGATTGAAATGATTATGAAATTCTCTGGTATCAATTATGTAAAAGAACTTTTTGTACAATATAACAGTTTTTAATCAGCATGAAGTTTACAGTGTATTTTATTTGTGAACATACCTTTATCTGTTGAGGTTAAATCAATAGATTGGCAGCCATAAGATAGAATCTGTAAGGTACCAGGGCACTATTACAGTTTAGTGAAGTGTGCTAAAAAGCATAACCCCCCATCAAGCACTTGTCTCTTGACAGTTTATTAAGTGCATCATGGAATTTATAATTGATTACTGTATATCATAATGTTCTTGCAGTGTATTAACTGGCAATATATTTCCTTCGATCTCTGACGTGTACATGTTACAGGTAAGGTTTATGAAATCCTGGTATACAATAACTTTTAATGTAATCATTTGTGTTGGTTCATGCATATAGTGTGTACTTCCTAAGCACAAAGACAGTGATACTATGAAGTGGCCAATGTTTCTTGAAATTTCATCAGCTCTAAGAGAATCTGATGTATATAATTAACTGATCTTAATTTTTGTTGATTAGTTTAAATGTTTTTCAATCTCTCAAACTTAATTTCAGCATCATATGATAAGCATCATTTCAAGACTGAGTATCCATCTCCCCTCTACAGAATACAATACAGATAAATTTGATATCCTGTCATCTCCATTTTTTCTGGCTGTGTGGTATGATGTCTCTGGGGCAGAATTCCCTGCCTTCGATCAACAAAGCAACAACAGCAGTAATGGGAACATCAAAATGTGCTCAGTGTTCACCCAATTGTTGTTTATGTGCATGTATATTTATTCTGACGTAAGTGGTATAATGCAGCAGAATCTCTACGGTTGCATTGAAAGCCAAAACGTACTTATTGTCTGTGTAACATATCTTGTAGGCAGATAACCAATATTTGTCTGAAGATGGTGTCAATGTATCTTGACGCTGCATGAGATTTGTAGCCAGGAACATATACGCAAACATTTGTGATTGAGGGAAAATACTACCAACAAATTTGTATACTTGAGCTAGAATTTTAAGTTGATACATAACCAACTTTGACTATTTGTTTTGCTCCAAAAGATGTCATTTAGAAGGCATTGAAATGCGAATACCAAGCTTGGTGGTGTAACTGCTAGCGTTCTGGCCTCGCATTCGGGAGGACGGCGGTTCGAATCCCCGTCCGGGCATCGAGATTTGGTTTCCCAAATCACTCCAGGCAAATGCTGGGATGCTTCTTTCAAAAGGCCATGGCCGAATTCCTTCCCATTCCTTGCCCCCCATCCTTTCCCGTCTCTAAAGACCTCGTTGTAAGAGAGACGTTAAGCAGATAAAAAAAAGAAAAAGAAATGTGAAAGGCTGAAACACACACACACACACACACACACACACACAAGCACTTCTTTAACAAAATTGATAATCACTGGCCTACACATTGTAGTGACTGACCGAGCATGGTGGTGTAATGGTTAGCGTTCTGACCTCGCATTCGGGAGGACGGTGGTTTGAATCCCCGTCCGGGCATCCAGATTTGGGTTTTCCATGGTTTCCCAAATCACTCCAGGCAAATACCGGGATGCTTCATTCAAAAGGCCATGGCCGAATTCCTTCCCATTCCTTGCCCCCCATCCTTTCCCGTCTCTAAAGACCTCGCTGGTAGAGAGACGTTAAGCATATATATATATATATATAAAAAATGTAGTGACTGATGTGGGATGCAAGAGCCTAGATGTTAAGTAAGTTTTTTCAGAGAATGTAGGTGGTCAGCAACCGATATATTTGCAAATTCTTAAAATTGCATATATATATATATATATATAAGCCCACACAAATACATGTCCTTACAGGAGAGGAGTAGGGGAAAAACATAGGCCAAAGTTAAGAAGCAATGGGGATATTTTACTTTTCCTTTCCCCACATGGCATTTCTTCCTACACCATTGTTGCAAAGTTAATAAATAACAATAATAATGAAAAGGAAATTGCTTTAGGGTAGACTAAATAAGGAAGGATAGGAAAAACAAACACAAAATTTACTATAGATGAGGGTAGCAGGGCAGTTATTGACACAAAACATGAATAATGCAAAATTTCGACACTGAACCTTAGTTTTGCCAGCAGATCATTACCTTGGTGAGGCATGGAATGATATTGGTGTAAGAATTAAAGGTAATGCATGGAAGGGGAAAGATTATCATGGCCGTTAGCTGGCAATCAATTTCAGGTACAAGGGTGTAGGAAGATTCTCTTTTATAGTGTCAGGGATTGGAATAAGTTATCAAGAGAAATGATGAATAATTTACCAAAAACGTTGAAAGAATTGTAGAGGGCAAATGTAGGTGGGTGCAGGAAAGGGGAAAGATGGGTGTGTAGGGAAATTGTCCACCAGAGCTTCAATGCAATTTAATTAAATATTAAACGCGCTCACATTGACACCCACCAAGTGATTGAGAAACCAAGGAAGCAAGGTTGGCAGAGGTGGTAATGGAGGAGGACCAAGAGGTTGCTAATAATACTGGGGAAATATTATTGCTGGAAGAGAGGAATATTGCAAAAGTAATGAACATGATTATAAAAATATGAACAGAGAATGTAAAATACAATACTTTAAATTACTTACACAAATAAAAATAAGTGTTGGATCTATAGGAAGGATTTTATCAGAGGTTCAAGAGTGGGGAAGCTTGTTATAAAGGATATGCTGGTAAGCTGATTTACTATATGCAGAGATCAAAAAGGGTTGTGGTTTTAGGGAAAGACTCTGTCAGCCCTCACTGTAAAATTGTTTAAGTTGTTCAGAATATGGGAACTGGACTGGATGGTTTAAGTTGCTGATATAAACTGTATGCCTGTGGCCATTCATCCTTATGTATAGTTGGTTATTAGTGAGGGATAATATGAAACTGGTACAGTGGAGACAGGTGAGTTTATGATATGAAGTGTGTTGTAGCGCATATGGTGTGTCGAGTTTTGGAAAAAGATTTTACTGTGGTCAGAATGAAGTAGGGTGTTGGTAGCCAGATGCATGCTGCCAGTTTTGCAGTGGGGTATGTTGCACGGAAATGATCATTGTGGTGGTTAGATATGCACACAATGATGTCCACCTGGTGATTCATCAGGTGGACGTCATCATGTGCTCATCTAACTCCGCCTGGTTTCTCACTTGGTAGGTGGTGTGGTAAGTGCTGGGTCTCATTTCACTATCCTTCCTTAATTATATTTATGCCTTTACATATAAGTTATAATGTTGTTTATTTTTATCAATGTCACTATCATATACTTACTTTAGTCAGCACCAGTTCCATGCTTTCTGCCTTAATAAGCTTTGATAACACATCTTGTTTCACCAGTCTTGTTTTTAATTAAATATCTCAACCAGTGGCTTCTTAATTTAATTCTCCATGTCTAGGTGCCAAGCTCAAATTCCTTCTACTCCTCATACCTCAAAACTCAAACCATGCTTATCTCACACTCATTTAATCTTACAAGACATCCAAAATGCCAACATCCTGCTTGCATTCCTCAACTGAATTAGGTGCAGAGGATCATAAGTCAATGCAAGCATGTTAGATGAACTTGCACACATATTCAGCCACTAAATTTTCCATACATATATTTTTATATATATTTTACATATGTAGAGGATTACTCAGAATTACTCTTTGTCTAAGCTACTGATTTTCATCAATATGCTAAAAGCCAGAATACACCTAAGTTACTTATGTCAAATACATTAAAACTTCAAAGGATCTGAACTGTTCTCAAAAGCTGCTAGGATTTTCACAAGCATTATAAAAGGCCTTATCAGCAGAAATCATTTATCTTTGCTTTAAGTATATCCTGAATCTCCCAAAAGACTTACTGGAAGGCAGCTAGAAAAAAATCTGAAATGACTGAAATATATAAGAACTAAATGCACAAAGGTTTAACGTGGTCCTAGTTGGTCTCAACAAATAAATAAGAACTAAATATACATTAACATTAGCTATTCATAAATTTAAGACAGAAAAAAGGAATCCTTCAGGCATTTGTCAATTATTTCTTGAAATTTCTACATTCAAATGTTTCCACATCAATGATAGAAATATAGTCAGTCCAATAATTTACATAGATACAAATTGAGACCCATTTTATTACTTACCATAATATGTTTCTACCAATGGTTGGTGTATTTCAATAACTCGAGCTATGCCTTCAAACAACAGGGTCAGGGTATCAGCATAAACCACACTTGCTCTTTTGTCATTAGAGGAAGTTTCAAGTGCTACTTTCAAATTTTTTTGTGCTGTTTCCTGCACCTGTAAACAGAGTTTTTTTTATGTAAAAATAATTTTTATTAGTATTAAGTAATAAAATTTGGGAAAATTTGGAAACTTTTATCAGACAACAAATTTACGCAGTAAATTAACACTTTTGTTTAAAACAGTTCCCTCACAGTTTTGAATTACATCAACCCCTTTGCCAGCAATTTTGTAACTCAGTTTGTAAATCTTATAGATTAAAGTGAAATAAATAAATAATAGAAATGCTTTATTCTGATATCATAACAAATGAAGCACATTAATATTCATTAATTAACAGTAACTACCTTGGAACATAAATACAGTGAAAACTTCCCTAGTCCTTCATCGTGCATTCCAAGTAATGGAAATATTTTGAAAAATCTCTCAACAGATGCCAAATCTTCATCTCTAACTGCTTCATCAAATTTCTGAGTTACAAGCACCCGTAACTTAGATGCCGCTTCCTGCAGCAACTTGAATGAGTTTGAAATGTTTGTACAATCTGAAAAACAACAAAAGCTAATGAATAATGTACTCTTACACTTGTTCCAACAACTTCAAAAACAGTGGTAGTAAAAACAAATTTTAAAGTAAATTTCACCTTCTGCAACATCATCTGCTGTTTGTTGAAGCAAGTGTTCATCCATTGAAAGAAACCGATGTACATGAGCAGCAGCCTTCTCATAATCTTCATTGTGAAGTGCTGCCTGAACACCATTACTACAAAGCTGAAGATCCAACAAGTCATGTACTCTTTGCTGGCAGTCAGATGCTCGGCTCTAGAGAAACAACACAATAGAATCAAATAGCAATGAAAACTAGGCAAAAACTATTCAGTTAGTCAACATGATCCTGAACATATCTATGTTACAACTCTCAATTTCAATACTATGAAATGAACATCTGTTTGCAAAGTATCATTAATGTACAGCTTCCGATGGTGTGCAGTAAATATTTTCATTGCTTTATTGGAAACACTGACAAGATCGCTGCTGCTCAAACTGCTTAAGATTCAGCTATTCAGCAAAAACATCACAGATAGAATAAACTATGGGAACATTCGTTACCTACTGTCTAAAAAAACATTCAATATTCCTTATTTTGAAATAATATAAAAGATAAATTAACAGTCCTTTAACACAGAAGATTTTTTAAAAAGAATCCTGTATATTTTATAAAGTGTTATTTCTGGAGTTATTTCATTTAACCATCAATTTAAAATTACTGCCTTTTGAGCCGAAGGAAGAGGCCTGTGTAGTATGGCTGATGTGAAAATTTATCGTTGAATTAACAAAGAAAGGATCAGAAATGTTATCTCACCAATTTTGATCAGATGTTTCTGACTGTTAGGGTTCTCTGTTTTTATTGAAAAACAGAGATATTTGGCTATGGCTATGGAGACTTATTAGTTTGTCTGGTTCAACAGTGTGTAAAGAAATGTGTAATTTTAATTAACATATGTGTGGCCTTGGAAATAACAGCTTGAAAAATTAGTATTGTTTAAAATTGTTACTAACTGTATTACAATATTATTTTTATAGCTGGTTTATCAATTAAGAAATTTCCCGGAGCTTAAAACCAGCAAGAAATCTATAGGTTCACTCTTTATTTCTATTTTGGAAATATAAGTGGAGAATTTCAAGGTCAGGCAGACATAATTAAAATTTATTCTTTGAGCCATAATCAACTATATTCACTACTACCTGACAACATGCCTGGCATACTCATGGTTAAAAATAAATAAAACTGAATTTTTAAATTCTGATGGTTCTTGTAACAAGGATTTAAAAAATATAAATATATAAAAAAATAGGGATTTACAAATCATTGAAATCAAAGTCATCACAGCCAGAAGATATTTTCTGGAAGGACAGTGAAGGAATGTGTCCATGGCCCTTTTCTGAATGGCCTACCCAAACATTAATATAAAGTGATTTTGGGAAATAACAGAAAACTTAAACCTGGAAAATTTTTTTTTGTTGCTGCTACACACAAATTGCTTCATGTTTTTTTAGAAGCACGTTTGAGTTAACAGGTAATCCAGCATATAACTTCAATATCTCAATCCTTCACATTTGATTTATTCATCCAACACATACATTTATCCCAACCACCACCACTACATATACTTATTCATTCTGACCATGAACAAGGTGATACAGTACTTCATTTCATCCGATTGCTAGTTCTGACCACGCTGCTGATTACTGAGTCTTCACTCTGTGTTAACACTTTTCACTGCTGCTAGTTTGTCATTTGCCATGAAGCAAAGCCTTAATGTGATTAATGGACAACATCTTCTTACTTTTAAATCCACTATACAATGATACTAGAGAAAACTGGCCCACACTACAATAAAACATGCCGCACTGTGACATGCACCCGACATTCGCAGCGGCTAGCATCCGACAGACTTTCTTGGCGGCTAGGCTCAGACTGCCTCAACAATTCCTTTTTTCCCAGTGCCTCGGCTCACAACAATGCCTCAGCTTTACAAATAATATGTCTGGCTTAATACTGTCACACCACAATTTGTCCGTCTTAATACAGGTTGCACTAGATACAATTTGTACTGTGTAACGAATAAAAATACTTATTTGTAAAATTATTTTATAAGTTCTTTTCAAAAACAAAATTAATTCTTTAGCTTGAGCTCTTCAAAGAATTTGACAGACTGAGCTATCGCACTGGAGTAAATCATAATCTCACATATTGGGTAAAGAAATTCCTAGAACGGAGGAAGCAAAAAATCTTAGTAGGAAATGATAGATGAAATACACCCAACACTCAGCAGCAGGAGGGCAGCAGAAACACGAAACAATACACAAACACAGAAATCACAATAGTTTGGGGTTAACCCTTTGTCAAGTAAAATAAACAAGTGGCTGAGCTCATGCAAGTCTTGCAGTCAACACAGCCACTCATAGAATGAAACTGACCATTGGAGATGGTGGGGAGAGCAATGATAATATAACCTTAAGCATTAATCACAAGAAAGATTAAGAGGAAATAATAATAATGATAAAAATAATTGAAAATTTTGAAATAAGATCTATAAATATATGTGAATCTATTGTGCTGGACAGTGATGGGTGTACAGGGTGAGGATGGAAGGTATTATTGGAAATTAGGGCCTGGGGGATGTCTAGTCTGCAGGAAGTGTGATATGCCAATTCACAACTTTGGATCTCGGATTGGGAGGTGGTATATGGAAGTCCTCTGATGGTTCTGACTGTGAAGCAGTTATAGAGGTCACTTGTGTTGTGAGTACCAGCATTGTGATCAATAGGGAGATCTAGGTTTTGGGAGTAAACTGTCTGTGACCATTCATTCTGATAGATAATGAGTTTGAGGTAAGGCCAATGGAGGAACTTTGACAGTGGAGGCAGGTGAGCTGGTATATGAGGTGGGTTGTTGTGCCAGTGGCATGGACTAATTCGAACTGAACAGAAATCCACTCCTTTCTCAGTCTCCGAAATCCCATAAGGGTCTTTCACACCATTCCATTTACCTTCTGATCCCTAAGACCCCCCCCCCCCCCCTGTATCTTCTGCCAAAGATACATAAGGCGGGCAATCCTGGACACCCTTTAGTTGCTGCCATTCGGTTTCCCATAGAGCGTATTTCTGCATTCACTGACCAGCACCTACAAGCTTTCGTCCAGGTCCTTCCATCTTATGTCAAAAACACCCCCCCCCCCTACTTTTCAGAGCACGAATCTACACCAACATCCGCCATGGCCAGGGTGGTAAATGCTACTTAAGTTTGTGAATTATATAGCTAGAGAGGCTGAGATGGTAACAATCAAAGCATTAACATTTTTCCATAATCATGGTGGCTCATACACCTTGGAATATCATATCCCCTCGAGCAGTACTGTGACACTTTAATGTGTTAGCCAAACCCACAGTTATTTTAATTGACAAAGGTCTAATAAAGAGAAACTGCTAAATGACATAACAAAAATAATGAAACTGAAATATATTATCAGAAAAATGAAGCACAACAAAAGTGACAGATTACTATTAAAACTGAAATAGATACAGTAGAAAAAGTACAAGAATTTTACGATTTATTAAATAAAATTATAATTAATGGAAGGTAAAGAATATGTCAAAAGTAGCTTAAGAATGAGGAATCCTTCAGTGACAGCCTTCAGGGCCATTCCATGCTGTGCAATTATACAGAAAAGCAGCCACATCAGGCGGCACTGCAACAGGGTGGCATTAGCAGAAAATCAAAACAGAATTTGACCAATTCAATAGTGAAAAACCTTTAGGCAATGCTTTTCTATATTAGTCTGTATTATTCCGATATTGATTTTATGATATAGTTGGTGCACATCTTTGATTAAGTGCTTTTGGTACTCTTCATTTCAGTTTCTGGTGCAGGTGCACTGTTGGCAAGTGCTCACCCATAGATTTTTGATCCAACAATGGGAAGCCATCAATTTTGTTTATTAAATAGCGAGGCCATTTCTAAAAGCTGAGGTGGCAATCATCACAGAAGACTATGTGTTACGTGTTGATGATTATGTTTTGAGTTTACAATCACTGACATAATTTGATTTTAATATTGGTTTGTCTCAAGAAATGTACTGTGTTTAAATCATTATTTTTAAAAAATATTTTTTTCAAAACAAAAATAGTATTTGTAGATTGTAAGGAGTTTCCTCTTTCATAATTATGATCGAATGTTATATTAAGAAAAATATTTAAGGGGTGGTATTTCAAAGACTTGCATCATACTGAGAAAATTTGCCACTTGGTCCTGCCTACCATTGTTTCTTCACCTCAAAATGAATTTACAAATCTTAATGAATGAAGTCAAGTGATTTTTTGACACATGAAAGAAGTAAATTAGAAGTATCTGAAATAATGTGCTACAGAAGAAGAATGAAAACTAAATGGACAATAAAACGAACAAATTGTAGAAAAAAGAAGAATAAAGAAATCCGTCATGAAGAAAAAGGGTAGAGAATAGGAAGGTCATGAATGCCTGATGTCCCTTCCTTTTAAAGTAGATAGGATAATGGTGTGTACAGAGCCAGTTTAAGGCTACTGCAAGAACCGCAGTCGCACGAGCTCCAAGCTTGAGGGGGCTCCGCCATGATCCCCTTCAAAATTTGTCCTTACTTCACGAACAATTTTCCTGCTAAAATGAATAATCTAAAAATTTCGAATGTTAATGAGCTGCGTTCACAATAGTCCTAGTGTCAAGAGCACCTTCATTGTTGATCCTATTTTCCCATAAACAGGGCAGATTTGATGAATACCGCGATTGTCGGTCTTCTCTCGAACAGATGATGATATAGCTTTCAATTTCTGTTCTAGTCGGTTGCCGGCTTCTTACGATTATGAAATACCAGAAACGTTGACAGGCAAAATACGCCTTTCTGCTCACAATGCTGCCTGGCTGTTTGGGATTACCGCTGTTAATGGAGACAAGCGCGTTCGAATAACGGGCCCCAAACGTACATTGGTTCAGCAACCCAGTCAAGTGTGAAGTACGAACACAGTTTGTGTGTATGTGTCTGGTGGTATCAGAACATGTGATTTGTTTCACACAAGAGTGTAGAATGGATCATAAGTACTTGTCACATGCTAAAAATAGAAAACATAGGTGTGATATCCTAAAAGAGCAGTTGCGGCAAAAGGGTTCATTAAATAAATTTTTAAATCAAACTAACAGTGTTTCTACGAATGTACATCGTGATGTAAAAGAATGTAGTGTTATTAAAACATCATCTTTTGATACTGCTGAACAACTGTATAGCCTGTGCAAGAAAGAATTAGTGGCTGACGAAACTGTCTCACTAGTGGAAACACCTACTAGTAGTGAAAGTGTTTCTACAGAAGAAACCATAGCTGGACACCTCTGAGAAGAAAGAACATCATCTAAGGAAGGTAACAGCCTTCAATTTCTAGATGATCTTACCGATCCAGGAACCTGTCCAAATTTTATAATTGATAATTTTAGGATAAGAGCGGTTAAGGAAGGTCCGTAAGACTTTAGTGAAAAAAATGTAATATTTCCTATGGATAGCGAAACAAGAAGGTGTTTCTCTATTTTTCATTGCTTCCATCATCTTTCAAATGATGAAAAAGTTAAACAAACGTGGCTTGTATGTCCTCGAAAAAAAAAAAAAAAAGATGCTGTTTAGTGCTTTTGCTGCAAGTTATTTAATTTGAATGTTGGCTCTATCAGAAGAAATGGTTTAAGAGACTGGCAAAGTTTGTCAAAAATTTTCTCTAACCATGAACTGTCCACGCAACCATATTAAACAAATGTGTAAGTGGAAAGAGCTATCACAGAGAATTCAAAATTAGTTGATCAGGTAAGTCAAGATCAAATTGATCAGGAAGAAAGGAGGTGGAGGTCAGTTTTGCTAAGCTTGTTTTCATTAGTATGTTTCCTTGCCGAAAGAAATCTTCCTTTAAGAGGCAACCATGAAGTGTTAGGAAATCCAGGTAATGGAAATTTTTTAGGACAAGTAGAATTAATGGCAACGTTCGATCCCATATTAATCATGTAGCTAAACCTGGAAGATTGGTTACTTACTTAAGTAAAGACATACAAAATGAAATTATTGCCATAATTTCTGATGAAATAGTATCTATCATGAAGGATACCATACTTAAAAATAAATATTATTCAATAATATTGGATTGTACACCACATTTAAGTCAGAAGGAACAATTAAGCGTGGTTTTAAGAACGGTAGATGTAGTTTCCAAACAAGAAGAAACTTTTTTTGGATTTTTTTTGAAGCAAATGACACCACAGGAAAGGGTCTTTTTTTTTTTAATCTGCTTTATGTCTCTCAACAGTGAGGTCTTTAGAGACAGGAAACGATGGGGGCAAGGAATGGGAAGGAATTTGGCCATGGCCTTTTTAAGGAAGCATCCCGGCATTTGCCTGGAGTGATTTGGGAAACCAAATCTGGATGCCCGGACGGGGATTCGAACCGCCGTCCTCCCGAATGCGAGGCCAGAACGCTTGCTGCTACACCACCATGCTCGGTAGGAAAGGGTTCTAACAGAATTGCTCCTTCAGATACTCTATAACCATGGTATACCGCTTGCAGATTGTCGTGGTCAATCTTACGACCACGGAAACAATATGAAGAGCAAGAAGAATGGTACTCAAGCTCGTATGAATGAAGAAAATCCAAAGGGCAAATTACATCCGGTTTGAACTTAGTTTTTAGTGATGCAGTTAAATCATCTGTAATTGCGCTACGATTTTTGGTGTAGTTCAAAGACTGTTTACATTATTTTCTGCCACTGAGAAACACTGAAGAACCACGTGAACTTAACTCCGAAGCCACTGTGTGATAGGCAAGGATTGAAAGTGAACAGGTTGTGAAATCTGAGCTTACTAACGTAAGACTTGCCTTAGAAGACTTAAAGAACACATGGAAAAATGATCCAATGTGTTTCAGTGAAGTATCTAGTTTTCATAATGAAATTACAAAATTTAAGTTTCTTTGTGTGCTGTGATATGGCATACCGTCCTTTGGCATGTCAACAAGGTCAGTAAAGCAGTTCAGCAAGAGGGTATGCAATACGAGGGTGGTCTGAAAAATTCTAAGCCTAAATATATAAAACCAATTTGATATTTACCAAATCATTTTTATTTGTCAATATGGTCTCCCTGAACACTGATACACTCAGTTCAACGATGTTCCAAGTTCATTATACCATTCCTGAAGTGGCTTTCTGGAAGGCCTGCAAAATATTCATCTACAGCTGCAATCACCTCTTCATTTGAAGAAAAATGCTGACCAGCAAGAACGTTTTTGAGTTTTGGGAATAGACAGAAGTCGGTGGGAGCCAAATCTGGGGAATAAGGTGGATGGTCCAACACGTCATAGTGCAGATCTCTTAATTTTCCCATTGCCAAAAGACTCTTGTGGGCTGGTTCATTGTCCTGATGAAAGATGATTTTCTTCTTCCTCAAACTGGGCCTTTACTCACGAATTTTTTCATCCAGGGGGTCAAAAAGTTTGGAATGGTATTGTCCAGTTATTGTTTTGAGTTTTTCAAGGTAATCAATGAACAAACCACCTTTAGCATCCCAAAAAACTGATGCCTCACCTTCCCTGCCAAAGGAACCAACTTGGCTTTCTTTGGACCTGAACAACCAGCTCTGTCCACTGTTATGACTGTAGTTTTGATTCCGCCATGTAGTGGTGAACCCGTGTTTCATCCATAGTTATGAATCGATGCAAAAAAATCAGTTTTATTTTTGTTGAAACGCTCCAAATACTGTTCAGAAAGTCTCATGCGGATGCGCTTTTGATCAACAGTGAGCAAATGCGGCACCCATCTTGCACAAAGCTTCATTATATGCATTACTTCATGCAAAATGTATCCCACACGTTCTTTTGATATCCCTATGGTCTCAGCAATCTCACACACTTCTATTCGTTGATCATCCAAAACCATATCATGCACTTTCTGGATGATTTCTGGAATTGTTGCACTTTTCGGACGTCCTTTGTGTTTAACATCTTCGAGACCGCTACGGCAATGTTTGAACTCAGCAGCCCATTTCTTAACTGTCAAATATGAAGGAGAAGAGTCCTCATACACTTTTAAAAATCTTCCGTGGATCTCGGATGGCGTTAAACCTTCTTTTACAAAGAATTTTATGACTGCACGATACACGATTTTTTCCATCTCTGATACAATTTCGCACCGTGCCTTCATCAAACAACTGTACAGACCAAACTACAACGTAGAATGACTTGGAATTTCTTGCAGGCATGTCTGGCACATGCACCAACCTCCATGGAAAAAAAAACACATGGCTAGTGCTGCCATCTATGGTCGAGGCCGAGAACTTCTCAGACAGCCCTCATACTATTAGTAAAATACAACATTCAGCATCACTGAAAAATCTAGGACCAATGGTTTTGAAAAAGCTAAGAAAGAAGCAGAGATCATGGTAACAGATTTAGGGAATGTTGCTGAATTAACAGAATCCAGATTCACAACTGTTAAAACGCAGTAAGGATGAACCAATTCAAGACAAAGAGAATTTCTAAAGAGTAAATTTCTTCTTTGTCGTCGTAGACACTGTCATTATGTCAGCAGCTCAGTAACTGCTGCGACGTGTTCAGTGTTATTTTAGACATTAAGAACTTATACAACAAATAAATACAATCTCAACACAGGATGTAAAAAACTTGCAGATGCTTTGAGAGACACTAAAATTCAGTCAGGAGATCTAAATTCTGAGGCTCTTGAAAATGAATTGGAACTGTTGTCATCTATGCTTCCACAAAAAACCAACACATGTTTAGAAGTACTTCAATACATTTTGTAAGGAACTTAGGCCGACACCGGGGTAGAGTATCGCCTATGTGCCTTAACTTACTCTCTTGATCACACCTCCAAGTCCGATGAAAACTTGTTGAATACTTTAATTTAATTTGACCATGTTGCCAGGATACAACTAGAACGCTACAGGTCACCACAATATTTGAAGACCCCAAATATTGAAAAGGTATTACAGCAGCTACAGAAATAAAACAGTTCACTTTTCCAAAATTTCTCAGAGTTTATTTAGAATGAAATTCAAAGTTCAAACAGCATTCTTAAGTTGCTTAGGCAATAGAACAATCGTTCCAAAAATCACAGATTATGGAGAGAAGTAGAGACCGACCAAACCCCAGTTGAAAATTAAAAGTTCATGTTAAGTAAACCAATGCCACGCCCCGAACATGTTTCATGATGGCTGACCCCGGTAGTGCCAACTGAAGACCTGAGCTACCAACCTAAGTTGGAGTTGCCAACCTACCAACGCACACACGCTTATAACATCTTATTAGCACGACTTCAAACCCGGAAAGGACGCCGTAACCTCCCAGCCCTCTGATTTATACCTTCGCTGACGTCAGAGCCAAAACACAACTTTCTTCTAACACTTCTACGATTTAGATCTGAAATATCTCAGTAACTAAACGGTTATCCAAAACTTTAGGTGTGACAGTGTGTCGACATATTTAATTGTGAAATAATGGATATTTAGTGAATAATTTTAAGCAGCTGGTTTAAAAGTTGTAAGGGTAGGAGTGAACTATTTCTCTACTCTGGGGAAGTACTTTTGTTCTCGAAAATTCTACATTTCGTCATTTTATTAATACCACAATTTATGCAAATATTATTATTATCACCGTTTTCTACTAAAATTCCTGAGTTTATTGGTGTAATTTTTATTAAGATTGGTGCAGGGAAAGTTTAACTACGACGTAACCAAAGTGCAATTTCAGTTTTAATTTTATAACTTTATTTCTGTTACTTTTATTGCAAATATAAAATTACCAAGAGATTCACTGAATTAAACTACGTATTCTGAAAGTTATCTCATCTCTGTACCTACTTTAGATCGGTCGAAATTAATTTCTAAGTTGACCTCATGGTCGTGATGAAAAATAAATTTTAAGATCTCTATAAGATCGGTTCTATTACTTGGAATTACTTGAAATTATTATATGTGATATTAGATTTTTAGGTCTTCCCGGAAATCTACTTTTTATTTCGAATGTTCTCTAGGATTTTGAGATAAAAAATTATTAAAAGTGCAGAGCATCTGACGAAGTATAAAAATTGATTTAAGTTATTTAAACGTTCAGAAACTACGAAATTTTAGTGAATTTATATTTCAACTGAGTTATTACTTCATTACAATTACTTTATTTTGTTCGAAAGTGTGTGAAAACAGTGAAATGCCAAATATTAGAAATTGCTTGTGTACTAAACTGGATTATTTTGGATTATTATATTTAAGGTTAGTAAAAGGTGTTAATATCATTACAGAAAATTAGTATAGTTGGATTATTAAGTATTGAGTTACTTTACTGCTCGTAAATTGGTTTAAAATGACAAAATGCTCCCCAGTTAGAAGTTCATAATTACAAAGTTGGATTACTGATGATTATTTAATTTTCAGTTGATTTAAAGTTTATTTATTATCATTCAAAGTTTATATTCGGTGTTTAGCAACTACTGAAAGTCTTTACTGCACTCAAATTGGTTTAGAAACTACAAAGTTAACCTATATCAAAATCTATTATTTGAAACTGAACTTGGGGGATTTAATCTATTTCCTCCCAAACTGATGTTTTCTTTTTGTTATCAAAGGTTTATTTAGAGCATTTATTTAATTTTGAATACTTTTATTATCCCTAAAGGGTTTTATTTAGTGTGTTTTGGTTACAGTATCTCTATGCTATACAAAGCTTTACTCCCATAACCTGTACATGAAATGAAAACTGTCTTTACTACAGAGTAAACTTTACCCTTGATGCCTAGAGGTGAGAGGCTAGAATTTACTAAAATTCTAAGATGCTTACAATTTTTGAAAACAACTTGCAAAAATTTTTCCCAACTGTATCAATTGCGTTAATAATTTTTTTGTGCATGCCAGTGTCTGTTGCCTCTGCATAATGTAGCTTCTCCAATTTAAAGATAATTAAAAACTATCTCAGATCTTCAATGAGCAATAAGTATCTTAGAGGTCTTGCAGAAGAGCAGTGGAAAGGCAAATTGCGCATTCCCTTGACGTGGAGAAGTTGGTGAAGGTCTTCGCTGCTCAGAAAGCAAGAAAAGTGATGATTTAGGTGAGTAATTTTTAAAGTAATGTTTTTTACAATTCAGTAGGATTTTCTCAGTTTTGTTTAGTGTTAGACATAATCAGCTATTATTATACTATATGCCTAATTTTCCATTGTTATAGTAGTCCATGTAAACGTTATTACAGATTGGTTAGCCTAGCTTCGCTCGTAACCAACCACTTCCTGCTTTTTTTAAAAAATTAAAGTTACGTTGAAATGCTCAGTAGTTACAGTCATTGCAATATCTCTCTTAATTTGTGGTTCCATCAATTTATATGAAATAATCATAAGTAATTTTTTACTTATATCAAAATAAGTATATGTGAGCTTACTCTTAAGATTGTGAATTAAAAGCATTAAGGTCTATGTCAGATTTTATGATTACAGACGTACTTCTTGAGGATCACCATGCAAATGTCATTCCAACACTGAAGTTCACACTAATGAAGTTCTACTTTGTAATATACATGAAACCAAATTTTACGGGATCCTGTACAAGGTATTGAAGTGGGGCATTCTCTTACAGTATAAGAAAACTACTTAGAAATTTTTTAAATTTCTCAATACTAGTTCATTATATAAATAGTTAGTAGTTATATTTATTGTCGAAATTTTAAAATCAATAAAAGAAAGAAAAATAAAATTTAAATGAGCTTAATCTAACGATCTTATTAATGATGTTATGATGTTATTTATAACATAGTCATAATTTATTTTCCCAGCTATTCAACATCCAATGGAAACTGTCACTAGAGATGACAGACATTTCTGAGGTGTGAAGTTCCACGAGAAGTCCATCAGATTCAGTTTTGAGAAAGTCGTATCTGATGTTATTACAATAGGCTTATAATTTAAAGGCGTGTATTGCTCTGAACCTGTTTCAGCAATTTATGTAAATTCGTTCGAATAAACTGATGTTTCATATAAAAAGTTATTGAAATAAAATGTGTATGTATGCTCATGTGTCTTCAGCCCCAAAAACCTAGATGTACCAGCAAAGAAAGGCAAGAAAAGAAGTGTCATATACAAAAAGTGTATTATAAACATAATAGCTATAAAATTGAATACAAAAACAATTTCATTTCACATAATGGGCAGCAGGACTTAGCCAGAAATGAAAGTGACAGTAACTGGGAGATCGATATGAGATGCATTGATAAAACACCAAAGACTCGGCGAAGTTGGTCCCGTTCAGTTAATACTCAATAAACTGCTGGCCCGTTTGTACACAGATTTAGATAAACCTCAGTCCATCTCTTTAATCATTGTTTGCAAAACCTCTATTCACTTATGTTATTGAACTACTGTCTTTTCCACTCTACATCTGGTAAATATAAGTCCCCACCCATAATGACCATTCTACATTCACCTCTGCACTCTAGCCACGAATTTAATTTCTCCCCAAAAACATAAATTCATTATTTATTGTTCTACTATAGTAAGGTACAAGTCCTTAATTTTAACTTTTGTATCACTTTAAAAATAATTAACACCAGTGAATTGTAGTCTTTGCTAATGAGCATAAATAAATACCCCTTCACCTCAACTTCGGTGAGGTATAATTGTCAGGAGAAACCTCAAGGTCTAGCACTCCTTCCTTTAACCAAGACTCTACCCCTGTAATTAATTGTGTATGGTGCTTCTACATCAAGTTAACAAACGTTATTCCTTTGTGCATTATACTCCTCAGTTCACCAGTAACAATCTTAATACCAGCTTTTTAAAATTCTCAGTTTTACTATTCACCCTCCGAGTAGCAGTTCCCCCTTTTATTATTTCATGATCTTCAAATACTTCTTTTCAATTCATCCCATTGAACATCTGTATTCAGTGTTCCTCTGGTCATCTATTGTTATCATCCTCTTACCAGCAGTCTCTAATCTAAAACAGGCAAGATATTAACAAAATATTTGAAGATTTCATGACACCAGGCAAGGACTGACAACTATACATACCAAGGAAATTAATCCTGATAAGTTGGTACAAAAATTATATGTAAAACAAAAAATATATTTAAGTGAAAATCTCCAAATAAAACAAATCAAACAAGATTTGTACCTTAGTTTTTTTTTATATAAATTTTCATCTTAAACACATTATAAGAATCTAACTCGTTACAAGATTGAAACTTGTTGCATATACTACATAGAAAATTCCAACTCACCCTCGCTTCATCCAACTGCCGAACTTTTGCACTAACATTCTCTGCAATTGTTGAAGTAAAATTTATCATTTCAACTAACTGTTGAGCATCTGAATGAACTATTTGAAGATTGGGGAGAGCTTTTGTAATACTTCTCATTTTTGCTTCCAGGTGACACTGTCGTGACAACAATACCTCCAACTGATTGTTAATTTCTTCCTGCACAAACAATTTCGAAATAATTTAATGACTGTTTCCTTCTCTGAAATTAATAAGCCACACTAAATACAACACAGTATTTATAGCTAATTTGTTATGTAAGTTTTATCTTTCAATACTGCAGTAGATCTTTCAAAGGCGTAGTAAATAAGGTAAAAACTACTGGAGTGGATGAGAAAGTGATTTGCTGGGCAGAAGAATTTTTAAAAGGTAGAAAACAGAAAGATAGGGTAGGAAATGCGGTATCAAAGGAAGTGGAAGTAAAAATGGTAGTGCCGCAGGGTAGCGTATTGGGAACTTTGCTATTCATTATTCTAATGAATAATTGTGTTGATTGTTTACTATCTGAAATTAGATTGTTTGCAGATGACATAATGCTGTATAAAAGGATCAAAATGATAGAGGACTGTAAACAATTGCAGGGTGATCTGGACAGGAAATCTAGTTTGGTTGGTAAACATGGGATGAAGATAAATAAATGTAAAGAAGAGTCAGCTAATTAGATACACAAATAAAAAACAAAAGGTAAATTATGAATATAAGGTGGGGAAAGAATTGCTTACTGAAGACTTGAAATGTAAATATCTTGGCATTACATCTGATAACAAGCTTAACTGGGCAGGACACATTGGACAGGTGGTAGGAAAAAGTTTCAAAATCCTGCACTTGTTGGAGAGAGTGATGAGGGGATGCACGAGAGAAGTAAAGGAAATGGGTTACAAAACTTTGGTCAGACCATTGCTCGAATATGGTAGTGTAGAATGGGACCCACATTTTGAGTATCAAATACAGGAGTTGGAGAAGGTGCAAAGAAGGGCTGCTAGATTTGTTTCTGGAAATTATCGCAGAATGCAATCAGTGACAGATATGATAAAGGAGCTGGAATGGGATTCACTGCAAGACAGGAGGAGAATGAGGAGGGTAATGGGAGTGTACGGGGTGTATACTGCCGATGAGGCATGGAAAGATATTGCAGTAGGTATGAAAAGTAGTTCATGGAAGGGAAATGATGACCATGACCACAAGCTGGCACTCGATTTCAGGCACAAGGGTGTGGGAAGATTTTCTTTTTTAGGTAAGGGTGTCAGGGATTGGAATGAGTTACCAAGGGGAATGATGAAGAACCTACCGAAAACATTAAAAGAATTTAAAGTTAAAATTTGTAGAGGGCAAATGTAGGTGAGTGAAGGATAGGGGGAAGTTGGGTGCGTAGGGAAATTGCGTGTGCTCCATTGCAAATAAATTAAATTTAAAAAAAATCTGTAGTAAGATATACAGGGACATTTCATGTCAAAACACCAAGAAAAATTTCATCAGACATATCCATAGAGTCGCATTTTTACGAAACTTTGTACAGATGTTACTAGCACATAACTACAAATCTAAGTAAAAAAAATTCTCTTTGGGCCTTACAGTTTTATTGAATATATAAGGGGTTAAGATTTTGAAAAATAACTCGAAAATTCCACACTTGATGATCCGCATTTAGTGTGATGTGTATTAGAAAAATATTCCCATCTCAGTGCCTAATCCATAGACTACTTTGAAATTGTTATCCTTTGTCAATGAAAATATAGATAATACAGGAAAAAAATGTTTTATTAACCTTGACTCACTGAGGACTCGTAAAAAATCATTTATTTCTAAATTAATTAATTTTTGTGTAAAAATAGTTTTGTGTTCAGTAAGCATTATCAACCTAAGGCAGAGTAGTTGCCATGCCAACAGCTCCAGATGTAGGGGAGACAGGAAGGAGGTACCTTCCGTCATCATCTTCTAGAGTAGTTTCCAATAATGGGTCGGGTTTGCCTGCTTCTCTGTCCATCCATCCCTTCCCTTCAGTTACTGCCATCCAATTGGGTATATGCGTGGGGGTGTGTCTTATTTTTCAAAATCAAAATTTTGTAACGTATAGGCCCTATTATTTTCATTCTACCCTAAAACACTCATAAATAATTTTTTACACCATTCAGAGACCTGTAACCTATGCTGACTTGCACTGACTCATATTTATATAAGTTACGTGAGAGTAGTGGTGCATTCGCAAGTTAACTGTTACTGTCTTACAGTTCTTGAATAGGTATCACATATTGTTTTGTTCTGATAGATGGTTTTAGGATTATAGATTGCTAGAAAGAGCATATCTTTGTTAGGAGAGGCAAACTACCAAATCACAGGAGTTCCATCAGTTTTATTTTTTAACATCCACGAAAGAAAACTGACTAAGTGAAAGCACTAAGGGGCATCCATAAATTACATGAGGTGTTTTTCTGGATTTCCGTCCCCCCCCCCCCCCTCTGGTGAGACTTCGTGAGATCTGGCCTGACCCAACCCCCTCTGGTGAGATCTGGTCCGTAAGACCCCCCCCCCCCAGATATCACCCTCGCAACTTTTTGAGACCCCCCTTTTTTTTAGATCTGACGCTTCAAAAATCTGGTTACACCCCCACTTTTCCACAAAATACCCCCCTAAAATATCATTTGTAGACCCTTTTTTTTAGCTCTAAAGTTCGACAATTTTTCCAAAACCTCACGTGAGATTTCCGTAGACCCCCCCTCCTTCGGGGAGATTTCGCCGTACCCCCTCCTCCATTTCACCTCAAGTAATTTATGGATGCCCCTTAATGTCGCTGAACAGGAGAGCATAATATTCTGGGGATTATTATGGAGACAGTAGATAAATAATGCAAGCAAATCTCGGGATCTGAAGGAAAGAGGATTTCAAATGTGAATGGGATGTTTGTGGTATTGCACTCGCATACGCCCTCGAAAGGATGTAAGCAAAGGAGGATGAACCAGATACCAGGTTGCTTGGTGGGCGTGGAAAACTAGCTGAAAAATAAGAAAGGGTAAAACAAATAAAAATAGATAAAGCGAAAAATACTTAAGTATATGTGGTGTTGATGCTATCTGAAGAACTCAACGACACATCTTCTAGATCTGGAGAACATAGGGAAGAGCATTTACCAAACCCACCCAAAATAATACAATCACCAAAGTGCAGAAGAAAAGATAACATTACTCCTAAATTAATAACTGCCTTGGATAGATGCCAGTTAAGTATAAGAGAGTCAGTTTACATTCTTCATCATGGAGGCACTTGGATTTAGTATTGCCAAACCGAGCGTGGTGGTGTAACGGATAGCGTTCTGGCCTCGCATTCGGGAGGACGGCGGTTCGAATCCCCGTCCGGGCATCCAGATTTGGGTTTTCCATGGTTTCCCCAAATCACTCCAGGTGAATGCTGGGATGCTTCCTTCAAAAAGGCCATGGCCGAATTCCTTCCCATTCCTTGCCCCCATCCTTTCCCGTCTCTAAAGACCATGTTGTTAAAAAGGGACGTTAAACTGTTACAAAAAAAAAAAGAAAAAAAAAAAGAAAAAAAAAAAGAAAAAAAAAAGTATTGCCAATTTTTCTTTAAACAAATCTTCCATTCAACAGATGAGGACACAAAATAAACGATTTTAAAATGACGTGTTCCAAGTTGTGGCCATTCAGTGGGATGGAAAGTTGTTGCCTGGTCTGGGCGTAAGAAGTTCCAAAGAAGAAGAACTGCCGATCTATCTCATAATTACATTTTGTTATAGGGAACAACTTGTGATAAAGATAAGTCGTTTTGAATTCTCTGATTAACTGGGACCTAAGTGATAAAGTGAGGATAAAGAGCTGCAATACAATTGCATCTAACATAGGTCATCTCAATAGTGCCTAGGCACTGTTGGAGCAAATGTTAGAAATAAAGTTATTACTTTTTGCATGACAACATAAAATTGATTTAAGCACACAAATTAATTATTAGTATTAATTAATTAAATAGCTGTTACATTTCTGTTTGGCTGAATTAAAAAAATCCTTTGTGAGAGACGACTACACAGAACTGATTGAGCTATGTGTCATATTTTTGGATGGAGATAGTGGCAAAGAATTAATAATAAGGCCTCCTCATGCAGTGCATCAAGTGTGATGTATGGCAAGAGCAATTTATTCACTCAAGATCATAAGTTTTCAACTTAAATTGAGCAAGGAACACAATATGGTACACAATTTAGAAAGGGAGAGTACATCTGAAAGGTACACTCCTCTGATGGCAGTGTGGTATGTAAAATTAGCTGTCTTGCTTGTAGATTATTTTGAATCTTTTGCAACTTAATTAATGCTTACATATATTTTGTTTAAGGAAAAATCAATATCAATTTGTATCCACCAAGAGCAAACATTTGTTTTATCGGCTGAAAATTTAAAGCAGTGTTATTCAGGAAAGTGTTTCTTCATTGGAAGAAAATGCAGTTTTTGTATAGGCTAAAAGAAAGGTCTTTTATCTGAATGACACAGCTGAAAGAGCTATAAAACAAATGCAGGAGTGTTGTAGTTTAATTACAGCCAATGAAGAACAGAAATAATTTTCAAGCAAAAACACCAAAAATTGTATGCGCACTGTAAAAAAAAAGATAACCTAAAAAGAAAATACCACTAATAATTTTAATACTTCTTTTTATTAAATAACTAGCTGGTACCCACGACTTCGTTCGTGATTGCAAAGAATTCATATTGGCAGCTATAGACATCTAACCACCCTAGTGCACGATGGGAGACTCGATACTATTACCACACACAAGTACCAGTCTTCTGCGCTATGTAGTTCCGGCAGCAAGGTAAAATTTACGGATACACACAAGTCTTTGGATGAAACACGAAAATATTCATGATCGACCAATTTCAAACACCATATCTTACACACTCCCACAGTTACCGAATTTCGGCCAACGTTGTGATCCATGGGAGACTCTGTGTTACTACAACACACAAACGCCAGTGATCTGCGATTGATAGTTTTCACTTAAAAGTGATACACCGTGACACATGCATCTTTGCCAGAAATATGAAATTGCCGCAGGTCAACCATTTTCATCCCCCATATCTTCCACACCACCATAGCTACAGACATCTAACAACCATAGTGCACGACAACAGACACGATTCTACTACCACACATAAAAACCAATGCTCTATGCTATGTAGTCGTGGCAGAAAAGTGAAATCTGCGGAGACACATGCCTTTCGTCGAAATACGAAAATATCCTTGGTCGGCCACTTACAACCACCATATCTACCACAGTACCACAGTTTCTGAAATTCGGCCGCTGTTGTGATCGAAAGGTGACTCTGTGCTACTACTACACACAAACGCCAGTTATCTGTGATCTATAGTTTTCGCTGAAAAGTGATACACCATGACACTTTTGTCTTTGGCAGAAGTATGAAATTGCCACATGTCGACCACTTTCAACCCCCATTTCTCCCACACCCCCATAGCTACCGACATCTAACAACCATAGTGCACTACATGAGATACGATTCTACTACCAAACACAAACACCAATGCTCTATGCTATGTAGTTGTGGCAGAAAAGTGACATATGCGGAGACAGTCGAAATACGAAAATATCCTTGGTCGGCCACTTACAACCACCATATCTACCACAGTACCACATGTTTCTGAAATTCGGCCGCTGTTGTGATCGAAAGGTGACTCTGTGCTACTACTACACACAAACGCCAGTTATCTGTGATCTATAGTTTTCGCTGAAAAGTGATACACCATGACACTTTTGTCTTTGGCAGAAGTATGAAATTGCCACAGGTCGATCACTTTCAACCCCCATATCTCCCACACCCCCATAGCTACCGACATCTAACAACCATAGTGCACTACATGAGATACGATTCTACTACCAAACACAAACACCAATGCTCTATGCTATGTAGTTGTGGCAGAAAAGTGACATATGCGGAGACAGTCGAAATACGAAAATATACTTGGTCGGCCACTTACAACCACCATATCTACCACAGTACCACAGTTTCTGAAATTCGGCCGCTGTTGTGATCGAAAGGTGACTCTGTGCTACTACTACACACAAACGCCAGTTATCTGTGATCTATAGTTTTCGCTGAAAAGTGATACACCATGACACTTTTGTCTTTGGCAGAAGTATGAAATTGCCACAGGTCGATCACTTTCAACCCCCATATCTCCCACACCCCCATAGCTACCGACATCTAACAACCATAGTGCACTACATGAGATACGATTCTACTACCTAAACACAAACACCAATGCTCTATGCTATGTAGTTGTGGCAGAAAAGTGACATATGCGGAGACAGTCGAAATACGAAAATATACTTGGTCGGCCGACTTAACAACCACCATATCTACCACAGTACCACAGTTTCTGAAATTCGGCCGCTGTTGTGATTCGAAAGGTGACTCTGTGCTACTACTACACACAAACGCCAGTTATCTGTGATCTATAGTTTTCGCTGAAAAGTGATACACCATGACACTTTTGTCTTTGGCAGAAGTATGAAATTGCCACAGGTCGATCACTTTCAACCCCCATATCTCCCACACCCCCATAGCTACCGACATCTAACAACCATAGTGCACTACATGAGATACGATTCTACTACCAAACACAAACACCAATGCTCTATGCTATGTAGTTGTGGCAGAAAAGTGACATATGCGGAGACAGTCGAAATACGAAAATATACTTGGTCGGCCACTTACAACCACCATATCTACCACAGTACCACAGTTTCTGAAATTCGGCCGCTGTTGTGATCGAAAGGTGACTCTGTGCTACTACTACACACAAACGCCAGTTATCTGTGATCTGTAGTTTTCGCTGAAAAGTGATACACCATGACACTTTTGTCTTTGGCAGAAGTATGAAACTTGCCACAGGTCGACCACTTTCAACCCCCATATCTCCCACATCCCCATAGCTACCGACATCTAACAACCATAGTGCACGACAGGAAAGACGATTCTACTACCACACACAAACACCAAAAGTCTATGTTATGTAGTTGTGGCAGGGAAGAGAAGTATACGGAGATACGAATTTTTGGTCGAAATATGAAAACGCCCTGCACTGACCAACTTTAATCATTATATCTCCCACATCCCCACAGCTATCGGCATTCGGCCAACATTGTGCACGACAGGAAATTCCATGCTACTTCCACCCACAAACATCAGTGATCTGTGCTAGGTAGTGGTGGCTGAAAAGTGAAATATAGGAAAAAACACGTCTATTTTTATATATATATAAGATTAAATATTTATTTTGTTGCCTGAATTTCATTGTCAACCCAGATTTATACAAAATAATAATGATTTAGTCACATATCAAGCAATAATAATTTTTTGTAAACTTTAGGGTCTACTTGGCACCGGTTTACGTCATCTTAGGAGGATAAAATATCTTAGGTATGTAACCTACAGTGATTTAAAAAGAATTAGAAGGTATGCATTTGAAAATACGAAAAAATTATCTGTTACTTTTATGAATTTTTTAAATTGTTACATAACCATAAAAAATTTTAACATTGATGAAAATATTAAAATTTTACATCAAAATAAATATTTTAAAACTGCAGTCTAGTTCCGGCAATTTAAATGCTGCCACTGAAATCCCTGCCTGCAACTACACTGACATCATATAATTTTACAACAAAATAAATATTTTAAAACTGCAGTCTAGTTCTGGCAATTTAGCTGCCACTGACATCACTGCCTGCAACTACACTGACATCATATAATTTTACAACAAAATAAATATTTTAAAACTGCAGTCTAGTTCTGGCAATTTAGCTGCCACTGACATCACTGCCTGCAACTACACTGACATCATATAATTTTACAACAAAATAAATATTTTAAAACTGCAGTCTAGTTCCGGCAATTTAAATGCTGCCACTGAAATCCCTGCCTGCAACTACACTGACATCATATAATTTTACAACAAAATAAATATTTTAAAACTGCAGTCTAGTTCTGGCAATTTAGCTGCCACTGACATCACTGCCTGCAACTACACTGACATCTTGTATATTGTGGAGTGTTTTATCTCAAAAGTTTTATGTTTTATAACTAATTTTGATATGAAATAGAGTGAAAATCGGTTTTATAAATACTGTATCATTCTTATGTGCAAAAATACAATAAGAAATACATCTGATAAAGTGTATTTTCATGTCCTGCAAGATGCAAATAGGGAAAAAAGTGGTATAAAGCTATGAGAAGAGATAAAGTATCTTCAACTAGCTGTTTATTTTTTGTAAAGATCATTTTAATCTAAGTAAATAGTATTTAATGTTGTTATGTTACATTTGTTAAAATACATAACAATTAGTTACCTATTCAAACTCTAATCATAACTTTGTATGGAAAGGATTGATAAAATTACATAATCATAGCTTCATAGGTATATTTTTCAAATTATTTCAATTCAAGCATAACCAAAGCAAGACAAATCTTTTTAATACTCGCAAAGCAGACCATCAGACATGTTACGAATGGATTTCAATCTTCTGCATGTATGTTGTAGTGTACACACCGTGTGTGTTTGTATGTGAAGAGTCAATGTGGAGTAGTTGGCAAGGTACCAACTCTATTATTTTTCCGAAGCATGTTCAAATCCCTGCAGTTTCAAATATTTTTATTTATTTTTATCTTGAGAAATTGTTGAGCATGATTTATTTTTTTTATTTCAACTTCATTCACATACTTTTACTAAAACGATTTTTGGGGGAAAATGACGCCATATCGTATGTATTGTGATTTGGTTTAAGCATCCGGGAAGTGTTGAAGAGAACTGAGGAATATGCGCACTCCAAACAGTCTTACCACAACATCCTTTCTCATATCCCTAGCCAACTTTATCTTCTCCAAAAACTATTTCTCCTACAACTCCCAGATTTATCACCAGATACGCGGCACTGCCATGGGTACCTGCATGGCCCCGTCCTATGCCAACCTCTTCCTGGGAAGTCTGGAAATTTTTTTTCCTGAAGAACTGTCCCCTTAGTCCTCTCGTGTGGTTAAGATACATAGATGATATATTTATGATCTGGACCCACGGGGAGGACCACCTCCTATACTCACTCAATGACAATCACTCCATCAATTTCACATGGTCATATTCCCACACCTGTATCACCTTCCTCGACATAGATATCACCCTACAACAGGGGGCCCTCCATACCTCAGTACACATCAAACCAACCAATTTACAATACCTACACTTTGACAGTTGTCACCCCTTCCACATCAAACGTTTCCTCCCATACAGCCTTGCAATCCATGGCAGATGCATCTGTTCCGATCATGAAACAATCTCCAGTTACTACCAAAAACTATCCCAAGCCCTTGTTTCCCGCCGATACCCCCATGATCTCATGGAAAAACAAATTTCCTGTGCCATCACCCACAACCCTCATTGTGCACCTCCTAAAACTGACCATGGACCAACACTTGTCACCCAGTTCTTTCCTGGCCTGGAGTCTGTCAAACAGATACTCCGCTGTGGGCATGATTTCCTACGGTCCTTCCTTGAAATGCGCCTCCTCCTTCCCAAAATCCTACCCACTGCTTCCCGCACTTGCTTCAGCAGACCACCCAATCTTTATAACATCTTGGTCCACAAGTATTTACCTGCCGACTCTCCTAGACCACCACAGCGATCTTTCCCTTGTAACAGACCCCACGGCAAAACTTGCAGCATGCATGCTGCCACCACTACTTACACTATTCCTGTCACAGGCGAATCTTTCCCTATTATTGGACATGCTACGTGTGCTACCACTCACCTTATTTACCAACTCACCTGCCTCCATTGCACTGCCTCTTATATTGGCCTTACCACTCAACAACTATCCTACAGGATGAATGGCCACAGACAAACAGTTTATACTTCCAACCCAGACCATCCAGTAGCAATTCATGCGAACTCACATAATTCGAACAACCTGAACACCTGTTTCACAGTTAGAGTTTTTCCAAATACCACCACCCCTTCAGAACTCTGCAGATGGGAACTAGCCTACCAACATATCTTTGACACTAGACACACCCCTGGCCTAAACTTACGTTAAACCTGTCACTTGCTATCTCTAATTTCATTTTACAGTCAGTTACTTATATATGTACATTTCATCTATTCATTTTACATATTTCCACACACACACACATATATATATATTTCTATCTCCCTTTATTTTAATCTATAACCAATCTAAATAAAATTATAACTTTTCGAATTATGCTACACAAAGATTATTTTGTTTCACTTTTATCGCTGGTCAAGATTATCCCCCCCCCCCTCCCGGCTATTCCACCACCACCGCGCGTTTGCCGCCTATGCTTCATTCATGTGGCGGGTTGGGATGTGACCACATCTTTCCCCCTGCCATATGTCTCACCTCTCACATGGCTAAGACTCATGTCGAAATATTGTGCAATTTGTTTATGTTTTTGTGTTTTTACGTGTCCATCTCACCCTCCTGCCGTCATCTGTGGTAAGTGCAGATAACTGGTGTTTGTGTGTGGTAGTAGCATGGAGTTTCCCATCGTGCACAATGTTTGCCAAATACGGGTAGTTGTGGGGGTGTTGGAGATATAGTGGTTGATCAGGGACAGTTTCGTATTTCAACCAAAGAAGTGTGTTCATATATTTCACTTTGCTTCCACAACTACATGGCTCAAACCATTGGCGTTTGTGTGTGGTTGTAGCATCGAGTCTTCCATAATACACAATGGTGGTTGCATGTCAGTAGCTATGGGGACATGGGAGTTATGGTGGTTTAAAGTGGTTAACCTGGGACATTTTCATATTTCTACCAAGAATGTGTGTCCCTATATTTCAAAATGCAGCCAGAACTACCAAATGCAGACCACTGACGTTTGTGGCTGTGTTGTGCCTGGAGTCTTCTATCACTCACTATGGTGACTGCATGTCGATAGCTGTGGGAATGTGGTATATTTTGGTCGCTCAAAGTGGTCGACCTGATATAAAAATAGATGTGTGTCCTCATATTTCATTATGCAGCCAAAACTACCTAGGATAGTCCACTGATGTTTGTGTGTGGTAGTAGCCTCGAGTCTCCCAATGTACACCATATTGTCGGTAGCTATTGGGGTGTGAAGATATGGTTGTTGAAATTGGTCAACGGAGGGAATTTTGTTATTTCGATGAAAGACGTGTGTGTCCTTATATTTCACGTTGCTATCACAACTACTAAGCACATGTGTGGTGGTAGTGGTGTTGATTCTCCCATAGTGAACGATGGTGAATAGCCATTGGAGTGTGGGAGATATGGTGGTTTAAAGTGGTCGATCTAGAGCATTTTCCTATTTTCACCATAGACATGTGTGTCCCTATATTTAACTTTGCAGCCATAAATACCCTGCGCAGATCACTTGTGTTTGTGTGTGGTATTGGCTTTGAGTATACCATCATGCACTATGATGGTTGTGTGTCAGTAGCTATCAATCAAAATTCTTTACAAACACGAAGAAAATCATGGGCACCAGTTAGTAATGTACTAAAAGTGTAAAAAAATTAATAATTCGAATATCTATCACTTAATTAGTTTGCAGCTTTCACTCCTTTAACCTCAGTGACCGTAAAATCAGGATTTGATGCAAAATAAGTTATCATAAGAAATCTATTTTGGGGAAGTTATCTGACACAGTTTTTTCAAACTGCTTTTAGTCTTGATTTATCGTATGAGTATTCTCACAAGAAGGCTATTTCACCAACTGTAATGATAAATTGTGATAAAACTTAAAAATAATCACAAAATTATAAAAACACCCAGCAACTAAGCCTTTGTGACAATATGAACGTGGATTTTGACGTCACAATTCAATTTAACCAATAGCGTTGCATTTTGCAAAGTTAAGTTTCACCTTGTATTTTTAACACTTTTGATTAATTAAAATCAATAAATAAAAATGAATAAATAGAAAAATAATGTTATAGTTGTTATTATACAGTAATAAAACTTTCAAATAAAAATACTAGACCCATATTTGAATTACCTGCATATTCTCTATTCACTGCTCCTTTCTCTTCTGAGAACCAATTTAATTCACCTGCCTTTTCTTCTTCAGTTCCATTTCTAACATTTCCCTGGATATCCTCTCTCTTCCCATTCTTTTTACATGTTCATAGCACTGTAGTCATGACTATTCTATCCTCATTTAATATTTCTCTAATTCTGTCATTTCTGACTCTGCCCATTCTTGAACTCCTCTGGAACTTCATTTCCATTGTTTGTGTTCTACTTTTATCTCTCTTCCCCATCACCCTTGTTCCTGATCCAAATGTCAGAATTAGTACAAAATATGTCTTCTACATATTTTTTTTACACTTCTGAGGCACATTCCTTCAGTTGCTCCCCAGTTAATGCCATCCTATTTGTTTTCACCACTTACTTCTTTTGTGTTGAAAACTTCATTCCATAAGACCACACTAGTTCCTCCCTTTAATTCAGTTGTTCCTGCATAACACTCTCCCTCTTTCCCCAGATTGTTAAGTTATCTGCAAACAGCATTGTTTTTATTTTCCTATCCCCAATCCTTAGACACCACAAGCAAAAATGACAACTGATGTGCTGTGATACAGCATCAAATAAGAGTTTCCTCTTGCATTATTTCATCCATCATCATAATAAATAAAATAGATGAAAGGATACTTTCCTATTTTAAACCATTTATCAAATGGAACCATCCTAATCTGTAACTTGCAATTTTAATGCAGTTTTTGCTTTATTCATACATACTTTCCACTCTTAACACTAATTTCTAATTCTCGCTTTAGCTCTCGTTACTTCCCATACTTTCTACTGACACTGTCATATTCCTTATCAGTGTCCATGAGGTCAACTCCAAATCTTCTCCATACGCATAATGACACTCTTGTGGCTGTCTCACTGAAAATATCCTTCCTTGCATAAAAATATACTACTATTTTCTTAGTTACTTTGCCACAATTTTTTTAAATCATATTTCCAGTATCTTTTCATACATCTTGGCTCAGTGAAACATCAACATTATATTGTGGTGGTTCTTATATATCTTCCCATACCTTTTCTTGAAGAGGGACACAATTAATTCCTTCTTCCAATCTTATGGTATGCTCCTCTCATCACAAAACACTTGCATCACCCTGTACAACCACTGTGCTCCAACTTTCCCTGCCACTTTTATAGTCTCCACAATTGACTCGCCCACATCTGCCACTTTTCCCATCTTTATAGCATTTCCTCTACTTCTGACCATGTTAGATCTTCCACTCTTAATAATTATCTACTCCTCCTCCTCTTTACTCAGTTTGATTACATTTAAGAGATCTTCAAACGATTCCTTCCAGATTAATTTAGTCTCATCCTTTCCCTGGATAATATTACTATTCTTATGTTCCACTCTCTTTGCATTGTTCTTCTTACTCCTTCATTTCAGTAGCACCTTCCTATCACCTTAGCTGTCCTCTTCAATCATTTTTGTCCATTTCTCCATCCACATCCTCCTCTCCTCTATAACCACTTATAGTGTCTCCTCTATCCTTGATTTATATTCCTTGCATTTTTGCTCTTTTATTTTGAAACCCCTGGGTTAATAAATAATGCTATATAAAAGGATCAAAATGGTAGAGGACAGGATATCTAGCTGGGTTCCTAAACATGGGACGAAGAAAAATGCAAAGAAGAGTCAGCTTATTACATATACAAATAAAAAACTAAAGGTTGATTATGAATATAAGGTGGGGAAAGAATAGCTTGTTGAAGACTTGGAATGTAAATAATATCTTGGCATTACATTTGATGACAAGCTTAACTGGGCAGGACACATTGGACAGGTAGTAAGAAAAGGTTTAAAAATTCTGCATATGTTGGAGAGAGTGATGAGGGGATTTCAGAGGGAAGTAAAGGAATTGGTTTACAAAACTTTGGTCAGACCATTTCTTGAATATGGTGGTGTAGTATGGGACTCACATTTTGAGTATCAAATACAGGAGTTGGAGAGGGTTCAAAAAAAGGCTGTTAGATTTGTTTCTGGAAATTATAGCAGAATGCAGTCAGTAACAGGTATGATCAAAGAGCTGGAATGGGATTCATTGGAAGACAGGGGAGGGTGAAGAGGGCTATAGGAGCATACAAGATGTATATTGGTGATGAGGCATGGCACTCGATTACAGGCACAAGGGTGTAGGAAGATTCTCTTTTTGGGTAAGGGTGTCAGGGATTGGAATAAGTTAGCAAGGGATATCATGATTAATTTACCAAAAACATTGAAAGCATTTGTAGAAGGCAAATATAGGTGGGTGCAGGAAAGGGGAAAAAGGGTGTGTAGGGAAACTGCCAGCGGAGCGTGCGCTCCATTGCAATTTAATAATTAAATAAATAAACAAAATAATATTAATACTAAATACAGAACTTTCAACAATTAAGTTACATTAATGCAAAAGGGTAATGCTCATGTTCCCCAGTCTGATGAACTGCTCAGCATAAGTTTATGTATCTTGTCTGATCATTTTGAGCATGATGTAGCATTTGTGTATGAAACACAGAAAGTAATAAATTATTTTCAGTGCCTCGCGGCAGTTTTTTTGTTTCCATTATCCAAAGTAATAAATCAGTATATCAAGGAAAACATTTCTGCTGTCAACAATACACGGTATGTTACTTCAGAGATGGATGTGCTGGGCAGTAAAAAAAAAATTGCAAAAACTTTCTTTAATTTTATTGCCTTTATTAAGACCCCTGGAGCAATATACTGCATTTCTGAAAAAGAAGTTGATTATGTACCAAGGAAGTACAGTCAATCTTTTAGTCATGTATCAGGTAAATCTGATAAAAATAAAAGGTAAGAAGTTGATTTATTTCAAACTTGAACTAGGTTATGAAACTGGTCCTATACATAAGCCAACATTGGTGTACTGTAAGACTGATAGTACAAGTTGTTATAAATAAATTACCCTTTCAGAATCATTTTTGGGCGATTCTACGATAACTGTGGTACCGCAATTTGATGACAGATTCTTACATAACTCCATGAAACAAATCGAATCTGAGGAACAAAATTTAATGGTATCTCTCTTAGCTCTCGAGATATACTGTCTCAAAAGTGAGATGGTTAGTTCGAAAAGTGGCCTGGACCAAAAGAAATTTATTGGAAAAGCCAAATTAGATGATAGATTCTACTGTAACTCAACAGAACAAATCAAAAGTAAAGAATAGAATTTTTTGATATCTCACTTAGTTGTCGAGATATCTTTTTTCCAGATTAAAGTAGTGTTGAGATGTGGCCTGGAACCGAATTTTAATTCACCAAATCCACAAGTAACTACATGCTGGACACACACAATAGGTGTTTTGCTTTCTTCCTAGTGGTTATAAGAATGAAATATGGCATAGACCAAAAGAAAAACGTCACTAAAAGCACAAGGAACTATACCTATAACCGATTTTTTACATTTGATATCTTGAGAACTGAGTGAGATATAACATTTTATATTCTTTACTTTTGATTTGTTTTGTGGACTTACATAAGAATTCATCATCAAATCGCAGTGCTACGGTTATGATAGTGCTGCCCATTAATGAAAACCGATCATTGAAAGTTCTTTGTTTAGTACGAATTAGCAAAGATTATGTTCCATAAGCTATCTGTACATATATAAACAAAGATACAAATTGAAATGCTCCCCTGGTGGATAAAATTATAACTAATATTTTTTTAAAAAAATGAAAGAAATTTAATAATATATTAAAATAGAGATAAAGAAAATCAAAATTCTATTTTGTAAAAAAGTGTGTGGTACCTTAGGTTGATGATGCAAATTAAACACAAAACTATTTTTACAGAAAAAAATGGGTAATATCGAGATGGGGATACCGCTGCGGCCTCATGTAGTAAACACACAGATCACGTGGAAATAATGAATACGTCATAATGATTTCATATATACCATGTGATCTGTGTGTTTACTACGCAAGGTTGCAGCGGTATCCCCATCTTGATATTACCCAAAAAAATATTTTTGAAATAAATGAATTTTTAATTGAACTGAGTCAGGCAAAAATGATAAAGAATTTTTTTCCGTAATCTCTATCATTTGACTGACAAAGGACAAAAGTTTCAAAGTGATATGTGGCTTAGAGACCAAGATTGCATTTAAAAATAAAAATAAAAAAAAAAAATAAAAAAAAAAAACAAAAATCACACTAAAAATTGAGTATTTCAAGTAGTATTTTCAAAAAGGCTAATTTTTCTCAATTTTTTACTCTTTATATCTAAAAAACTATGAGGCCCAGAGAAGAAAAAATTACTTTAGTTTTTAGCCATGTAATAGTATTAAGTGTACAACATGTGAAAATCTGGCTGTCATGGCCCACCTGAACTGACATGCAATGACCTGTGGTACAGGGTGTATTATAAAATAATTACTGCTTACGAATAATAAATCTTGTGTAGTGACTACAATAGTGTTATGACATCATCACCTTGCACGGTGAAGAATTGTTGTAGGGGTATACAATCTCTACCAGACCTCAAAATTATTTTGAAGCCAAACATGTGATATCAGTTGCACTGGCAACAGAATTAATGGCAGAAGCCAAACTTTAATATAACCATACAGATTAATTCTGATAGAAGTAATCAATTTAAATTAATTTGCGGTAATAGTGAAATCACTGGAACCCATCAAGGAATTGTAGTTATCGTCTGAAAACTGTTGTACACGGTCGTAGGGTGAAATTATTTAATATATGTAGCTCTTAGAGCTGTAAAATATATCCACCTCACAAACCTCACTCTAAAAGTACCATAATGTAAAGCGGCGAGTGACTGGGAGAAAGCATGTAGCCATGCATAATGATAACACTATTGTTACTTCAATTATATTATTTATTAATTTGTTTCTATAACATCCATGAAGATAGTGTATAACACACAAACTTTACGCAAAATAAAAAAAAAATTATAAAACCGCTGTAACAGTACACACTACGCAATGAGAGAACGCCATTTATCATATGCGAATTCCAGTGATAATAATATTACAAGCAACAAAATGCATCAACGACCAACAATGATGAAAACCACTTTACTATATACAAAAAATAATTAGTCCATTAATCTATAAAATGAAACGTCTATGTCCATTTTGGTCCAGGCTGCATTCCAACCAATCCACAGGCACCGCTAATGATTCTGCTATAAAATCATGATAAATGTGGGGTAATATCTAGATTGCGATACCGCTGCAATCACTTACTGCCTCGCGATGTAAACACTCTGGATGGAGAGAGTATGACGTCACTAACTTGCTGAATGTGACGTATACGTGGTACGCGCAGCTTTAAATGTCACTAACGGGGCTTTCCACGGAAACTAGTCCATCGCTAATACATCTCATATAGTGAAATAGTTAATTATGCAGGAATAAATTCATTAGTGATGAAGTTTTGATGCAGCCTGGACCAAACTGAAACGTAACTATTGAACACCTTATTGCGGATACCTATGTCGTATCAATCGCTGTTACTGTCGTTTGCGTCTCAATGCAGCCAGGACCATAGTGAAACGTAACCGTCGCACATGATATTGCTGATATCCAATTTCCAAAACGCATCTATCTCTGTTAGTATGGACCAGGCAGCGTTACAACCTAACCACAAACGGTTATTGACGAAATCTTTTATTTATATAAATATTTTATGTCGTATGAATGATTATAATAGCAATTTCAGCCACGAGAGGAAATACAGAAGAACACAATCAAATACAAATCAATGGAATTGTGAGTAATGACGTTAACATTACAGGAACCGACATTACGGAACGTTACTAATGAATGATATAAATTATCAGTTTGGAATGTTGTTGATATTTTAATAATATTATTAATTGCACAAGTAATAATTTTCTTAACTTTTTCAGTCCGTAATTTTTATTATTACTATTGGATACATTCTATGACCTAACGTGTATTCACAAATCGGTCGAAGCCTCAACACCTCATACACGGAAACACAGTGACATCATACTCTCTCCATCCGGAAGTGTTTACACCGCGAGGCGGTAAGTGATTGCAGCGGTATCGGGATCTAGATATTACCCATAAGTGTTTAATACATCCAAATTTCTAGCGAATTATGCTTTAACAACAACCACCAAACGCCATTTTTGTACAGGCTGCATTTCAACTATAAAAATTAAATTCATTCAACCTAATATTGAAACAAGCATATTGCAAAACTTTCAACCTAAACATAAGCTACGTTATTATTGCAGCAACATACTTTGATAAATACCGTAGAATATTAACATCTTGTACATAACATATGGATATGTTTCTTGACGATGTAATACCTATTAACATTGGACGTTGTGTATGTGTATGTAAATGAGGCAACCAATGATATCTTACGGTTACAATAATTTTTTAGTGTGTAACCTTTTCCAAATTTATACTTTTATAGCAACATATTCCCAAATAATATCATTCAAAGAACGTGTGCATGGTTATTATATTTCGCTATAAGGATTCTCCCAGTTGCTGGCGGTATAGTGTTACAGCACTTTTCGAGTGTAGTTTGTGAGGTATCTATACATTTTACATCCCTAAGAGCAACATATATTAAATAGTATCAAAAAATGAACATGTGCAACAGTTTTCAGAACTAAACGATTATTCCTTGATGAGTCTCAGTGATTGCGCTATTGCCTAAACAATGTAGAAGGTTAATTTTAATATCTACTGAAGTTAACATTAAATAAAAAAAATCTCTGTGAATGGAGTATGTGTACACAGAATAAGACAAAATTGCGGTTAATATTATTTAATAGTCAAATAAAATTTAAACTTGGTCCATTTCGGGTCTACTGGAGATCGCGATTCCGCTCCAACAACATTCAGTAATATCGTTGGAATAATGCTGTAGTCAGTCGCAAGAAGTATTGTTTTCAAGCAGTAAGTAATTACGATATAATACAACCTGGACCATTATTTTGAAGCAGAAATTAGGTTGTAATACAGCCTGGACCAGCATGTAACCGTTAAATGTACTTCGGAAAGAATTTCTAGTGGAGTCTTGCGTTTGACCACTGCAGTATTTTGATGTAAACTCCTGGTGGAATCGCGATCTCCAGTAATCCCTCCATTTCCAATCACTCTCCTAAATATCACCAAATGATTAAAATCAAATACTGGCAAAATTAAGTGAATTATAAGATCAATAACTTTTAATAACTGACTTCTTCTTTCTGCAGTTCATTGTAAGCTGATCGAATCTGAACTTCAGTATATAAACCGGATTCATTCTTCGACAAGTGGAGTGTCATTTTGTACGCTTTTAAATTACAGTTCCTTCTCACTCACGATTGCTAAGTCTCTCTATTTATTTTTCTACACCAGTTTCACAAAAATCAGTGACAAACCATAACATCCTTATTCAGTAAATAACCAACAAAACACCCGTTCTGAGTTATAGCTTTCAATTTTTCACAATTGCCGTAAAAAGAGCAATATTGTCTGTGAGAAAATGTCAACAAACCCACTACAAAGTTAACACACAAACACCAGTGATTTTTGCTAGGTAGTGGTGGCTGAAAAGTGAAATAAAGGTAATAAAGGTTAATAAATAAAAGATATCACTAATCAAAATATAGTATTTTAGGGGTTTTCCCACTTAATTTTGGTGATTGTAGGGGTTTTGACTTAAATATTAGAAGTAAAAAAATTTTGAGTTGGCCACCCTGGAATTACATTGGTACTCAGGATGGAGGAAGGAATATAATATCGAGATAACGCAAGGGCCCTTCACACCGTACTGAAGGAAAGCAGGTAGAGAGAAGTGGGGTAGAGAAGCCGCCATATTGCTTGGCCGTAGAAACACGTGGAATAGGCACAAAAACCGCAAGGGAATCATAAGACAACCGTGGCACCGAAATTTGATGATGCATTATTATGTAACTCGACGAGACAGATCAAAAATGAAGAATAAATGTTTTTGATATCGTGCTTAGTTCTCGAGATATACTGTCTCGAAAGAGTGGAGTTTCTGGTTGAAATTCAGAAGAATCATGTCCTCAAAGTCAAATTTGATGATAGATTCTTATGTAACACGACGATACAAATCGAAAATAAACAATAAATTAGTTTGATGTGTCGCTTACTCGAGATATTGTACCTCAAATGTGAGGAGGCTAGAGTGAGATCTGGCCTGGACCAGAAAAAATTCCCCGAAACCACCATATCTACACTGTGGAAATGCAATAGAGGTGTTCTATTTTCTTCCTAGTGATTGTTGTTAGGTGGAAATACGGCATGAAACAACAACAAAAAAGGTCCCCTAAATTACAAGGAACTATACCTATAACTGATTTTTAACATGCTATATCTTGAAAACCAAGCGAGATATTAAAATAATTTATTCTTTATTTTCTATTTGTTTCCTTGAGTTCTATAAGAATTCGTCATCAGATTGTGTCGCCACGGTAATGATAGAACTGCCGGTTATAATGCAGACTGGACCAAAAGATAATTTTGCTGCACATGCAGATTGGGTGTTTTATTTTTTTTACTATTCCTTGTGGTTAGGTTGATACGCGGCCTGGACCAGAATAAAAACGTCACCAAAATCTGAAATTTTAAAAATAGCCTAAGTCAATGATTAGAACTTTTTTAAAAACCTGATCACTTCAAAAGACCTCATAGTTTCTGGGCTTACATAGAAGATATTGTTCTGTTAGTGGCGTATATAATTTTACTAACAAAATCAGTGGATTCATAAGTCAGAAGCTAGGTGGTAGGAAAAGGTTTCAAAATCCTGCACTTGTTGGAGAGAGTGATGAGGAGATCCACGAGAGAAGTAAAGGAATTGGGTTACAAAACTTTGGTCAGACCTTTGCTTGAATATCATAGTGTAGTAGGGGACCCACATTTTGAGTATCAAATACAGGAGTTGGAGAAGGTGCAAAGAAGGGCTGCTAGATTTGTTTCTGGTAATTATCGCAGAATGCAGTCAGTAACAGATATGATAAAAGAGCTGGAATAGGACTCATTGGAAGACAAGAGGAAGATGAAGAGGGTCATGGGAGTGTACAAGGCATATATTGGTGATGAGGCATGGAAAGATATTGGTGTAACAATTGAAAGTAATGCTTGGAAGGGAAAAGATGACCATGACCACAAGCTGGCACTAGATTTCAGGCACAAGGGTGTAGGAAAATTCTCTTTTTTAGGTAAGGGTGTCAGGGATTGGAATAAGTTACCAAGAGAAATGATGAACAACTTACCGAAAATGTTAAAAGAATTCAAAGTTAAAATTTGTAGAGGACAAATGTAGGTGGGTGCAGGATAGTGGGAAGTTGGGTGTCTAGGGAAATTGCAGCCGAAGCGTGTGCTCCATTGCAATTAAATTAAATTAAATTAAATAAATTGTTTGTTATCTTCTGGTACACACCGCATTTCAACCTACCAACATTTCCATTAATATCGCCGCTACAAAATCAAACTATGTAGACACACCTAAACACGTGAAATGCATCGCGAACTACATTTGGCGCAACAACTTTTATTTAATCACGTTTAGTAGTTCGCACAGCACAAATTATCACAATTAATTTCATAGTACACTGTCAGTGTATACTGAAACTTGAGTAAAATCTGCAGAATAATATATTTACTGTGTCGCGATGTAAACTTGACCCGCTTAAATTAAACTTTCAACACTTGTCTACAATAAGGCTAGCTTTTCAGGTGCAAAGTAGTAAAATTATGCTAATTGTCTACACCACACCAACAAAAATTTCAGAACGATAATTATCCTTGAGAACAAAGGATAACTTTATAGCGATAGGTCCTAATGTTGCAGTTACCTATCAGATACTTCAAGAACGATAGTTAAAATGTACCTTACTTATGATACACTATTCCAAGTTGTTTCCTATATTGTCTGTTTGTGCAACCATATACAACACAATTTGGCTTTATAGAAAACTTTAGAAAATTAGAAAATGAAATATTCTCAGCAGATGACACAGTGCAAACAGCCCAATGTTTTGGGGGATCCCTATGGCCGCCGCGCATGCGCAATAGGAGAGCAGTTATTTTCATGAGGTTTAGCGTTATTTCGTCTCTCCATATATTCCTTCCTCCATGGTAGTCACCATAAAGGAAGGAAATATATGGAGGAGAAGTGACGTTAAATCTGTGAAGCAGGCTCGAAACTCTCCCGCATGGCGGCAGAAGCGGTATTGTAACCCAAACAAATGCCGAGTTCACACTGTGTCTGATGTTCTGATTATTTCATTTTGTAATGTGCATAAGTGGTTTATAATGCCATCTTGTGTTGCAGTCGGTTGCACAAATAGGCAAAGGAAAGAACCTGGAATATCATTTCATAGGTTAGTTGTATTCTAATAATTGTTGTTGAAGTGGTCAGTGGGAATTGTAAACTTTGGCGCATGTCTATAAATATTTAGTCATAGCTCTCAATGGGATGACTTTGTTCTCAAATTTTTGTTGGTGTAGTGTAGAAAATCAGCATACCTTGCTATTTTGCACATAATAGACTAGCATTACTTTTAACGAGTGCTGAAAATGAGATTTACAACGCGGTTCAGTTAATTTAGTATTGAGCTTTCCTTCGTCACGTTGTAGTTTATACTGTATGATGAAATTAAATGCGTTAAATTATGCTATGCAATCTAGGAATCTTGATGAAGCAAACGATGTTACCGCAAATACAGTTTGCGATTCAAATACGCGTGTGTGGGTATGTCTACATAGTTTGATCCTGTAACGGCAATTTAATGGAGATTGTGGTTAGGTCTAAATGCAGTCTGTACCAGAATGGTTTTGTTGTTCCATAAGGGACAAAGAATTTATCTATTACTGTTAATAATTTCATGAGAACCAAGTTAGTGACAAAACGTGTATAGCGATGGAAACTACTTCCACTTCCAACTATTCCCAATTTAACTTACGATGTATGGTAACAAAATAACTATTTTTATTCTGGTCTAGGCCTCATTTCAACCTAACCACAAGTGGTAGTAAAAACAACTGAAATATCCATTCTGCATGTCCACCATGTAATTCATAGTGGCTTCGGCAGAATTAATTTTTAGTCCAGGTCGCATATCAACCCAATCCCAGTATATCCTGAAAACTAAGCAATATATCGAAAAATGTTATTCTTTATTTTCGATTTTTCTCGTCGTGTTATATCATTAAATTTGAGTTTTGCGAAATTTTTCTTCTGCATTTCAACTCAAAACACCTCACTTTTTGTTATAATATGATATCGAAATAAAATTGTCTTAGTCTAAGTATCTATGCTGTCCATGGATATTGTATATTCTCTGTGGTGAATAAAACAGAAGATGTGCTGTTGCATTCTTGCTTAACCGTGAAACGGACGTGTTTTAATAGGTTATGGGCCCAGAATGTGACCCAGAGTTATTTTCTTCGCTATTGTAGTAAACAGAATACAGAAAAGTCGTTATCTTATAAATAATTAGTTACGCGCTTGAAGATGGCTTCGAATTTTGTAGTTAACGTGCCTAAGCTTAAAGGCAGAGACAACTACGATGTATGGGCTTTTGCAGCGGAGAATATGTTGGTGTTAGAAGGCATGTCCGGCTTAATAGAGGAAGAAGGAAGTACTAGCACTGCAGCCGCAGATGATGCAAAGGCGAAAGCGAAGCTGATTCTTACAATTGATCCAGCGTTGTATGTGCACGTAAAGCAAGCTAAAACAACGAAGGAGCTATGGGCGCAGCTTAAAACTATGTTTGACGATTCCGGGTTTACACGAAGAATAACCTTACTTCGTCATCTTATATCAATCAGGCTTGATAATTGTGATTCAATGACGTCGTATGTGACAGGTATTATTGAGACCATGGAGGAAGGAATATATGGAGACGACATAACGCGAAATCCGTGAAACCTCGTCAAAAAACTGTGCCTGCACGGCGGACATCGCAGGAGTACCAAAACATTGGGCTGTTTGCACTGTGTCAGCTGCTGAGAATATTTCATTTTCTAATATTCTAAAGTTTTCTATAATGCCAAGTTGCGATGCATATGGTTGCACAAACAGACGAGATAGGAAAAATCCTGGAATAGCGTTTCATAAGTAAGTCACATTGTAATTATCGTTCTTGAAGTATCTGACAGGCAACTGCAACATTAGTACCATTCGCTATAAATTTATTCATTGCTCTCAATAGGATCATATTATTCTCAAATTTTTGTTGGTGTAGTGTAGACAATAAGCATATGTTACTATTTTGCACCTGAAAAGCTAGCCTTATTGTAGACAAATGTTGGAAATTTAATTTAAACGGGTCATGTTTACATCGTGACACAGTGAATATGGTATTCTGCATGCATTACTCACGTTTAAGTTTACACTGAAAGTGCACGATGAATTTAATTATGATAATTTGTGCTGTGCGAACTACTAAACGTGATGAAATAAACTTTGTTATCCGAAATGTAGTTCGAGATGCATTTCTTGTGTTTAGATGTGTCTACATAGTTTGGTTTTGTAGCGGCAATATTAATGGAAATGTTGGCAGGTTTAAATGCGGTGTTTACCTGAAGAGAACAAACAATTTATTTATTATTAGCTGTTAGCTTCTGATTTTTAAATGTACTGATTTTTCTAGCAAAATTATATAGGCCACTACCAGTACAATATCTTCTAAGTAAGCTCAGAAACTATGAGGTTTTATGAAGTATTAATTTTTTTAAAGCTCTAAACATTGACTAATGCTTTTTTTTTTAAATTTCAGATATGACTTGTTTCTATTTGTAAATATGTCTACATGTATATTTCTAGATTTTGAAATCTTCCTTGTCAATTACTGAAATAGAATGTGAAAATATAACCTATTTGAACATCAACTAAAATTTAAGGTCTGTAGAAATAAACAGTTTGTTATTCAAGTTAAAAAGAATTACCTGCTCATTAAGTTACGTCCGAATTCATCATCAAATATGGATATGGCGATAGTTTTTTTCTGGTCCAGGCCGCATTTCAACCTAACCACGTCAATTTGTAGGTACAATATCTCGAGAACTAAGCGAGATATCAAAAAATAGTATTTTTTACTTTCAGTTTATCTTATCGACATACATAAGAATTCGTCATCAAATTGCGGCACCACGGTTATCGTTGAATCCCTTCATAACCTAACAACCTCACTTTTGAGACAGTATATCTCGCGAACTAAGCGAGATATCGAAAAATTTTATTCTTTATTTTCGATTTGTATCGTCGTGTTACATAAGAATCTATCACCAAATTTGACTTTGGGGACACGTTTCTTCTGAATTTCAATCAGAAACTCCACTCTTTTGAGACAGTATATCTTGAGAACTAAGCACGATATCAAAAAAAATTATTCTTCATTTTTGATGTGTCTCGTCGAGTTACATAATAATCCATCATCAAATTGCGGTTCCACGGTTGTCTTATGATTTCCTTGGGGTTTTTGTGCATATTTCCGTGTTTCTCTGGTCAAGCAATATGGCGGCCTCCCCTCCCCACTTCTCTCCAACCGGTTTATTTTATTTATTTATTTATTTATTTATCAATCTTGTTCCATGGATCCCTGCTGAGGAAGTACCTCTGGGATGTGAAACATGTCATTGTTGATACATATACACATAATATGAGTCATATCATAGTAAATATATATATACATATTTTACAAATACAAGAAATAATAATAAACATACATTTTTGCAACTGAGTTTTGCTAACGTCATAATGAGTACAATTAATTATTTTCTTCAAATTCTTGAATGGAGTAGAAGGAGTTGCCAATAAGATAATCTCCAAGTTTTTGTTTGAATACATCTTTATTATCTGAAAGCTGTTTTATACGATTAGGTAGTTTATTAAACAGATGTATCCCAGAATAATTAACTCCTCTTTGTACTAATGACAGAGATGTTTGTGTTTTATGCAAGTTATTTCTGTTTCTTGTATTGAAACTGTGTACCTGTGAATTAGGTGTAAACAGGTTAAAATTTTCTATGACAAAGCTCATGAGAGAATATATATACTGAGAATACATTGTAAGAATATTGAGTTTCTTAAAGAGTTGTCTGCAAGAAGTTCTTGGTTTTACCCTACACAGAAACCTAATAGCTCTTTTCTGTGCTATGAAAACTTTTTTACTTTGTGAAGAGTTTCCCCAAAAAATTATGCCATATGACATTACTGAATGAAAATATGAGGAGTACACCTGTTTCATTAATTCTAGATCTGCTGTTAGAGAAAGTGTTCGTATTGCGAAGGTGGCACTACTTAACTTTGCCAGTAGTGTAGTGATATGATCATGCCAACAGAGTTTCTGATCTATTTTAATACCAAGAAATTTTATACTCTCTGTTTCTAAGATTTTGTTGTTTTTATAGTTTATACATATATCTGGCTGTGCATAGTTTTTTGTTTTAAAACTAATATAATGTGTTTTTTCAAAATTTAATTTTAATGAATTTGCCTTAAACCAATTTGCTACTACTCTAAGTACTTCATTTACATTAAATTCTATAGTACTGTTTGGTGTTTTACGCACAGTCAGGTTAGTGTCATCTGCAAATAAAACACTCTTAACTTTGTCGGATAAATTTCCAGGAAGGTCATTGATGTATAACAGAAAGAGGAGGGGACCTAAGACAGAGCCTTGTGGAATTCCATGTTTTATTTTCTCCCAGTCTGATGAAGCATCTTTACTTATTTTAGAATCAAAAATTGAAACTTTTTGCATTCGGCTTTCAATGTATGATTTAAACCATTTACCTGCGGTCCCAAAAATACCATAGTATTCCATTTTTTTAAAAAGTAATTCATGATTTACACAGTCAAATGCTTTTGCAAGATCACAAAATATTCCTACAGGATTCATTTCACTCGAATATGTGGCGAAGGTCCCTTGCGTCGTCTCCATATATTCCTTCCTCCATGATTGAGACATCGCAAAGATTAAGTGGAACTGGATTTGATATAAACGACGAATGGATTGGCTCGTTGTTACTGGCAGGTTTACCAGAACGATTTTCACCAATGATCATGGCGATTGAACATTCCGGGATTCCTATTACGGCGGATGTTATCAGAACAAAATTGATCGATATGGAGATGTCAGATTCGAATGAATCAGAGACAAAAACCGCTTTCGCTTCCAAAGGTTGGCAGAACCATAGAAGCAAGACAAAACAAAAGCGGAAACTACGTCGCGGAAAAACCAAATGTCAATGTGCTGTTGCATTCTTGCTTAACCGTGAAACGGACGTGTTTTAATACTTTTGATACAGTATATCTCTAGAACTAGGCGAGATATCGAAAATTTTTATTCTTAATTTTTTATTTCTCTTGTCTTTTTAAATAAGAATCCGTCATCAAATTTGACTTTTACCAATTTTTTCTTCTGAATTTAAACCAAAACCATTTCACATTTGAGACAGAATATCTCGAAAACTAAGCATGATATCAAAAAAATTTATTCTTCATTTTTTATTTGTCTCGTCGAGTTACATAATAATCCATCTCCAGATTGTGACGTTACGTTAATCCTAGAGTCCCCTTGAGGTTTTTGTACATATACGCCGTGTCTGTATGGGTTAGGCCATGCCTCCCCACTCTTCCTCCGACGGCTTCACTTCATTGCGTGGTGAAGGTCGCTTGCGTCGTCTCCATATATTTCCTTGCTCCATGGTAGTACTTAGTCAGTAACTTTGTATTGTTAATGGTCAGTATGTAGTTGGTATTGTCTCTGGTACGTAGGAGTAGGAGCTAGTAGTATTCATGGAGGAAGGAATATATGGAGCCGACGCAAGGGACCTTCGCCACATACTGGAGTGAAACCGGTGGAGAGAAGTGGGGAGGCCAACATATTGCTTGACAGGAGAAACACGTGAAATAGGCACAAAAACCTCAAGGGAATCATAAGACAACAGTGGAACCGCAATTTGATGATGGATTATTATGTAACTCGACGAGACACATCAAAAATGAATAACAAATTTTGATATCGTGCTTAGTTCTCGAGATATACTGGCTAAAAAGAGTGGAGTTTCTGGTTGAAATTCAGAAGAAACGTGTCCCCAAAGTCAAATTTGGTGATAGATTCTTATGTAACACGACGATACTAATAGAGAATAAATTTTTTGGATATCTCACTTAGTTTGGGAGATATACTGTCTCAAAAGTGAAGCTGTAAGGTCATGAGGGGATTCAACGGTAACCGTGGCGCCGCAATTTGATGACGAATTCTCATGTAACTCGATGAGAGAAACCGAAAGTAAAGAATAAAATTTTTTGATATCTCACTTAGTTCTCTAGATATTGTACCTTAAAATTGACGTGGTTAGGTTGAAATGCGGCCTGGACCAGAAGAAAACTGTCGCCATATCCATATTTGATGAAGAATTCGGACGTAACTTAATGAGCAGGTAATTCTTTTTATCTTGAATAACAAACTGTTTATTTCTACAGTCCTTAAATTTTAGTTGATGTTCAAATAGGTTATATTTTCACATTCTATTTCAGTAATTGACAAGAAAGATTTCAAAATCTAGAAATATACTTGGAGACATATTAAGAAACAGAAACAAGTCATATCTGAAATTTTAAAAATAGCGTAAGTCAATGTTTAGAACTTTTTTTTTTTTTTTTTTTTTTTTTTTTTTAAAAACTTCACAAAACCTCATAATTTCTGAGCTTACTTAGATACTGTTAGTGGCCTATATAATTTTGCTAGAAAAATCAGTGCATTCATAAATCAGAAACTAACAGCTAATAATAAATAAATTGTATGTTCTCTTCATTTCAACCTGCCAACATTTCCATTAATATTGCCGCTACAAAACCAAACTATGTAGACACATCTAAACACAAGAAATGCATCTCGAACTACATTTCGGATAACAAAGTTTATTTCATCACGTTTAGTAGTTCGCACAGCACAAATTATCATAATTAAATTCATCGTGCACTTTCAGTGTAAACTTAAACGTGCGTAATGCATGCAGAATACCATATTCACTGTGTCGCGATGTAAACATGACCCGCTCAAATTAAATTTCCAACACTTATCTACAATAAGGCTAGCTTTTCAGGTGCAAAATAGTAACATATACTAATTGTCTACACTACACCAACAAAAATTTGAGAATGTTATGATCCTATTGAGAGCAATGAATAAATTTATAGCGAATGACACTAATGTTGCAGTTGCCTGTCAGATACTTCAAGAACGATAATTACAATGTGACTTACTTATGAAACGCTATTCCAGGATTTTTCCTATCTCGTCTGTTTGTACAACCATATGCAGCACAACTTGGCATTGTAGAAAACTTTAGAATATTAGAAAATGAAATATTCTCAGCAGCTGACACAGTGCAAACAGCCCAATGTTTTGGTACCCCTACGATGTCCGCCGCGCAAGCGCAGTTTTTTCATTAGGTTTCACGGATTTAGCGTTATCTCGTCTCCATATATTCTTTCCTCGATGGTAGTATTGTCTCTGGGAGCTAGGGAGAAGTATAAAGTTCTACAATCTACACAGTACACTAGAGATGGGCAAAACAGCTTTTTTCCAGTAATACGTTATTCAGTTATTGCTTCTTTTATCTAACCGCTTTTTTTAACCGTTAGAAATAACGTATAGTTATTTTGTTCTGAAGTAATATCTGTGGTGACGCTACTAAAATCTCTGCTCAGAAACGCTCTTCTCTTGTTGAAAAAAGCCGGAAATGTCAAATAACCGGATGTGACGAACATAGCGGCCCTGACGTCACGAAAAGCCGCTTATTAGCGTTATTTAGCGTTTAACGATACGTCACGAATAGCGGCTTTCAAATAAGCGGCTTCCATAGTAACTGTCAGAGACTTTATATACGCCTTCGACTTGTGTTTATGTATTTGTTTAATAAGTCGCAGTGATGCCTTGATAAATTAATATAGAATTTTAACACGACCAGCTTTAGCGGTTTGTGTATAACGTGATTTACGGACGTACGATAAAAAAAAAAAAAAAAATGCGAAGTGATTACGTGTTAATATATTTTTCTGTTTGAAACTAATGAATTTGTAGTATGAGTTTTTATGAATATATGCAACAAATACAGAAGATTAACTTTGCTGAAAGTAAACAATTTTTCAGTCTGGCTATTAATTAGCATTAAGTTTTGTGTGGCTATAGTTATATGTATAGCATACTTTACATATGTTGTAAATGTGTCCCAATAACAGACCAGCTGCAATTTAAATATGTTGTTCAGACGTACATAAAAGTAATTTGAAATGTAAATATGATTTGCTGTTTTAAACTAATTGACTTGTGGAAATACTAGCGCTTTTCGATGGTTTCTCCATCTGTTGGTAGCTATCGCAGTTAATAATGGTTAAAGGTATTAAAAAGCTGTTTACATAGGTGGTGTCCTCTAGTGATCGCTATCGAAGTTAATAACGCCTTCAACTGGCAAAGACGATATAACACATGTACACAGCTGTAACAAAAAGCATAATCAAGTGGTTTTTGATGGAAGGATGGATGCTGAAAACCAGTTTAATGGTCACTAAGTCGTAGAGAGATGATAAATTTTGGACCCTATCGCAAATAACACCTGCAAAGTAGTATTTAACGTCGTCAGCAGTAGCGACATCTGTTGGGCGCTATCGCAGTTAATAACGGTTAGAGGTTGGAAAAAGCGGTTTACATAGGTGGTGTCCTCTAGTGATCGCTATCGTAGTTAATAACTATTATTTTGCGATGGTAGTGTCATCTAGTGGTATTTATTGCAATTAATAACGGTGAGAGAGGCAATAAGCGGTGACTGATGCACTCGTAGCGGGCGGTCGACGAACAATTACAGCGCTGTCAGAGAGGGAAGTGCTGACCGTTATTTGAATAACTCCAATTATCGTTGTGGCCGCTACTTTCTAAACGGCGTTTTTAAAATAACGGTTATTTGTAGCCGCTTAGTTATTTGTGACCCATCTCTACAGTACACACTACAGTATAGGGTTCAATTGTACACTGTTTAGTGTCTGCATTGTTTATGATATGTGGGTTTATAAGGCTAACGTTACAGTCTAATAATACAGTATTAGGTTGTTAGTGCCTAAAAATGCATCAGCACATGGTCTTGTAATTTTAACCCAGTCTGATTTCGTTCAATATTTTGGATAATGGTATGACATATCAGCTGCTTTAAAAAGCTGTGATTGCTAGTATATGTATACTAACCGCTCGTACTCATGCAATAAATTTATTTCAGCATGGGCGTGTTAAAGTTAGGACGACTGCAGAACAGCAGGAAATTAAAAGAAAAGAGAGAGAGAGAAAAGTTAAGATTTACAAAGCCGGAATTGATAAAATTTTTCAGAAGGTAATAGCTATACGATTAATTATTATTTTCAAGAACATGATATTTACGGTGCATTTTACACTTCATAAACGCGCACCTTTCGACACTACTGTGATAATGTTTTCAGTGGAAATTTTTTCTCTTTTTTATTTTATAACAGTTTTTTTGTACTGGCTATACTTTGCACAGCAGACATTTAGCAGAGTAAATTTATCACACCAATTTTCTTGCAGGTTAATTTAGATGTGAAAAGTACACCAAAATGTAGTAAAGGCTTCTATACACACATTTTTGTTGTTGAAGTTAATGGCGAGTCAATAAATAGTGGTTTGTTGTATCCTCTTCTTGATATGTGGGGCCCTAAGCTGTGCAATATCGGGTATATTGGAGATCGTGATTCCGCTACAACAACATTAAATAATATCGTTGTAATACTGCTGTAGTCAGTCCCAATACGTATTATTTACCAAGCAGTAATTCCATTGTAATCAGGGGCGTAGCTACTATGGGGCTAGGCGGTGCAGTGCACAGGGGCCCCTACGCTCAGGGGGCCCCCAAGCATACCTCTGGGGGCCCCAAAGCGCAGTTCAGAGGCCCACGAGCCTTCATGACAAACTGGCGACCTTTTTTTTTAGCTATGCAGTCTTCTACGGGGGCCCCTGAGACACAGGAAGCCCCTCACTACTCAGGGGGCCACCAAACACTGCTCAGGGAGCCCTTAAGAACAACTCAAGGCCCCATCCTCAGCTCAGGGTGCCCTTACCAGCAACACAAAGCAAAAAGAAGGTCGACCATCTGGCCTGAGGGCCCAAAATAATTTTTTTGCACCGGGGCCCTTGCTGACCTAGCTACGCCACTGATTGTAATACAGCCTGGACCATTATTTTCAACCAGAAATTAGATTGGAATACTGCCTAGACCAGCATGAAACCGTCAAACGTACTTCGGAAATAATTTCTAGTGGAGTCTTGCATTTGACAACTGCAGTATTATGTTACCAACTCCTGGCGGAATCGCGATCTCCAGTAATCCCGCAATATCTTTAAAATATACATTCAGATAAAGTAATATAAAACTTAAAACCCTACTGGTATAATTTGCATTTTGTGTAATAAGTTATGAACACGGAAATATTCAATAAAACTAACAGTTTTAAAATGTATTCAGATCAGTTGTACAATTTGATTACTGTAGGGTTATACTTACACACATACCCAGTCGTCTCCAGTTTTTTCTACTCGTTCAAGTACTGTGTTAACACAAACAATTTTTCATAAAATTAAAATGTTTTCATATTTATTTATAGCATATTTTAATATCTAGCTACTGCCTCTTAGGCTGCTCATTTAAATTTTCAACTTTTAGCGTTCCAATCAAGAATATGATGAGGAAATGCTTGAAATGATAGGGCAGCTTTTAGCTGCAAATCCTGATATCTATACACTGTGGAACATAAGAAGAGAGACACTTACTAATTTCAAGGAATACAGGTAATTATTTTTGCTTTTACCCTTTCTATATGAATAGAAGAAGCACATTACTGTAGTTTTGTTAAAAACCAATAAAATGATATATTATTATAACTGACAGCCAACAGTTTAGAGGAAAAAATACTAGAACTATTTAGTTTTTAAATAATTATTGTTTGAACTGTATTGGTCCAGCTTATCTCCTGTACAGTACAGCCTTTTGGGTGTTATTACTTCACAACTGCTTTATTTCATTATGATGATAAACATAAAGATAGACTTCCTGTAATGGATTTGTTTTTCAAATGAAACCAAAAGTAAATTGTCAAATGGAAAAACTTGGTTTGTTAATTGCACAAAGGATAGGTTGATTTATATCTGGGTCAGCATTATCTATATCATAACTATCGGAGGAGTTTAAGGGTTTGGGGAGACTATATTAGCCTTTGCCAACCAAATGTCAACCTCTCCTTCACGTGGTGCACCTTGTTTGCACGGATGGTTTTCCAAATCACTCCATTTGCCTGGAGTGATGACCGAGCGTGGTGATGTAACGGCTAGCGTTCTGGCCTCGCATTCGGGAGGACGGCGGTTCGATTCCCTGTCCGGGCATCCAGATTTTGGTTTTCCATGGTTTCCCAAATCACTCCAGGCAAATGCTGGGATGCTTCCTTCAAAAGGCCATGGCCAAATTCCTTCCCATTCCTTGTCCCCCATCCTTTCATGTCTCTAAAGACCTCGCTGTTAGAGAGACGTTAAGCAGATAAAAAAAAAAAATGCACGGATGAGGCTCTGGCAACTGTAAGATTCCTGGTATAAGGAGTCACCCACTGCTTGCCAACAGCCTCCTAAAGGAGGGCGGAAGAGCAGGGAGTGGTCCAGTGCATCCTCTTGCCCTTGGGGTTGGAAACGGCCCTGAGATACAAATTAACACTTATTTTCAGTTTCTTTTATTTTAAGAAGTTGACAGCCTTGTGACAGAGCGTGGTGATGTAACAGTTAACGTTCTGGCCTCGCATTCGGGAGGACGGCGGTTCGAATCCCCGTCCGGGCATCCAGATTTGGGTTTTCCATGGTATCCCAAATTACTCCAGGCAAATGCCAGGATGCTTCCTTCAAAAGGCCATGGCCGAATTCCTTCCCATTCCTTGCCCCCACCCCCCCCCCCCCCCATCCTTTCCCGTCTCTAAAGACCTCGCTGATAAGAGACGTTAAGCAGTTAAAATATGTATATATACATATATATATTTATTTTAAAAAGACAGCCTTATGGAATTACAGACATCATCCTTTCCATGTTCCAGAGGTATCACATCCTTGAATATTACCATGTATTGCTTTTATAATTGTTCTAGATTTTTTAATTTTTTTTTTATGCTTTTGATTAATATTTACTATCACTGAATTCAAAACCAAGCTAGTAAATTGGCAAATGAGATGAGAAGGTGTCATAAACTTGTCTGTCATCAGCTATATACTTTGTTTTAAACTAGCTTCTAGATCGTAATTTACTGTATGTATTTTAAGAAAGTATTTAGAAAAGTTAAAGAAATGTATTTGAAATTATATTTTGTAGAGTTTTTCAACTCGTTCAGAGTAAAAATGCAAAAATACATATATTTAGTTTCGTTATTAGATCGTAAACCTCAGATCAGCGTACAATGTGCCCAGAAATTACTGAGATTTTCCTTTCAATGTTTAATGCAATAACTGCAGATTTATTCTTCTATAACTACTGAGTCTTGTAAGGAAATCATCCGATAAACATTAATTCGCTCACCGTTTACTTAGGTCGGAAGAGCAAATGCAAGAGATCATGGAGAAAGAGTTATATCTAACAGAACAGTCATTGCGTGTAAACCCAAAATCTTATGGTGCATGGCATCATCGTACATGGACACTTGATAACATGGCAAGACCAAACTGGGAAAGAGAACTTTCCTTATGCAATAAGTATCTTGATATGGATGATCGAAACTGTGAGTAAACAATTACATTTGGTTAATCATATATGTTATACAGATTTTTATTGGTAACAATGGAAGGAAAGAACTGCCGTGAGGCAATATTTATATGGACAGGATAGATAAAATACACCCAACACTCAGCATGGTTGAAGGGACGAGGGCAGCAATACAAAACAACACACAAACGCAGAGCTTGTGCATGTTCAGCCTTGTTCTTGTACTTCTGTTAACTTGAAAAAGGGTTTTAACCCGAAATATTATTTTTTTCTGTTTGTGTTGCTGCTGCCCTTCTCCCTTCAGCTTTGGTGAGTGTTGGGTGTATTTTATCTGTCCTGTCCATATAAATATTATACAGATTTTTGTATCACATTTTAACACATCTAAAAAATGTTGACCACGGATTGTTAGAATTCATAAATGATTTGAGGCAAACTGGATAAATAAACATTAAATATAATTTGCAATGTTTTATTATACTTGTATTAGCATCAACTACAGTAATAATGGAACAGGAAAATGCTACTGTACAAAATAAATTTGAACACCCTTACATGAAAACCTCGCATCCAATACTTATAAATGTCAAATGAACTGTGACATGTACAAAATAGAAATGCTTAATTATTTTCATTGAAAGTGTTGGTAAATGCTGATATTACTGTTAACTTTTTCTTCTAAAGTTCCTTATATTCTGTATTATTGTGATATATGCATACAAGTTAATCTAAGTAATGTAAATAGAGCTCCAATAAATATCTGAACACATTTTTGTGCTTAATATCAAACATCTTTTGTACATATATGTCTGAAATTAGACATTTTTCAGTATTTTCAATACTCAGGAGAAATGGGTTCATCATGTGGGAGAGAAAATAAAAAGAATGAGTTGCCATGTCATTTTGTCCAACAAGTCATGAGGGTCCTAGGAAATCTGATTTTTTTTTTTTCCAATTAAGGTTTTTTTCCAACTCTTTGGCCACTATAGTCTTCCTTTCTTCTGCTGAAATAACTAACGGGATTACTTCCTCTGTCCCTTTTTTTGAAATTATGTCGGGTACAGACATTATCCTCAAATACTGATGAGCAATAAGTATGAGGTGGTGAACAATTGTAGGCCCATAAGTCCAGCAATATTAAGTCATTTCAGGTATGAGAATGAGAATTTTACTAAATTAAGAATTTAATAAATTGTTAAAAATCACTGATTTCATAAAAAAACTGCCATTATAATGGCAGACTACTTTAACTTAGTTTTGTAATAAATTTTATACTCTAAGCTGGTTTCCTTTTCTTGCCACCTAGTTCACACTTGGGATTATCGCCGATTTGTCGTTTCTCAAGCAAAAGTACCTGCTAATAAAGAATTCGAATATACTACTATGAAAATTACAACAAATTTTTCCAACTACTCATCCTGGCATTATCGGAGCTGCCTACTGCCTCTGCTATATCCCGACCCTTGCAATATGCGTCCTGTCAGAGAAGACAAGCACAAGGAAGGTGAGATGTTAAAATTACCTCAGTGTTTTGGTCATGGTATTGCTAAGTATGAAATTTATTTATTGTCCCTCATAAATGTTTCATCCCCTGAAAATGAAATTCAAAATAGAAACTGAAATATTTCATAAATGATAGGTTTTACAGTGTCTTACTTTTTAGTTCCTTTAAAAACATCAGCACTAAAGTACTAGTACATTCATGGAATGAGAATTGGCTGTTTATGCTGACAGCTGTAATTAAATTCTCAGCTGCATGTCATCTTAAGTAATGTATTCTAAAGATGTATTTTTTTTTCTTTCAGTTTCAACAAAACAATTTCTTCCTCACTCGCAAGTGAGCCTTCAGCTTAACCCCGCGAATCCTTCTTGTACTTGCAAGCTTGGTCAAATTGATGCATCTGTGATGTGTACTTTTATTTTATAATCTTTTTGGCATTCACTATGGTGGTTGGCAGATGCTTTCTGAATATTTATCTAGCTATATAATAACTATTCAAGATAAGTCTTCTATTAATAGATCATCAAGAGTACATAAGAACACTCATTCCAATCATTTTCAGTCCAGTTTTATAGAAGACTGTTGGCAAAAGGAACAGAATATAATCTCGTAAAATATAGTATTTCTTGTTAATTATTATAATGTACAGTGTGTGTGAACTGTAATTTTGTTTCTGGCTTTTGGGAGGATTCTGGCTCATCATGCAAATTTCAGTTTTCTATTGTTTCCTGAAATTACTTTCACACGTTATCAGCAAATCTCTCAATGCTCTAATTCAGTGTTTCTCAAACTTTTAGCTCCACATGCTCCAATAAAATTTCCCAAGGCAATGGCGAACCTCCTTAACAAAAAACTGCGACTTTCGTAAAGCTTGTTGCGAACCCCCTACAATCAACTGGCGAACCCCTAGGGGGGTTGAGAAACACTGTTCTAATGAAATAGACAAGCTATAAAGACTCCTCCCATTTTTTTTTATTAATAGTAGGACCACTGACTGATGCATCTCGAAATTTCTATGGCTATATCAGGAAACTGAGGGGAAGGGAGGGTGTAGAGATGCTCATAGATAAGGATGGAGAAGTAGTTACTGAGGATTTGAAAAAGGCAGAGATTTTAAGTAACTGGTTTAGTGAGAGCATTAGGGACAATGAATCAGAAACGGGAAGGTCTAATTCGGAGAACGAGCTTAACAATACGATTAGAAATGAAGATACTAAAAAATTTGAAATTCATCCTGAAGAAATCATGAAGGAAATAAGAAAGCTGAAAAAACATAAGGGGGCTGGTGCAGATAATATTACTACAGATATCTTAAAGATAGTCGGATGTGACATTGTACCTTATCTTGAAATATTATTTAAATTGAGTCTGGATACTTGCTGCTTACCACAAGACTGGAAAAGTGTGATAGTAGTACCGGTACATAAAGGAGGGGTGAGAAATAGAGTCGAAAATTACAGGCCAATCAGTTTGACTTCAGTGGTAGGTAAATTAATGGAAAGATTGATATGCAACCACATCAGAAATGTATGTGAGGAACGTAAGTGGTTTTCAAGTAGGCAACATGGGTTCAGGCAAGGATATTCATGCGAATCTCAGTTGGTGGGATATATGCAAGATATTTCTGATGAAATGGACAAGGGAGGCCAAATTGATAGTGTAGCACTAGATCTTTCAAAGGCGTTTGACAGAGTAAGCCACAAAATGGTAGTAAATAAGGTGGTAAAAACTATTGGAGTGGATGAGAAAGTGATTTGCTGGGTAGAAGAATTTTTAAAAGGTAGAAAACAGAAAGTTAGGGTGGGAAATGCGTTATCAAAGGAAGTGGAAGTAAAAATGGGAGTGCCGCAGGGTAGCGTATTGGGACCATTGCTATTCATTATTCTAATGAATAGTTGTGTTGATTGTTTACTATCTGAAATTAGATTGTTTGCAGATGACATAATGCTGTATAAAAGGATCAAAACGATAGAGGACTGTAAACAGTTGCAGGGTGATCTGGACAGGATATCTAGTTGGGTTGGTAAACATGGGATGAAGATAAATGCAAAGAAGAGTCAGCTAATTAGATACACAAATAAAAAACAAAAGGTAAATTATGAATATAAGGTGGGGAAAGAATTGCTTACTGAAGACTTGAAATGTAAATATCTTGGCATTACATTTGATAACAAGCTTAACTGGGCAGGACACATTGGACAGGTTTCAAAACTCTGCACTTGTTGGAGAGAGTGATGAGAGGATGCACGAGAGAAGTAAAGGAATTGGGTTACAAAACTTTAGTAAGACCATTGCTCGAATATGGTAGTGTAGTATGGGACCCACATTTTGAGTATCAAATACAGGAGTTGGAGAAGGTGCAAAGAAGGGCTGCTAGATTTGTTTCTGGAAATTATCGCAGAATGCAATCAGTGACAGATATGATAAAGGAGCTAGAATGGGATTCATTGCAAGACAGGAGGAGGATGAGGAGGGTCATGGGAGTGTACAGGGCGTATACTGGTGATGAGGCATGGAAAGATATTGCAGTAGGTATGAAAAGTAGTTCATGGAAGGGAAAAGATGACCATGACCACAAGCTGGCACTCGATTTCAGGCACAAGGGTGTGGGAAGATTTTCTTTTTTAGGTAAGGGTGTCAGGGATTGGAATGAGTTACCAAGGGGAATGATGAATAACCTACCGAAAACGTTAAAAGAATTTAAAGTTAAAATTTGTAGAGGGCAAATGTAGTTGAGTGTAGAATAGGGGGAAGTTGGGTGTGTAGGGAAATTGCCACCGGAGCGTGTGCTCCATTGCAATTAAATTAAATTAAAATAAAAAAAATTAGTATGCAACATCATGAATCCAATACCTTCTTAAATTTACAAATATAGTTGTCTGTATCACTGAACACTCCAAAATTTAAGCAAAGGTCATCGTGGTAATCGTGCTGGATAGTATGATGTGCTTCACATTTTTAAATAATTGCTCTGCAAATTTATTACGAAAGTCGTACTGTCTTTCATGGTTTATTTTGGATGCATCTTTTACCACAGTGTGTTGCAGAAATGTGAACAAAATACTGTCGCGTGGTTGCCGAACGGTAGCACGATTACGACATGACAGATTGGAGGGTGAGAGGAAAGCTTGGTTTCGTCCTTGCATTCCACCTGATATCGAGAGATACCAGTCTGTGAATATAGCACTAAAGTAGTAACTGGATTAGCTATCAGAATTAGAGATTGCATATTATTACTGAGAATTTTAATATTGAGAACATTAGCATATATCTTTCATACTTTATTAGTTTACGGAGAGATGGCTATCTTACTGAATATCATCACATACAATAGACTGCTTATTTATTTATAACTTGAAAGAGATGCAGATACACTTGTACACATAGGCTTGATTGAGCATCAATATTGATTGCTTGAATGGTAATAGCGGTGCACTAATATGATTGCATATCTAAGTATTACATTGCTGGTTGGCTAAGGACTAGGCGTAGTACCCTATCATGAGATGAGTGAAGACAGTTCAGTATAAGTCCAATTAATGGGATTCTCGTATTGGATCAATACAGCTTTGGTACGTGTTAGTGATCCTAAGTGATATTCATGATGTTTCTGAGCCCACTGATGTTGTAGGAGGACTTGGTGAGTCCTTGGAAAGTGAATGGCAGACTGACTAGTAGAATGTAGTGCAAACTTTCAGGAAATCTCATTAGAGATATAATGGGGTTAAAATACTCTTCTAATTAGCTCACTGAAAGTGGGGAACTGTCAGGGAGTGGCTATGCTCCAGTGGTAGGGACTCTCTTTGTGTTGACCTAAGGATTTCCCAGCTACATGTCCAAAATACGTATGTGGGTTTCCTCTCAGTCTTGTCTAATGGGTTCGAGAAACTGCATGAGTTACCTGGCGAGTGTAATTACAGGTAGCTGCACCGCTCGGAAAATGAGTCAGTGTAGCGTGTTGTAAGCAAGTGTGTCTTGTTACTGTGTGAGACGGTGGCGGCAGTTCGTGACTAACTCAAGGTCTCACTACTCTGTTACATTGATAAAAAGTCGAGGCAGCTTCCGCTGACTGGCTTGATGTGTAAGCTCAGAGATCAAAAAAAAAAATTGAATAAATTTTTCCAAAACTATCCTATATTCCCTCGGTCAGTAGTCGCACGACAATACTTCATCCAAATTTGAAGAGGTTGTACGTTTTTTTGTTTGATGGCAGAAGTCATGACCCCCAGATTTTATTGTACTATGTAGCTTATTGAAGAGTTCAATAAAATGGTGGTAAAAGCTAGTGCATTTGATAGCTGGGTCTTGTGTAATGAGTTTTGTCATGTCACAGTTTAGTGATTGATTGAAGCCCCACTACGAAGACTTACCTTAATTTCTGAGACATTTACGTGTGGAATCAATAAATATTCGAAATTATTTTCAGGGATTGTTATGTGTGGTAGTGATTATTGTTTTCAGTGTCCTGTTGCTATCATTGAACAGTTTTTCTCTAGCTTGATACTCCAGATAAGGGTATCACTTTCATTGAATCAAGGGTGTTCTGTCTGCCTGGATTGTTACCTTTTTGAGTAGTATAATACACTGTGAACTTGGGAGGAACCTATTACGAGGGGTGATCAGAAACTAAGGTTACAAAGACTGCTCTGTACTTCGTATTTCATTCAGTTATACAGGAAAATCATAGTACATAGGCCTACATTCGGTTATTTGTCGCCTTATTCTCTATATCAGTTTAGGCACTTTTTGTTGGACGAGTTTGAATATTCCTTCCTGGCAAAAATCCTTTCCTTCTATGTTCAACCATTTTGTTGCGAAGTATTTCACCTCCTAATCTGAAGTGAATCATCAGCCTTTTAGTTGCTCCTTCAAGTGAGGAAAAAGGTGAATGTTGCTTGGAGTGAGGTCTGGGCTGTAGGGAGGGTGCTTGATGATGTCCCAGCGAAACTTCGTCGTTGACGTTGTTTCTACTGGCCACAAACTTTTGACACCATTTTGCAACAGCTGACGAGACATTACAGTCTCTCCATATACCTCTACCAGCAGTCTGTGAATTTCCACTGTGGTTACATATTTTGCTGAAAGAAATTGAATAACTGGGCACACTAGGTGTTTACCCACAAATAGCATTGTAGGTGGTGGATGGCTGAAAATCTGAACCGTTGCCAACTTAAAAATACTGCACACTACTAATTTTTTTTGTAACTTATGACACTACAAGAATATTGGCGTTGAAACATCAGTTTCTGATCATCCCTTGTATTACGAACATATTATCAATGGTACCAAATGTTGATCCTAACTTACAAATGAATTCAGTTCTAATTTTGCATTCCTCTTCTAGGAGGAACCATCGAACTTAGTCTTCAGGTGAATGTTTTGATGTGAAATCTATGTTCGTTTGTAGGGTAAATGAGAAGATTATTTTTTTTAAGAGTAATGAGGTTATAAGAATTTCTTGAGTGTAGAGACAGCTGCAGAGAACTTTTTTATTTAACTGCAATGAAGTACTTCCTCTGTCGGTAATTTTCATACACATTTAATTTCTTTCAGTGCAATTTCTTAATCCACATATGTATGAATTTTAATTTTTGAATCATAATAGTTTTTTGGTAAGTTTTTCAACATTCCCATTGGTAATTTGTTGGAGTACTCCAACAAATTACCAATGCAAACTATTTTTTCTATTTTTAGGCGTAAATTCGTGGAAAATAAACCTTTGTTCTGTGTAATATCGTTTATCTACTTCGAATATAAATAACTATTTTGCCTGCGTAGACTAATATCGAAACTGACTTTTGTCCCTCTAGATTTAGAAAATATCGCACTGTGCAGCATCCTCCCGTATGCGAGGCCAAAGTGTTAACCGCTCACTCACCACGCTCGGAACAATTGGATATTGTGGACCATTTTTCTTAATTGCAGATTAAAGATTATAGATAAATGATATTTTTTGTCAGTAAAACTGAATTTGTTTGTTTATTCATTTATCTACCTCGTTTTACTTCATCTCACACGAAGAAACTGTGAAGTGTTTACTATTAACATAAACAGAAGCAATTAAGAAGTAGTGTCCAGATAGTTGTGTGTCTGAAGAGTGGTAATGGAATTCAGAACGTCCTACGTTCGAACCTTGGTTGGAATATTTTTTGCGTGCATTTTTCCGTTTTTGTTTGCTGTTTTTTGCACTACCATGTTTTTATTCGAAGAATTCATAATGGTTGCTAAGCGTCATGCAAGCGTTTGAAACAAATTGCTACCATACATGAAAACTTTTAATTTTTAAACTTACCTGAGAGAGAATAACATGCAAAAAATACAGGTGTACGGCGGTGAAATATTTTAGAAGTGACATCACTTATAGAATCTTGCAACAGTTCCAAAACGCTTTGTGTCCTTTTCGCTGGAATTTTTACGTGACGATACAACTGCAGGTTACCTTCCTCACAATAACTGCATCTATTAGGCGGTATTTACTTTTAATGTGCAAGTAATTTTCATTTTCTTCTTCTTCTTCTTCTTTTTTTTTTTAAACCTGTTTTTTGGTGTGCTAGTTAACGTCCAATTTCCTTTTAAAAACTTCTTTGGTTGTTTCAAATGGTTGTAATTCGCTTGTTATACAAAAAGTTGTTAAGCCTTCAGAAAAAAGAAAAGAAAACTTAAGTCGATGATTTGGTGGATTTTCGGGAAAAAATGATTATGCGATGCAACCAGCAACAACTAGTATCCAAAGAAAATGACAAAAGAAAATAAATTAAACATATTCCGAAGCGAGGATCGAACCTAAGGACCCTAATCCTAATAATACTCGCCTTAAAAAACGTATGACATTTAACTCTACGAAATTGCGATGTAAATGAGCTTCACAGAAAATTGTAAGTGACTTTGTCACAATATCAAATTGAAGTTGTTACATTTAAGCTCCACAGAATAAAACTCAGTGGTTGTTTCTATCGCTAGCCCCATGAATAAGGCATCTACTTTCAATATTTTTCCACTGTAGGCTTTTACAAATTGTTTTCGATTTTATATTCAAAACGAACTTTCATTAATAACAAGAAATAACCAGAAACAAACAATAAAAACAGTTGAAAACTTGGGTAATAGGAAACGCGCCATTCGCAGCGGCAGCGTTTACAGATGTCTAACGTCACGACTGTCGTTGCACGCGCCAGGCAGCGAAGGAGCGTTTTGACGGGCTTTCAAATTCTTTAAATTTTAACTTTGAATTTTACGCAAAATAATGCACTTTCGTCAAAAACTCTCTGTACTCGGTGAATAACGTGTACCAATAAACAATTTAAAACCATTTTCAAGAAGTAGTCAAATACCCTATTCTATTTTATTTTGAAGTATAACTTCACTCTTTAATTATTGGATTTTGACTAAGGATGCAATTTGCTTTCAGTATTGATAGATAAATCAATATTTATATTGAAGCCAAGAAGATATCAACAACCTAAAGCTGATAATATTTTCTGATATTTGTATATATAATATTAGAATTGAGTATCTAAATCAAGATCGAGTAATACACTTGAGGTAGTTTATTAAAAAAAAAAAAAAATACATCTGGCAATATTCAGTGCCAACGGATCCTGAAAACATTAGTTTGCTTAATATTTTTCTATGAAGTCTATTCCTGGCTTGAGTGACGGTAACTCCTGCATTTAGGAAGAGGCATTCACAAGGTACTGACCAGGCTACTATATATAAAAAAAATGACTCGTTACTACTTTTTAACATGTCTCAAATACATTAGTTTTTAAGGTGTTCGCTGGTTCTGTGAGATGTCAGTTCGTTATCTTCTTTTTGTTAGTCTGTGTATGCACCAATGATATGTGTTACTTTCAAAAATCCAATTCTTTGTTCTCTTCATCTTCAAATGATATGTACGAAACAGAAATTGCTTGCTTTCTTTCCCCCCTCCACATAATATTCTTTGTATTTGTGACTTAGCTTTAGCACGAGCATATGGGTATTTAAAAGAGAAGTTTTTAAGTCGTGGATCTGATAAATTGGAGCTGGTCAACATGTTTATCTGCTTGTAACTGAACATTTTTCAATGTTTTCATCTATCACAGAGCTTATTATAGCAACTATTTTTTAAATATAATTTTATAAATAACTCTGTCTACAAACAACTGTTTTGGTGAATTTTATTTTATTCCCGACACGTTTCGCTCTTGTGGTGAAAGGCGTCATCAGTGGCTGTAAATGTATTTTTTTTTTTTACATGTGTGTAAGGGCAAAACGCATATGGGGAATAGAGTAAAATAAAATTATCCAAAACAGTTCTTTGTAGGTGAAGTTATTTATAAAATTATTGTTCAACAACTACAGAATTATGGCCAATTACCAGATTAATTTTGCTCAGCAGACGATTCTTTCATCATAGCTTCAAGAGGCCACGTCTTCAATAATAGCAAGCTCAACTGCTGTCAGCATCATCGATGCATCAGTTTTGGAAAAAAATTTCGTCACTGATGTAGAGCGCAAGTAAAATGAACATTGGAAGCATATGATATGTTAAATTTCGCTGTGTTTTTATATCTAGTATGACTTTGAGTTTTTCCTTCTGATACTTGGTTTTCTTTCTAATCTTCTTGTATTTTCTTTATATATTTGAAGATACTACCGACAAGCTCTATTGCTTGTATTGGAAGTTTTGCTTACAGCATCTTCAGCAACCAAATTATATGAGCAAACCATGGTACATTTTTGCCTGCACCAAATGTCTCCCTGATAGGTATAATCATGTTGGCACCAGAATCTGCTACAAAAGCCATAACTTTATAAGTCCAGATATCTGTGGCAATATAAAACTACTTCACTCTTTTCAACTTATCCTTCAGAATTTTTTTTCATACTTTTTTTTATCATTTTTTTGCTATCAAGTTTTGCAAAAGGGACTTTGTTTAATGGGGGTAACTGCTTCATTAAATAGTTGCACATTTTAATGCAGTTGAAGGCAACGGTTTTATTATCAACATAGATTAAAATAAATTGCATCAGTTATATCATCATATTTTGTTACTTCTTTAAAATATTGTAGTATGTCCTGGAGAGAAACAAAAACCAATGAACACGAGTGTAACTTAACTGTGAACTTGACTTAAGGAAGCGCGAAAAACCTGATGATGCACATGAAACTGAATGGAAGCACAGAATATGAAAGCATGTTATTGAGCTAATTCAGTGTCATGTTTGGTCCCTGTCACATATACATTTCTTCACAGGATTTTGAGTGCTAAGGTATTTGTTGCTTTTGATATCGTCACATCAATATTATTGTATTGACCATGTAAAAATGTTGATATTTTTGGTCTGATATATCGTTGTAAACCTAGTTTTGACCAGAACTTGTGTGTACATTTGTCACATGGTTATCGAGATTTAATATCTTCCTTTTCTATTTTTAAATGAAAATTACACAATTATTTTTACTCTTTCAGAATCTCTTTAGCTCCAGATCATATTTTCCTGGTATTAAATGTTCAATGTAACTACACATTTTCTTTATGCAACAGTTCAAAAACTGTTCAACTTTTACGGTTTTATTATTCTGATTTTTCTTTCTTTCTGTGTTTACAGCCAAAACTTACCTCGTTTCAATTTATTAGAAAGTTATACAGGGTTGCTACAAAAGAATCATTCACTTCCAAAACCTGATTTATTCCAAAGTATTATACTTTCAAATATGATTAATATATGAAAATAACCACAAAATATGCTCACTCTACAAATGTTCTATGTGTGCCCCCTTGGTCACACGAAAAACATCCAGACAGTAGTTCAATTCAATCCACACATTTTGTAGCGTGATCGCGTCAAAGTTCATCAATGCATCACTTCTTCATATCCATTTCTTCAAATCTTCTTTAGTTTTTGGTAATGGGGGTATGCAAACAATGTCCTTAATGACAAGAATTCTTCTCGGTAATTCTGCCAGATAATTTCTTCTTTCCATAAGGTTTCAGCAGCAACCGCCACTGCCTTCATCAGGTGAGATGTCATATCTAAGCTACCACTGCGACGACTTGGCACAGACTGTGAATGCATCAAAATCCTGGCTCCTGTAAGTACCTGGCGGCTTGCTGCCAGAGAGGCTTTCCACTGCTCTCCCATTGGCTGATGCATCAAACGGGCTCACGACGGGTCCATACTGGATGGGTGTGTACCGGCTCTCTTCTGGGATGACTGTCTAACCCACTGCTGTTTCAGATCTTCGCTCAAGAAGAGACCGCCATCTCTGTTAATGTTGGTGCTTAGTCAAATCTCCAGTGGTTCTCTAATTACAGAATCCCAGAAATACGATGTCTGAGCCAATATTTTAGTCTTGTTGAAGTTTATGCTGTGGAAATTTTCCACGGCATGTTTGGCTAAGGCGGATTTGTCCAACTGTAGCAACTGCAGATATCGTTGGTGCTCAGTGCAGCGTTCCTCAATAGTTCTAAATAATTTGACCAATATATATTTTCCCACATTCGCATGGGATTGAATAAACTCCCCAGACTTGAAGGCCTATGTCGTCCTTCACCGTGCACAACATATCTCGTTTCTGCAATGGTGTACGGAAGATACTCCTTTTACAATATCGTGCTAGAATCCTTCCGATTTTCCCAGAAGTATTCCCGGCATAAGGTAACACCGCAATGGATTTTGGAGACTCTTCTTGTTCAGGTGTCAATCTCGGTTCCCGGGGGAAATGGCTGTTTAATTTGATCTCCTGAATATCCATTTTGTCTGAAGACCTGCCGTAAGTGCCTTAGTTCTTCTTGCAGGCTATCACTGTCTGAGATAGCTTGCACATGATGGACCAGTGTTGTCAAAACAGTTTTTTGCTGGGCCAGGTGATGAAAGCTTGGTAGCCCCCAAATACCAGTCCGTCTGCCAGGGAAAAATTGTGTTGACAACACTGGTCCATCATGTGTGAGCCATCTTGGGCAGTGATAGCCCGCAAGAAGAACTAAGGCACCTACGACAGGTTTCAGACAAAATAAATATTCAGGAGAGCAAATTAAACAGGAATTTCTCCCCTAGAAACTGAGATTGACACATGAACAAGACTTCTCCAAAATCCATTGTAGTGTTACCTTATGCCGGGAATACTTCTGGAAAGACTCTAGCACGATATTGCATAAGGACTATCTTCCGTCCACCATCGAAGATACGAGATAGGTTGCGCATGGTGAAGGACGGCCTCTGCCTTTTTGAGTCCCGGGAGTTTATTCAATCCCATGCGAATGTGGCAAAATATACATTGGCCAAACTATTAGAACTATTGAGGAATGCCGCTCTGAGCACTAGCGATATCTGCGGTTGCTACAGTTGGACAAATCAACGTTAGCCCAACATGCCATGGTAAATTTCCACAGCATAAACATCAACAAGACTAAAGTATTGGTACGGATGTCATATTTCTGGGATTTTGTAATTAGAGTATCACTGGAGATTCGACAAAGCACCAACAACCTGTACAGAGAAGGCGGTCTCCTCTTGATCGAAACTTGGAAGCCAATCGTCAAAGATCTGAAACAGCAGCGGATTAGACATTCGTCCCAGAAGAGAGCCACAGCCATCCGGTGTGGACCCTGTGCGAGCCCGTTTGACGTGTCGCCCAGTGGGGGAGCAGCAGAGAGCCTCTGTGGCAGTGGGTCGCCGGCTGCTGGGTACTTATAGAAGCCAGTATTTCGAGGCATTCACAGTCGGTGCTGTGTCGTCGCAGTGGTAGCTTTGATATGACATCTCATTTGATGAAGGCAGCGGAGGTTGCTGCCGAAACGTTGTGGAAAGAAGAAATTATCTGGCTGAATACCCGAGGAGAATTGGGTATTTGACTACTTCTTGAAAATGGTTTTAAATTGTTTATTAGTACACGTTATTTACCGAGTGAAGAGATTTTTAGACGGCAGTGCATTATTTTGCGTAAAATTCAAAGACTTTAAAAGCCCACCAAAACGCTCCTTCGCTGCCTGGCACGTGCATTGATAGTCGTGACGTCACACGTCTGTAAACGCTGCCGCTGCGAATAGAGCGTTTCCTTTTACCTAAGTTTTCAATTATTTTTATTGTTTGTTGCTGGTTACTTCTTGTTAATAATGAAAGTTCGTTTTGAATATAAAATAGAAAACAATTTGTAAAAGCCTACAGCGCAAAAATATTGAAAGTAGTCGCCTTATTTGTGGGGCTATTTATAGAAACAACCACTGAGTTTTATTCTGTGGAGCTTAAAAATGTAACAACTTCAATTTGATATTGCGACAAAGTCACTTAAGATATTTCAACCAATGCCCCATATAGCTGATGCCTTTTCTAACGTCATGTTATTAAAACTAGTTAATTTTAAATTTTAATTTAATTGCATTGGAGCACACGCTCCGGTGGCAATTTCCCTACACACCCAAATTCCCCCTATCCTGCACCCACCTACAATTTTCTGTGAAGCTCATTTACACCGCGATTTCGTAGAGTTAAATGTAATACGTTGTTTAAGGCGAGAATTATTAGGGTCAGGGTCCTAAGGTTCGATCCTAGCTTCGGAATATGTTTGCTTTTGTCATTTGCTTTGGATACTAGTTGCTGTTGGTTGCATCACATAATCATTTTTTCCCGAAAACCCACCAAAACATATTTTTTTTTTTTTTTTTTCTGAAGGCTTAACAACTTTTTGGATAACAAGTGAATTACAACCATTTGAAAAAAAAAGAAGATTTCAAGAAGGAAATTTGATGTTACTTGCACACCATAAACAGGGTCCAAAAAAAGTATATTACTTGTATATTGAAAGTAAATACCGCTTAATAGACGCAGTTATGTCAGGAAGGTAATCTGCAGTTGTATCGTCAGGTAAAAATTCCAAGGAAAGGGCACAACGCGTTCCGGAACTGTTGCAAGATTTCTACAAATGATATCACTTCTAAAATAAATTCCATTATTCGCCACTGTGCACCTGATTTTTTGCATGATATTCTCTCTCTGGTAAGTTTAAAAATTAAAAGTTTTCATGTGTGGTAGCAATTTGTTTCAAACGATTGCACTGTATGACGCTTAGCAACTATTATAAATTCTTCGAATAAAAACATAGTAGCGCAAAAATCAGCAAACAAAAATGGAAAAAATGCACGCAAAAAATATTATCCCAACCAAGGTTCGAACGTAGGACGATCTGTATTCCATTACCATTCTTCAATCACACAGCTATCAGGACACTACTTCTCAATTGCTTCTCTTTATGTTAATAGCAAACACTTCAGTTTCTTCGTGTGAGATGAAGTGAAACGAGATAGGTAAATGAATAAACAAACAAATTCAGTTTTATTGACAAAAATATCATTTATCTATAAGCCTTAATCTGCAATTAAGAAAAATGGCCCACAACATCCAGTTGTTGCAAGCATGTTGAGTGAGCGGTTAACGCTCTGGCCTCGCATCCGGGAGGACGCTGCACAGTGTGATATTTTCTAAATCTAGAGGGACAAAAGTCAGTTTTGATAATAGTCTACACAGGCAAAATAGTTATTTATATTGAAAGTAGATAAACCATATTACTCGGAACAAAGGCTTATTTTCTACGAATTCACTCCTAACAATAGAAAAATAGTTTGAACAATGGGCTTCATGTGATCCACAGATCAAGCGTTCCAGTCGGCTGCGCCATTTGACTGAGGTTGGTCGATGATTACGCTGTGTTTCTGTGTGTTAGTAGTGAATTGTGTGTTTCTGTTGCTTTTGGTGATCTTCAAGGTAAGTTTACGCATGCTTTTTCCGTGATACATTAGCATCATTAAAACGGAGCGAGATTATTTTTAATTAAAAAAAACTACTGAGCCAATTTCATGTTGCATTTTAGTTCATTATACCACATTATATCGGTCTCTTGCTATATTTATTTGAAATAGCTGCTTATTAGCTACAAGAAATACCTTCATTTGTTTGCGCATATTTGCGACACCCATACAACTTTTCTTTATTTTCACTGCACAAATTTCGCGACGTATGGTTTGCTAACGCAAAACAATCAATCTCTAACTTTCAGTTTAAATATAAATGAGTCTCAAATTGAGGCTGTTACATTTTTAAGCTCAGCAGAATAAAAGTCAGGTGTCACAAATAAGGTGTCAATTTTCGACATCTTTCCTCTGTAGGCTTTAACAAATTGTTCTCGATTTTGTATTCAAAATGAAATTTCATTAATAACAAGAAATGACCAGCAACAAACAATAAAAATAGTTGAAAACTTGGATAATAGGAAGCGCTCCTTTCCCGGCCACAGCGTTTACAGACGTGTGACGTCACTCAAGTGACCACCTATCCTAGAGCGTTTTCTGTCACGGGACCAGAGGTAAGAAAAGTATAATTTTTATTTCGCTTTTTTATTAAAAATAATCCACTTTTCTTTTCAAAATTGAAAAAAATTAGCTTCCTGAAGCATTAATCTACGAGAATGAGTTCAATTTATAATTTTTTTTTAATACTGTCAAATACCCTATTCTTGTCAGCCATACGCCAGGAAAAACTTAATTATCACAATGTCCTTAATGTGTCCCCAAAGGAAAAGGTCACATGGAATTAAATCTGGCAACATGGGAGGCCAGGGTAAGAAAGCGAGGTCATCAGCACCAACAGTCAATCCAGTGATGCAGGAGTTCCCCGTCTTGTTGGTAGATAAAATCCGTGGAATCTTCTGCTAGTTGGGAAAAAAACTACCATAACTGCAACATGTCTACGTAAATTAACCTTGATGAAGAAAAATGGCTCATACAACTTTGTTTTTGAAATTACACAAAAAAACATTGACATTTGGTCAATCTCTTTCAATTGTCACATGTGCGCGTGGATTTTCAGTACCTCCAAATCACACATTGTGATGATTCACTTTTCTGGTTAAATGGAATGTCGCTTCATCACTAAATATCAACCTGTTGGCAGCGAAAGCTGTCATCCTCTAATGCTTCCAGCATTCTGATGCAAAAGTCAAATTGACGGACATTATCTTCCGGCTTTAAGTGTTGCAAGAGATGCACATGATACGGTTTGAATTGTAACAGTCTTCGAAAAATCTTCCAAACAGTTTGCTGCGGTATACCAAGTTTGTGGCTTGCTCGGTTCATTGATTTCTTTGGAGAATGCATGTAACTTTCCATCACTCTCTCCACTGTTTCATCTGTCACTTGTGGTCGACCAGTGCTTTTACCTTTACATAAATGACCATTGTCCTTGAATTGACGATACCACCGCAAAATTCTTTGTTTACTAGGCGGTGCTTTTCCGTACTGCCTTCTGAAAGAAAGTTGCACTGCTATGACAGACAAACATTTCGCATATTCTAGAACACAGAATTTTCTCCCTTTGCCTCCATTTCGGGAGAGACTGAATTGAACTCGTTACTCACATTGAACTAGGCCTGCCATGCCACCTGGTGTACAAACTTGAATATTGTGTGGTAATTTTCATACATCAATCTTATTTGTAAGTATAATACCTTTGAATATATCGCGTTTTGAAAGTGAACGATTCTTTTGTAGTAACCCAGTATTCAGGTTCAGATTGTTATGATTTTTCTTTAACTGACAATAACTTTGCTAATAGTTGAAGCTTCGTATTATTGTTAAATTACTGGCAACATTATGTACTAACTATATTCTCATTATTTATTAACATAAGAGTCATTTCATTGTTTGACTTTGTTTCCATTATTGACTAATATTGAAACATTGGCTACTTTGTGCCTAAAACATTATATATCAACATAGTCCTTTCAATGAATTTCCTCCCATATAAACTGCATATCAAAATAATTGTATTTACTTTCAGAAATTGTGCACTTACTGTCTTCTTGTAGCTTTAAACTCTAGCATTTCTGACACAATACTGCTCCAACTTTAATCCATATTAAAATAACTGGCTTGAAGCCTTGTTCCGCTACAATACATAGGTGGATATATTTATGATTTTAATCCATACCAACACCACCTCCACCACCACCACCTAGACCATGACGGCTATTCAATCAACAACATGTGGACTTATTCACATTTAGGAATGTATCATCTTATGGCAAGATGCCCTTCACATCTCTGTTCACATCAAGGCCACTAATTTTGCAACAATATCTATGCCTCAACCCAATCTCAACATTCTTGGCCGACAAAAAACTCACCTACGGATTTTTGCAGTCTACCAGATAGATCCTTTCCTTACAACAGACCTTGCAGCATGCATCCAGCTCTTGCGACCTACTCCAGTCCGATCACAATGGAAACATTTACCATCATTGGATATCCTTCATGCACTAAAATACACTTAATATATCAACTTCCCTGCCTCCATTCCATTAATCCACACCACCAATTAAATTTCAATCAAAATTACAGGTACAGGCCAAGAGTTCACATCAGCAACCCAGGCCGTACAGAGCAGCAGCCCACGCTAGTTCCTACAACTCTAACAACAGTTTTACAATATGAACTGTCAGATTTTCAAGGAACTTCATAGTTGGGAACTAGCTTACCAACAAATCCTGGGCATATGTCCAAAAACTCGCAGCAAATCCATCACATCAATTTTGTGTGGTCATTCCATTATTGATTCCTTATTTATTACTATAATTTAATTTTATATATGTACCTGCAAGTGTCATTGCATGCGTTGAGGCACCACCACACTGGATCAGGGAGGCACAACCGGATCGGGTTTGAGTCCTGGACTCGCATACTGACAGTCATGATTGTGATTTTTAGGCTGTTTTCTGTAATCCTTGGGTCACCAGTCCCAAATTTCCACCTCAAACTATACAGTTTACAAACAAAAATAAACCTATCACAGAAAACGTAATTTACACAAATCATAGCAGCGTGCTAATGCTTCCCTTCCAGTAAGCGGTAGGGTCACCAATCTGCCACTGAAGCATGTGTGGTGATTATGGTACCATGCAACGAAAGACAAATATCGGGAAATGCAAGAGAAAAATTACAGCCTTTACCGGAAACAGTAAAGCCCTTTCAAAGAATTCATCTCGATTTGATGGGCCCCTTCAGACATACAGAACGAGGTAATATTTATGTACTTTCCATGATCGATGCCTTCTCCAGATATTTAGTAATGATTCCTTTGCCTGAACAAACTTCAAAAAACCATAGCTCGAGCGTTTGTAGAGGGTTGGATTCTTCGCTTCGGTGTCCCAGAAAATTTGATAAAGGATCAAGGGAAAAATTTTGTATCTGAGTTATTTACACAAACCTGTAAACTGTTAGGAATTGAAAAATTAAAGACATCATCTTGGCATCCCCAAACAAATGGAAAAATCGAACGGGTGCACAGAACTATTGGTAAAACACTCAGTTATTATGTAAATAAATCTCATTCGAATTGGGACTCAATTTTGGATTATATAGTTTCGAATTATAGTGCAAACACCCACTCCAGTACGGGGAAATCACCGTTTGAAGTTTTGTATGGTTCAGAAATGGCCTCACCGTTCCTTTAATTTAAAATAACCAAAGAAATCAACAATCCAGAAGTTAGAAGTCTTGCTTTCAAACTTAAAAGAATATGGGATCAAGTTAGGAAGAAAAATTTAGCTGCATACTTAAAACAGGAGAAAGAGTACAATATAAAAGCTAAACCACAAAATATTCCAGTAGGAAGTTGTTATGTTGTCGAAACCCTATCAGAAAAAAGGTATTTCCAAAAAATTTAGAGTTAATTTCACTGGTCCATATCAGGTAACGCAATCCTGTTAATGTCCGAATCAAACTTCCCGATCGAGAAATTGTTGTAAACAAGAATAGGTTACGACCATACTTTTGGGATCCTAAAGATACAGTTCATCCGGAAAAACCCAATACAAACTCCACAACACAGCCATCATCTTCTAAATTCGTTGCTCCACCTGTTAAAAAGCAACACTTCACATTCACATAATCTACGAAGTAACCCTTCCTTTAAGCCGGATATTCCACCACAAAAAACTACAAACTATAGCCTCAGGCCAAGAAAGTAAGCTTCTATTTCATAATGTAATTCAAAACTCTTATTTTATGTCTATGTACTTTGTAACTCTCAAAATTAATTTTGTCTTGAAGTAGTGGAGGCTGGATATGAACTAAGAACCTTCAAGTTGCATATGTCTTTATGGATATAAATCTGTTTCATTTTCTATTGTGATTTTATCTGTAATTGCAGACAAAGTTGATGATTTCAGGCTTACTAGAAACTCTGTCGACAATCATTAGAATTATTTCAAGCACAATACTGCTGTAGTTATATTTCTTACAGCCTCGAGTGGCCGGCTGGGCTCTCTTCCTACGCAAGCAATGTAATCTAAGCTAAGATACCCGTCAGCGGATTCTACGGCCATATGAGTATTGATCATTATGAATCTCTAAGAGGTCTCATTAGTTCATGATTGAAAATGGTTCTCCAATGCTGGCACAGTCATGCAGTTTGGTCTTGATGTGTGTACATTTACCAAATGGCCCATTTCTTTGCACGGATGTGGTTTTAATTTGAATACATATATATATATAAAATGGTGTTCATTATTTTTGTGTGTGTTCATTGTTTTGATTATAAGTCTTCAACAAACAATTTTCTCCCTACCGTATAATAGAAAATTGTATTTTTTATCTGTGTACAATAAGCTAATGCTTGTTGGTATTTAGATTCATTACATGTTTGATCTACCTTGTTAGATATTGTGTTTTGATCCTCCTGTAATTGTTCAGTCCGTTCCAGTTTTAATTTGGTTATATAAGATTGTCATATGGGAACAACCTAACTTCTGACTAAATCAACACAATCGTTCGTTAGGATAATGAAGAGCAATGTTTTCATCAAACTACTTTTTTCATTTCGTCCTCTTTTGATATTAACCTGATTTTGTTTTCTGTGTTTTAAGAATTCCTCTATCCAGCAAGTCACTTTTTTAAAAAAAATTCCAATGGTTTTTTACATTGACCAAATGCTTAAAATGCTTCTTCTGCGTAGATGTAAGATTATTACTGTCATTTTGCTTTGTTCCTGAAAACTATTGACTAAAAATTCCACATCTTCAACAAATGCATTTTTTTTTTTCTCTGTCACACCCATTCCTGAAACTGAAGGGTACCATATGTTGCAAGGGCTTCAATAAATCAATTTGCATATGTCCCTTCTGTATGCCTAAGTTTTAGATATGGTTATTTACTTTATTTATTGGTTAACTGTAATCATTTTAACACACATGGAAAGGTACAAATGCAGATAAGCAATTAAAAGAAAAGGAAATTAGGGACACTGGGAGAGCTTGTTCTTCTGTCTTCCCCTAAAGATGACCTTAAAGATGGATATAGTGGTTGGCTTTACAAAATATTGGTTTGTACTGATAATATGTGACCTGTGATATTTTGTTTAAGATGATTGGGCTTTACTGTGTCTCAATGGCACATCTAACAAAGCAATCTGATTTGCATCTTGCTAATACAGAGGTGAACACTTGCAATACAAATGGCTATACCATGGATTAGTATGCCGGTGTTTAAATGTGGAGAATGGCCATAGAGTAATGTAACAGATGGAATTCAGCCAATTGGATCCAAGGACAGTGTCAGTGGACTAGGACCTGCTAAGAATGGACACAATGAAAATATTTATTTCCCTTATCATATATGGTTTACTTGCATAGAATAATCAAGTGGAGGTCAACAAATCTATTTTTGGGTAATAGAGGAATGCACGAGTTGGTTGTAGCCATACGGGTTGTAAAGTCTACTTTATTGCGAGTTTGATTTAAATTTACTAATTATACTGCTAAAAAATCATTTTGCCGTAATTCCAATTTATAAAGCTTCTGAATGCATATGACATGACTTGTGAGATTATGCAGTTGGATGAATGTATTTGGGCTTGTAATATTTTAATTTTTGCTTGTTAATAAGGTCAGTGGTTTTAAATTTTCAACAAACAAAATTACAACAATCGTGCACTGTTAAAGAAACATTATTTTTCACAGCTATCTGTGTTATGAATGAGGGTTGATAAGATTGTTGCAAACATCTGTCACATAGTGCTGGATTAACATTGCACTGTGGTGTCGATATAACTTTTTCTTGGCCAAGTGGTGGTGTCCTCTATTTGTCTCGGAGGTTAGGACCATGCAGAGTTCCCCTTGTTTACCAGCCAAAATCTCCATTGAAAGTTTCCTCTGCTGACACCCCTTCTACTGATGCCCTGCATGTCAAAATACGAGGAACAGGTGGTAACTTCCCACAACTGGAATTTGTGACTTCCCTGGTATTATCTTATGTTTAAACACAAATCTCATTAAGTCATTTACCTTGATGCCACATCTTAAAATGCTTTCGTGAACAGTATTCCGATATTTGTTCATTGTATCTCCATGCTCTGTCTAAATCGCTTCCTTCAGCACTAGATTTTCAAAGGCCGACTCCACAGTCGGCCCACGAAGCCCTTTTGTAATCTGGTATTTAGAATTTCTGGCACATGCTATTTTTGTTAGATAAATACCACTTAGTGGCTTCGGGCATGGCCTTTCCCAGAGCTGGCTGTGTTGTGCTCGGAACTCGCTGATATGGTTAATTTTTGCTGGGAACATGCTGTGGTAGTTTAGTATGGACTGTTGGTCTCCTGTCAAGTATGTGTGGTATTTGACAATTTGTCCCTGCCACAAACTGTTGACTTCAGCATATATATACATCACTAATCATTGCATTGATACTCTCTACTAATGGACTATACAGTGATTAGTGATGTATACAGATTTGAAACTGTCTGCAATAACATCAAAAGGGCAAAACATGTCTGAAAATGAACCTTACATAAAAAGTGGTTTGTTAATAAACTTAAAAAAAATTAAAGGAACACCCACAGAAAAATGCTGAATTCTTGTTGTTTGGCTATGAAATAATTCTGATGGATTTAGAACTTTTTAACTAATTTTAATATAAGGCTGTTTGTCAGCTTTATGTTTACACAATCCTTATGCTATAGTTTTGTTTTACAGAGCTCGAACTTGTGCAGAATGCAGCATTCACTGATCCAAATGACCAAAGTGCCTGGTTCTATCAAAGATGGCTGTTGGGCCGTGCAAAGCAGCCATTAAAGGTACAACAGGCTCTAGTGTCCCCTGCTATATCATTTATTACATTAAATCAAAAAGTGAGCCTCAATGAAATGCAGTTTGATATAATTATAAATGAAAATGTAATGCAAGGCTCTTGGTATAGCAGCAGTGGAAAGCCTTTTTCTCGTGTGTGGGTATCCTTCAAAAAAAAAAATTTTTTTTTGCTGTTATGTTTACATAAATGATGCTTTCTTTTTAGATTATTCCTGCATTATAATTTTTAATAAGTACAAAAACCATCATATACCAATTTACCAAAATGTTGTTATTCCAAAAAGAATATGTGAAACACTTCAGATATTTCTTAACAGTTAATCAGATTTTTTCACCTATCTCCAGTTTATTCTCTGAAGATTGCATTTTGTCACAAGTAATTGTACAAGTTATGTATAAATCCACAGAGCCAGAAAAAACGTGTACACTGACTGTTCCTTTACAAACCAAGAAAGATATTGCATGGAAAAATCAGTTAGGTCCATTTGATCCAGAATTCAGTAAAGGGTTAACGTCAGTGTTGGAACAGGAGCTGGAATCGTGTTTACAGTTGCTGGAACTAGAGCCAGATAGCAAGTGTGTGTACTTTATTCAATGAATTCCACATTATCAAATAATATTGAAAGGGATAAATTGGCATCAAATAACCAGAATCAAAGCAATTATTTTGTGTTTATCATATTTCACAATTATTTCAGGGACAATACTAACTTCAGTATTACTAATGCAGGCCATAGACAGGCATAAGTACAAGGATCAAACAATGAATAAGCTTAGCCAGTTAATTGAAGTTGATGCATTACGTTCTGGATACTACAAAGATCTAAGTATGCTACTTAATTTTGTCTTGTTATATTAATGTATTGAATTTGCAAATGACATTTTTTTAACTAGAAAAATATGAATATCCAGCTTAGTTTTAATTTTATTTGTAAGATAAGGAAATTAGAATAACACATTTCATCAGTAATACAGTGGAGTAATGTTCCCTAGTGGAGGCTCACTTTAAACTTTTAAATTAATTTGCTTAGAGTGTAAGACTTAATATTCAAGGACCATACAGCAAAAGTTATTTCAATCTTTTGAGGCTAAAATTTCTGCATTATCCTCACAAGCCTCTTCAAAACTCAGCAACATTAATTTTCTTTTGTATGTATTTGTTTTTTGTAATTATATTATTATACTTTGATTACTAAAAGTTAAGAGTTTCATGATTAGTTTCATTTTGCTATAAGCTTTTTGGATGTTTTCATGAAGCTGTGCATCTGTTCAAAAGTGATGACTAATCTGGAGATATAGCGATTATGAATAGTTGGTTATAATTGTGTAATAAGATGTGCACACACGTCACACAAAAAGGAGCTTCAGTTTTCATTGTTTGGATGTGTCCATACAAATGAATTTTTATCCTGTTGTACTCTTGTTGTATGAATGTAGACATTTTCCCAAAAAAATGGTTTTGATGAACCCTGTGCAAGTACCGTTGGATAGTGGTGTAAAATATATTTTGACGAGTGGTCCTGCCTTCCCATCGTGCAGCCAGCTCCTTACCCTTACCAGTCATAAACAATATCTTGTTTTCACATCACCATCTGGTGGTATATCCTATTGTTACTGAAAATATGTCAGAATACTATATAACCACATTATTTTTTTTTTGATAATGAGCATCTATGGTGTTACTTGTGCTGAACTGCAAAACATGCCAGTTCTCACAAACTGAATGATGGTCAATCCATTAAAAATCACCCAGACCATGTTGCTCATCATTTTTGTTTTTCTTAATTTTTTTACCAGTTACTCCCCAATACTAAGTGAGCTCAAAACCATACATAAATTTTTTTTTTAGGCTTTTGCGTTTTTTTTTGGCAGCCATTTTAAGTTCGCTTTGAAATTGATTTTTAGCTGAAATCAAGTTTTGCATAAATGGTTATAACTCTGTTAATTCTGAAGATATCAAGACAAAATAAAAACCAAAATGTTCAGAATAAAATGCTCTAGATTTTTTGTCATAACATAGTTTTACCTAAATAGTAAGGGGAGTGGAGAAAAAATATATAACTTCCAAGTTTAAATTAACTGAAAACAAGAACTTCAGAGCTGTAAAATCACTAAAAGGAAGAAAGACTCACCTTTAATTTTTTTTTCTTTTGTAGATTTATTATAGGTAAGTTTGCTGTAAAAATATGAAGCTTGAGAAGTTAGTCCATTTTTTTATATAAATTTTTAAAAATACCTAAATAACGAACTTTTTCAATATTTGAAGAAGAGTATCTCAAAAAGGACAGAGTCAAAAATTATTAAATTAATTCGCAAAGCACATCTTCATGGTATAAACAATTGTTAAAAATTTGGTGACTGAGACTCAACTGGTTCCAAAGTTATATGGAAACAAAGTTTTCAGAAAAACTATGCATTACGCGCATAATGAATGGTAATGAAGGATGAACATGCTTTTCTTTTAAAAGAAATTAATTAAAAATCAGTCCACATTGCATAAAAATGCATAAACATGAAAAAGATAGCATATTTTTAAATATAAAATAAATAAATTAATAAGTATTAATTTATACTCATTTATATTTATACTAAAAATAATAAATGGTCCAAATAATAAATTGTAAGGTTTCATTTAGACACCTGTAAGCAATATTCAGTTTATTACTTGTTAGTTGAAGTTTTCATACAAAAGCTTTGTCTGTACAAGTCTTCATCTGCAGGTGTATGAAGTCTGCATGTTCAGACTTCAACAACCCCCTCACAAGCAACTGTTGCAATGACTCAGTAGCCAGTAGCTCTTGGAATCTTTCTGAGTGAACATGTAGTGAAGTTGTGTAGTAATATTTTGTATTTTACTGTAGTGCTTTAATCAAAGTTTTTATATTTTTAATACTTAAAAATATTCTTTAATAATTTTTATTATTCAGTGAAATCATTGTTAATCTGAACCAGTGCATTTGTGTTAGTGAAAATGAGTGGTTTTGTGGGAGAATTAATTCATGAGCAGTGTCATAAGCAGGCCTATAAAACTGTGCCAAATGAAATACTTATGGTGAGTGACTTACCTTTTGAAGAACAAAACTTACTAAAAAAAAGAGAGTTAACAATGAAATCAATAATGTTTGCCATTACCATAAAACTAAATATTTAGAAAAGTTTAATCATATCTTTGGGAGAAAATGTTGTGATCCTATGAGTGTACAAAAAAAGCCTATTAAAAATGGATTGAGAAAAATTCTTTTGGCTCACCTTGGTAAGGAAAAAAAAAACTTTGAAGTTGATTTAATACCTGGAAAAGCTATATGTCCAACACGTTTTTCAAAAACATTTGTAAAAGAACCAGATCATGCAGAGACTGAAATGGAAAAGGATACATATTTCATACCTGAAGCATATGAGGTAGTTAAAGTTAGCTCAATATGTAGTTCTTTAGATCTTCCCCCTTTAAGTAAGGTAGCTAAATTAAATAAAGAGCAAAGACATTCAGCCCTAAAGAAAAAGACAGTTCAAATCACAACTGCTGTTAAGAGGAAATTAGAAGAATCATTTCATGAGGATTTAGCTGAAGAAGACCTTGCTAGCAATTCAAAAGAAAACAAATATGATATTTTGATACAAAAACTTAAAGAAAAATGCAGTTTAGCTAATAATGAAGAAAAAATCCAAATTGTCAGCCTTCTGCCTAGTTCATGGTCAAGAAATAAAAGAATAAAAGAATTGGGTGTTTCTGAATATATTGTAAAAGTAACAAAAGAACTTATGAAAGAACAAGGTATCCTCCCACGTCTTTCTAAAAAGAAATTTCAGAAAGTAGGTGATGAAGTTATTAAAAAAAAGGCTGATTCTGCTTCCTTTAAATGAGCTGTTTAGTGTTTTCAAACAGACTTATCCTAACCTTAAAATTGGCCGGTCAATGTTTTGTGCCCTGCGACCAAAGTGGTGTGTGCTTCCAGGATCATCTGGCACCCATAGCATTTGCATATGTAAATACCATCAAAACATCAAACTCATCATTGAAGGAGCCAAGCTCACTGTAAGTTACAAAGACTTGATGGAATATCTCGTGTGTGATGTTAAGAAAGACAGCTGTATGCTGGACAAATGTTCAGAATGCCCTGGATCAGAAGGACTTCGTCAAGTTTTGGCAAATGAAATTGACAACTTGCCAGAAGAACTTGTTTTCAAGGAGTGGATACAAACTGACAGAGCTGACCTCATCACAAGATTATTACCAAAAGATGAGTTTTTAAATCATCTTTTAGAAGAAATGGAAAAACTAAAATCGCACCATTTCGTTTCAAAAATTCAATCTGATTATTTTAAAGAACTTAAAGGTAACCTCGAAGACAGGGATGTTTAGTCATTGGCGACTTTGCAGAAAACTTTACATTTTGTGTTCAGGATGAAATTCAAAGCTTTCACTGGATTAACAGGCAAGCAACGCTACACCCATTTGTTTTTTACTTTAAAAAAGAAGAACTTTGTTGCAAAAGTATTTGTATCATTAGTGACCATCTCATTCATGACACTTCTACAGTTTATGAATTTCAAAAGCATCTTATCAAAGAAGTAAAGAAAGCTTTACCCAAAGTGAAGATGATGATTTACTTCAGCGATGGTGCCAGCAGCCAGTACAAAAATAAGAAAAACTTTATTAATATGTGCCAGCATGAGAATGATTTTGTCTTGATAGCTGAGTGGAATTTCTTTGCTACATCTCATGGAAAAAAACTCTTGTGATGGTATAGGTGGTACTACCAAAAGGGAAGTCATAAGAGCCAGCATGCAAAGACCTTACAATGACCAAATTCTTACTCCAGAGGACATGTACAAATATTGCACTGAAAAAATAACTGGAATTACATACATCTTTGTTCGTGCAGAGGAAATCAGACAAACAGAAGACAAATTAACAAAAAGATTTGAGCTTTGCTTGCCTGTGAAAGGTACAAGAGGGTATCATCGATTCACTCCTGTGACTGACAATGTAATCAGAGGTTACACCACATCAAAAAGTAAAGAATTTGATGAGCACATAACTTCAATTGTTTTCACTAACACAATATTCCTTTACAAACAATGACTTTGTTGCGTGCATTTAAGATGATCAGTGGTGGCTGGGTATCGCCAAAGACAAGAGTGATCAAGAAAATGATCTACTGATGCACTTTTTTAATCCAGCTGGCCCAAAAACTGCCTTCCAGATATCTAAAATGGATGAGGTATGGGTTCCAGTGAGTAAAGTTCTAAGGAAGATCACTCCTACAGAACTAACAACAATTTCTGGGAGAACGCACAACATTAGTGAAAAACTGTGCAATGAAATTTCTACACTCTTTAATATTTTAATTAAATTATGAACGTTCATGCTAAGGCCTATTGTGTAAATGATCTGCCAAGCTTTTTATCATGTTGGTAAGGTTAAAATATTATAAACATTGCATTTTTAGTGCATCAGTCATGTATGTGTTTAATTTTCATCTAAATGCGACTAATTATTTATGCTTAGTAAGATTGGCAACATCAACGATAACGTTCAGCATGTTCTTGTGAATCCCTAATGTTTTTAACTATTAACTGAAAAAGTATGTTTCTTAGTGAATAAGTAAGTTTCGAATCTAATTTAATCAAATCTAATGTACTGTGCATACGACAGTTTTTTTTTTTGAAAAATTTGATTACATATAACTCTGGAACCAGTTGAGTCTCAGTCACCAAATTTTTAACAAATGTTTATATCATGAAGATGTGCTTGGTGAATTAATTTTATAATTTTTGACTCAGTCTTTTTTGAGATACTCTTCTTCAAATATTGAAAAAGTTCACCGTTTAGGTATTTTTTAAAATTTATATAAAAAAACGGACAAACTTCTCAAGCTTCATATTTTTACAGCAAGCTTACCTATAATAAATCTACAAAAGAAAAAAAATATTGAAGGTGAGTCTTTCTTCCTTTTAGTGATTTTACAGCTCTGAAGTTCTTGTTTTCAGTTAATTTAATCTTGTAAGTTATATATCTTTTTCTCCACTCCCCTTACTATTTAGGTAAAACTATGTTATGACAAAAAATCTAGAGCATTTTATTCTGAACATTTTTGTTTTTATTTTGTCTTGATATCTTCAGAATTAACAGAGTTATAAACATTTACACAAAACTTGTTTTCAGCTAAAATTCGGTTTCAAAACGAACTTAAAATGGCCGCAAAAAAAAAAATTTAAACACTGTTTTGAGCTTAGTATTGGGGAGTAACTGGTAAAAAAAATAAGAAAAACAAAAATATTGAGCAACAAAATTTTTTATCTGGGTGATTTTTAATGGATTGACCCATGAATAATTTGAACATCTGTTTCTCAGTTAGGGCTATCAGAATATTCTTGACACTAGACATCCTCCTGGCCTCAGTCTCCAATAAAATCCTCCCACCAGACCCAGAACTTATTATCTATACTATTTCTATACAATTCTTATATTTCTGCAATTTTATTTTTCACTTATAGTTTTCTAAAATATGTATCCTCACCCAGTTATTATGTTGATTTACCACTTTCAATGATAATACACAGTCTACAGTATCGATCCAATCCCCCCCCCCCTCCTCCCAGTGTCGTCATTCACCAGGCGGCAGTCTCTGTGTACACATCTGAATCCTGGTGTCTCACTTCTGTACGTATAAGGCTGTAGGCCGAAATATTGCGCTTCTCTTGTGTGTGTGTGTGTTCGTCGTCCCAGCCGCCTACATCTGTGGTAAGTGTTGGGTCATATTTCCCTATCCTTCCGTAGTTTTTATTTATATATATATATATAATTAAATTGTGATGGAGAGCGCACACACTGGTGGCAATCTCCCCACACATCCATCTTCTCCCTTTCCTGCATCCACCTACATTTGCCCCCCCGCAAATTTTAGCCCTAAATTCTTTCAACGTTCTTGGTAAATTATTCATCATTTCTCTTGCCAACTTATTCCACCCTGACACCCTTAGTCATAAAAGAGAATCTTCCTACACCCTTGTGCCTGAAATAGTGTACCAGCTTGTGGTCATGGATATTTTTTCCCTTCTATGTATTACTTTTAATTCTTACACCAATATCTTTCCATACCTCATCACCAGTATACAACTTGAATACTCCCAAGACCCTCTTCACCCTCCTCCTGTCTTCCAATGAATCCCATTCCAGCTCTTTTATCATGTCTGTTACTAATTGCGCATTCTGTGGTAATTTCCAGAAACAAATCTAGCAGCCCTTCTTTGCAGCCTCTCCAACTCCTGTATTTGGTACGCAAAATGTGAGTCCCATACTGCACTACCATATTCAAGGAATGGTCTGACCAAAGTTTTGTAACCCAATTCTTTTGCTTCTCTCGTACATCCCCTCAAGTGACCAAGTGTAAACTTTCGGAAAACTAACAAAAAACCAATCCAGAAGCCTTATTAGAAATTAGCCTTATATGTTACCTTAAAATGTCCACTATGCCTTTTCAAAAGAAACTGATAGCTTTATCCTGTAATAGACATAATTTGCTACTACACGATTGTCAGGAACAGCTGGTGGTGTTAGGCTGCCAGACTAAATCGATGTGGACTTACTAGTTAAGTTGACTCCATGGCGTACTGCTGTGCTGGCGTCCCTCTTGGTTGGGTTGCTAGACTGGTTCTGCTTGTGATAGTTACTATAAAGCTTGCGCCAATGTTGGAGGAGCAGGGAGCTTTTAGTGAAAGAGCATGTTGTCACACCTCTTCCGATTTATTCATCATTGAAGATAGAGGTTACAGTTCCAGCAGCTCCCTTTCAACAGAACTCCATAGCGCCGATTAGGCCAATTGACTCACATCTGGTGGCGTGGTGGGCAGTAAGGCGGGCTAGACTCGCGGCTGGCTGACCCCGGTTCATTGCTCAGACGGACATAGTGGCGGCCAAAATTCACTCTTACGACTGACCCCTGCCTGACCCCAGGGTTGCCTATTTATACTCATCAGCCCGCGTATTGACAGCGTGACCGCTTACCTAGCCTTAGCAGCTAGGCAATGACCACTGTTTTTCATCTATGTTCTAGAAGCTTAACACGAGAGCTGGTCACGTTTTACTGTCATCATATGGTCAGCTTATGACCTAATGCTTCCATCGGTTTCTCGAAGTTATTACACGCGACTGTGTGAACGGCCAGCCAATTTGCTGATTCAGTGAGCGAGCATAATCTACTTGCTGGACTGGGCAATGCCCACCGCTTGCCGTGCGCCTGCCACAGATTGATGCAATAGCTTTATCTGTATACAATTAGACTATTACAATCCTCAAGGAACAAAAAACGACAGAAAAGGCAAACGTGAAAAATTGTCAATTACACCCTTTCAAAAAACGTTTATTCAATTAGTGTGTGGAAACATAGGCAAACTAACTATGACTTTTTATTTCCTAAAAAGTTGCCAAGAGCCTTTATTAAGTTTGTCACAGCATTGTTGAGGCTGAACAGTAACATGTTTGAACTGGTAGCCCAACCTGTGTACAAGAATGTTGTACATTTACCATAATTGTCTCCTGGGGAAGCTTGATAACTGGAGGCTTTCCTTGAAAATGTTGTAGCTTCACATTGATGGGTTTGGAATTGTTCTTTCCCTATCTATTGAGTATGCGAACGTCACACAAACCTTAGTCTTTGTCACCACGAGTGGATTGTTGTATGCACTCTGATTTCCATATGGCTTCTTGTGATAGACTTGATGTAGCATTTCACTTTCTATTTGTCCAGATAGGATGGTGTGTGTTATAACAGAGAAATATGACTCATGCTCCCTTTTTGATTGGATTGAAAGCTGAAAAACTAACTCCCTCAGATCATTAATCAGTTCCCTTTTGTTTGGTCTTCAGTCTCTCGACTGGTTTGATGCAATACTCCATCCCTTCTTATCCTGTGCTAATCTCTTCATCTCAACATACCCTTTCATATATTCTAATCTTCATCTACCTAGACAGGTTTTACTTTTGACTATTCCCTCCAATAACAAATTAATCAATCCCAAGTCTCAAAATATTACCCATCATTCTGTATCTTCTGTCTTTAAGACTCTTCCACAAACTTCTTCACTCACCCATCATTTCCAAAACATGCTCATTTCATAATTTATCTGTCCACTTAATTTTCAGCATCTTTCTATAATGTCACATTTCAAATGCTTCAATTCTTCTTCTTCTTTCTGGTATTCCTAAAGTCCATGCTTCACTACTATAAAGTGCCATGCTCCGCATATAGTTTTAAAAAGTTATTTCCGAGTCCTAGATCTATATTTGAAACACAAAGAATTTTTTTCATTAACGCTCTTTTTGCTAGTGCTATTTTGCTTTCAACATCATTCCTACTTTGGACATCAGTTGTAATGTTACTTCCTAGGTAGCAGAATTCATTTACTTATCCTATTGCATCCGATCCTATTTTTATATTTAATCTATCGTTACTACTATAATTTTTGCTACATTTCATCACTTTTGTTTTGCTTCAATATATATTTAGTACAAAATCTTACTTCAGTATTTTGTTGATGCCATTCAGTAACATCTTAGTACCCTCAACCTAACAGAATGTCATCAGCAAAAAGTAGCATACTGATTTTTTTCTTCAAATTTTTCATTCACTTCATTTATTGCTTCCTCTTCATACAAAATGAATATTAAAAGAAATATACTACAACCTTGCCTCCCACCCTTTTATCTGATGCATGTATCTCTACTTTTATTAGGCCACTTGATTCATATATAGATTATAAAATATCTCAATACTTTACACCCCACTTCCGTAAAATTTTGAATAGCTTGTCCCGCTTAACATTATCAAAAGCTTTTTCTAAATTAACAAACACCATAAAAGTTTTTCTTGATCCTTCCTTCAAGTATTAAACTTAAAACCAGAATTGCTTCTCCTGTATCGTGGTTTTTCCTAAACCAAAACTTATCTTGACCTTCTCTCTCTTCTACTATCCTTTCTATTCTACTGTATATGATATGTGATAATTCTCACATTTGTTGACTTGTGCTTTCTTCAAACATGTGAAGATTATACTATTATTAAAATAAGTTCGAACAGGAGGTTGGAGCGTTCGGTGTATCGTAAATTAACCCACACAAACACGTATCTACAAGTTGCTTAACACTAGCACCCTGCCACAAACGAAGATGTGTTCACAACCTTGTGCACTAGATCTGTGGGAGTGTGTGACCAAGAAAATACTAGGGTACATCTCAGGGATAACTGTTAAAACTATTCTGAAATCAGTTGTACTCTGAATACAGCCATGCGCACGTGAGCCACCATTAAAAACGAGAAATCCTCCATCAAACACACTGCACAAAGCTGCTGTATTTTCCCTACATCAGAGGCATCATAGATCGCATTGGAAGCTGTTTGTATTGAGGGTTGCATTTTACTGGTGGTTTATGAGATTACTTGTAGCTGTAAATTGAAGAGACTGGCCCCCACAGTAGACAAAAAGCTGTGAGAACACTTCAGATCGGTAGGCACACACACACACACACACACACACACACACACAGTCAATTTATGATGTCTGAATATTGTGTAATTTTTCTTAAATAACCTAACAAAATGGCCAAGAGCACACTGAGGAAGCTTTTTCCCAAACAATATTATGGAAGCCTGTATTCCAATATTAGTACATGGTCGGATATTACCACAAAAATTAATATTTAAAAAATTCAGTTTTGATGTTTTTCATATTTTCTCTTTACCAAAAATTTTGTTTGTTTAATTTAGATCTATTATATGTTTGACTTTACCTACTTTACCTACTTTACTCAGTTACCCTCAAACAATAAGTATTAGCCATTGACGACTCCCATCCTGTGCGCTTCACATTCTACTTTTAAGGAAGGGTTTAACGTGGAAATTTCAGCATCAATATGTGACGTGCTTTTGAGGCATTTTGCCACCACCTCTGATAAGCGACATTTCCTCTCTTTCATCATTTATGTTCACTAAACAGCAGTTTTGCAGTTGACTTGTGCAAGAGTGGGACAAATCTGATTTAAACAGCCTATAGATAACTAATGTTGCAAAAGCCAAAACAACTGTAGTTGTATGCTAGACAGTATAGTGTTAAAATAAGTTGAAAAGGAGAGAAAATTTTGTACAGAATATAATATTCATTATGATCGGATTACTGAACAACCCTGCCATTAGAGCCATGGAAACTGGGTAAGGAGATTTAAATGTTGTAGAGTTTCTATAGCAAGATGTTTTCTACATTTTCTAGGAAGTCGATATCAGATAGAATATGTAATTGATTCACACCAAGAAGCTTCAGAAGATAATGAGTTTAAGCATATTGATTTGTCAGCATGCCAACTAACTGCTCTTTACCACGCGCACTGTTTAAGTCTATTTGAATGTGTAAACTTCAGTGGCAATGACCTGGCATCTTCATTATCAAAACTGCATACACTACAGAACTGCAAGGTTTGTACAAATATTGTTTGCTGTAAGACTGTCATCTGTCACGATAAATCTCTTAATATTTTTGTTACCTTTCAGATTCTTATACTGGACAGGAACAGTATCCAGTCATTAGCAGGAATGCCATCACTCAAACAGCTTACAGAATTGTCACTTCGTGACAACAACATTAATTCCATAGAAGACCTCAAACATCTTGGTCGCTGTCCTAACATTACCTGCCTTGATCTCTCAGGGAACATTATAGAAAGTAACCCTCAATTGATTAAAAGAGTGAAAGAAATAATTCCATTTTTGAAGCAATTAAATGGAAAATCTTTAACTTGAATTTGATAAATTATTGCTACATTCATTAAAAATATTTAATATTCTTTGTCATTACATAAAAAATCTTATATATAAAAATAAAACTGGACATGAGGTAACAAGTGTTTTTTTCTTATTAAAAACTATACGAGGAACAAATTTACTATTCACAGCACCCATGGATCATACGGATTATAATGCATTTCAGTGTTGACTGCCTCAACTGAATCATCAGACTCCAAATCCTCATTGCCATCTTCATCACTGTCAATTAAAATTTGCTTTCCTGTAGCTGTAAAATCTGTAACAAATAAATGTACTGTCATGCTTTGATGATTGCTTGAGTTTGGGGGTATAGTGTAGATTACTTATCAAATGCAGGAGTTAGTTTTGTTTGTGGAAATTATACTGGGTTGGGAATTATTGGAAAAAAGATTATGAGACTAATGACATCAACCACAAGCTAACACTTAAGGTGTAAAGGAGAGAGTTAGAGTTTTTTTTAATAATGTTCAAGCCTTCAACTGCACCTGAAGAGGCACTGGAAATTTATGTCGCCAAAATATTGTACATCAATAATAATATTACTACGTTTGTTTCCCTAGAAATGTTTATAAATAAACAATGTTGAGAAAAATTGCATTCATTTATATGATTTTTTTTTTTTACTGAGTTTGGGTCCCTGTCACAACAGATTTGAACAAAAATTACCAGACTGATCTTACCTAGGGAGCATCAGCCATGTTAAGAATTTTAATTTCTTACATATTTGTTGAAAAAGGCGGAGGACTTTGGAGGACATCCGCTACATGTGGGTGAGGGTTCTCTACAACTCTGGGAACTGCACTACACTGATCACTTTGGGCTTCCTCTCCAGATTGGACTGTAACAACCTTGTAAGGGCAAAGTTCAATGCCCTACCCACATGAGCCTGCTGGGGAAGAGAGCACAATGGCGACTCCATCTGCTGGGCTGATTGCAATGCCATGGAGACCCTGAACCATGTTATACAGTTATGTTTCTGGAGCCACAGTGCCAGCGTCGAGATACTCAATAACATAACATAATACCTGGCATGTCACTTCCAGCAGCATGGATTCAGAGTCCACAAGCAACCACACCTCAAAAGATCTGAGGGACTACAGAAGCTGGACCAAGCTTTTACCCTGGTGACTGCAGCATGTGTCATATTTGCAGATGATTGACAAGTTTGACCTGGACTCCTGGCAAGCTGTTACACCACCGAGCGAGTGTGGCACATTATCCATAAGCTGGTCTCCTGTATCATCCCCTTCTCTGCAACCCCCAGTGACCTGTATGTCATGTCAATTAGTGAGATACTAGTCGGAAGGTCACGATAAACTGGCCGAGGTCAGCTGGGCATGTATATTTGTGGTGCAGCCTGCAATTGCCCAAACAAGCATAACATTTTATTTGTTTCTCTCTCTTCAGTAGAGGTGGGCAAAGTGACTCACTAAAAAGAGCAGTGTTCATTTGATCACTCTATGAAAAGAACTAGTTCTTTTGAACGGTTCACTAGCACACTTGCTCAGTTATATTTGAGATTTCTTTTTTTTTTTTTTAGGTCTCACCCCTCAGAATCCGGTTACACCCCCACTTTTCGATGAAAATACCCCCCGTTAAATAGACTTTGATGCAATTAGTAGACCTTTTTTTTAGCTCAACAGTCCACAAAGCCCACGTGAACAAGCTCTTCTTGATCTTCAGAATTAGCAGACTGATGACCGATTCACCTAGAAGAACTAAAGAACTACCGTTCACTTTTTAGTAAGCGACTGCTTACTCGCTCTTTTAAAAGAATTGCTCTAAAGAACTGATTCACTCACGAAAGACCCATCTCTACTCTTCAGGCATGTTCTCTCACTATCCTGTGACCATTCCCTAATTTTTCTCTGACTCGTACTGTAGAATCAACAACTGCTCATAAACTCTGTACAATAGTTTAAGCTGCTAGAACTTTTTATTTTGTCCTTTAAATACGAACATTTGTTCAGGCATGGCAGACTCTGTGTACCTTACAACAGCACAGTTCACGTTTATATTCCTAATAATTGTTCGGGTTATAAAGCAGAATCGTGCAGTGGCATGCTTTGAGAATGTTCAGTTGCAGTCATGTGGTTCAGACAATGAAATGTATCGATTCGACACAAAGATATTCAGATTGGTAGTATGGGGTATCTCATATATTGATTATTCTAACAAAATTGTTAACAAAACCAAGTTTAGCAGGAGATATTCAGAGGGTATGTACGTAAGTACTATTTTTTTTTTTGATAGAGCAACGTAGCCTCTTTGATTTCCACGTTTGCACTGATGATGTCTCCTCGCCCATCTTATACCCAACCATGTGGTAACAGACCTGACCCCAGGTACCTTTCGAAAGCTTCACTCTTTTTTATACATATTGATAAAAGCAATCTCTATTAAAAATGCTTTTCTGTTACTTTGTCCTATCAAACTGGAAGGGCTCTGTCTCCTAACCAGTTTCTTGTAATTAATGTTCCATGGTGAAGTCCTAAGGTAGTCCCTTTCATGCAAGGAGGTAACAGTATGGGAAATTTATGGCACTTACCAGTGGATGCATGAGCCCCTACATAGCCATTATGGATCAGGCCACTGCAGAATCAAGATTCCAGGAGTTTTGGTTGTGTTGGTGTTATCTATTCTACTTTTTAGAAAATTCCTTTAGTACATTCAATGTTGGCGAATTTTTATTTAGCACCATAAAATATAAACTAAATCCTGACTGGATAATTTATCTACAAAATAAAAAAACTGTAGATGAAAAGGACTGGTTCTTGAGTCAAAGGTGTACTAACAAACAGCTGCAGTGTAAAATGATTTTCATAGTTTATTTACCGTTACATGGACATTTTTTATAGTAGAATATACAGGGTGTTCGCCGGGAAACGCAACCCACTGTTAGCGTTACAAGGAAGAAACTGCTCGCGGCGAGTGAGCGGTCAGCTTCCGGCATTGTTCGACCGTCGGCCGCGGACTATTTCATAAACTTGTATGTGCTAAGCATTTAAATGTGACGTAATTCATTAGCTTACCTTATAAAAGATGCTGGAAGTGTTGACCCTCTTGTGTAATGCACATTTCACATCTTCTGAACATATTTCGAGACACACGCTGCCCTAACTGACTTAATGATTTTTTGGGTGACTGTTCTAGTCGAAAAGCGATATCGTCAATTTTCTCCTCTGTGAGAATACGGTTGACCGACAGTCTCTTTTTGTTAAAAAATGAACCCGTTTCTCTTACTTTTTTAACCAGACGCAGAATTGTTGATTTAGCTGGCAGTAAAGGGCCAGGAAATTCGCGATACTTTTTAAACGACTTCTTCTTCACATATGTATCATAGAGAAATATTCTTTGTTGCAAACTAACGTACCATAATTTTACTCACACTCAAACACGGTACAGATTAGTAAGAGTATGAAGCCCCAAACCAGCCAAACCGCAAAGAAACGTTTATTCACAATACTGATTAATAAGAGACTGAAGTCACAAACAAGCTACAATGCAAAGAAACTGTTCTTAACAATGTAAGGGTCCCATTATACTGTGTCACTGCACTGTTGGGGCAGCGGAGGTGTTAAACAGTGCGGTGATTCACGGTGCCGCGTGGCGGGAGTTGCTGGCTCCACTGACCGAGCAAGTTGCTGACGGCAACAGACTGGGAGGGTAGCGTTTTCCGGCGAACGCCCTGTATTATGCATACCAAACTCTCCATACATTACATTGATGTATCTCTAATTATTTACTCAATGTATGCCCAGGAAACCATGTCAGTTTTCACCAACTTACTTCAGCTAAAATCAGTGCCTACTGTATCAAAAATAATACAGTATACTCCAAGATCTGCTTGGAAAAAGAACTTCTGGGAGTTCACAATTTGGCTACTTCGTATCGTAAGTGCTAAATTTAAACCATTTAAAAATGCAAAAATTATTATTGTTTACATAATGGTATCCTTAACTTGCAATAACTAAAAATGATGGTCAGTAAATCAATTGGATTAGCACATTAAAATAGACCCCCTCCCCTTTTTTGTACAGGAAGTGAAAATACATATTCTAATTGTAATGCTGAAAAAACTACAATATGGTAATATAGAATATGTAGGGACAGTGAAAATACCTCTATGCAAAAGTTGAATAAAGTGATTCAAGACAGTTTTGTTGAATTACACCTTTTACCCAGCCAATTTCTGAGCTGCCACTGTTTCAACTGTAACATGACAACTGTAAGAATTGACAAATGTTACAATAATGCCCTCTAAAGACTGTTTGTAAAAACTTAAAAGGTGTCTCACATAAAAATCAGCGTAATCCATTTCACCTATTGCTTATATGGTTGTGGCATCCTGATAAAGCTAAATGGGGTTAGCTGGTTCACGTCCTGGTGGTGGAAGAAATTTTCACTATTGTGACTTGGTCGGCAGGGTTGGAGTGGTAGTGATCAGTGGCGGATCCAGGGGGCAGAAGCCCCCCCCCCCCCCCGAAAGCTCATGATTCCGATTTTGTGCACCAAAGTCCTGGGTTAAATCTCATGCTTCTCTGCAGTGAGTATGGAGTGAGGTTATATGATGCTGTAGATGGTGTTTCTTCCATTGCACAGAGACATTACTTGTGGCAGTCCCACCAACGTCTTTTTGGAGAGTACACCCAATGAGCTGGCATCCAATTTCACTCTATTCCTTCCTTCATATACACTTCTTCATACACTTCTTTCATACACAATGGAAACAACAGACACTACACTCAACACCCATCACAAAAGTAACACTTGCAGACACTTTCATGTGAAAATCAATTAAGATTTAAAAAAAAGAAGTTTAGTATACTGTTAATAACCTACAGTAAAGAAATCAATTGTTTTCTAAATTTGTGTTTGTCTCTAGTCTGAGTTTGATGGGGTTTTGAATAATGTACAGCCATTGGTGCTGGGGGAAAAATCTGAGGAGGTATCCAACAGAAAACAAACTGAAGTACAGAGTGGAGTTTTTGTAGCAGTGGTTTTTGCCACTTGGAGTGAGCAGTCCTAAGAGGTAAAATGTGACAAAAATTCATGAAATCATCCTAAAAGATTGACAACGTGCAATCAGAGAAGTTGTGGAACTGGTTTCTGCTCAGAAAAGTGCATTTAAAGTGAAAGTTTGGGTACGAGTAGAGTAGCTGCCAAGTTCGTGCCTTGATTGCTGACAGCACAGCAAAAACAAGATCACTCAGAATCATGCTGTGCTTTGAAGTAAGAGCTCTGAAATGGTCCAAACTGTTTCTTTAACAGGTGATGTAAAGCAACAATCGAGCCAATGACAGATCGGATGTCGCATCATTTCAAAAAGCAAGACAAAAGAAATCAAACATCAAGACAATGCTGATTTGTTTCTTTGATGTGTGAGCAATTATCCATTCAAAATTTGTTCCATAGGGTCTGACAGTTAACTAGACCTTTTACCTGGATGTTTTCAAAAGATTGCATAACAATGTGTGACAGAAAAGGCCTCAATTGTGGCAGTCTGATGACTGGTTCTTCCATCATGACAATGCCCATACTCACACAGCCCCTCTATATATGCAGATTTTTTCTTCGTCTAAAACACAATGACTCTTGAAGCCTCCTCCCCCATTTACCAGACCATGCCCCCTGACTTCTTCTTATTCCTTCGAATGTAGAGACACAGTAAGCATTTTTTCCCCCACATAGTTGAGGTGAAGAAAAATACGATGGAGATACTGTTAAGCATCTCTGAAGAGGAGTATAAAAATGTTTTGAAAAAGGGATAAAATATTGGAGAAGCATATTAGTTCTAATGGAGAGTACTTTGAAGTACTTTTTGTATTTTCTCAAAAAATTAAAAACCGGGTACCCACTCATAGGGAGTTTCATTTTGGTGTAAAGTTTAAAAGCTGTTGCTAAGAAAGCCATTGAAAAGTAATTCAGTACATTTAGCATGCAAAAGTAAGACTTGTGAACAAAAAATGACATTGTCTCTAATAGCAGACCAAATCAGCTTAACAGCAGGTAGCTGTAAATGTTGTTATAAAATACATTATTAACCAATTTAAACACTATTAAATTAACAAAACATGATATATTATTTCTACCATTTCTAAGAGTGTTCCAAAGAAACTTTTTATACATACCTTCTTCATCCTTATGTTTTTTTTTGGAATCTAAAACTTTACACCATGAAACATCGCCTTCTGCCTTAAGAAGCTCTGCACCTGAAATTTCAAGTTATAATTTTTTAATACAATTTTAGAGTTTTAAATAAAAATTGGACCTTAAGGCTTATCAATGCTAAAGTCATTTGAGCTAAGATAGGATTGTAGACAAAAAAACAGTTAGGAAGGAACCATTCCATAATTTATCTGTAATAATTTCTGGAGACAAATGAAAATCAAAATCTGGATGGTCAGACTGGGAATCATACCAGTTCCTCTCAAATGCAACTAGTGTCATTAGAAAAGCAAATGGTCACAACATGTTCTAATTTGTAATCTGCTAACTCAAAAATTAGTTTTATCAATAACAATAACTGTTTTATACATCCACGCAGTGCATACACATAACAGGAGTCTGTACAGAAGGAACACAATCCTAAATCTGACACCACAACATTAACACATCCCTGCAACTGGCACACCAAAAAGTGGAACAATGAACACAGTGACCATACTCAAGACGAGTATTACAAGTAAAATTAAATAAGAAGTTGAAGAATTCATAACTCATACTTAAAAACTATGTACATTAAAAAGTTAACTGATGAGAGTATTAAATTACAGTCACCAATATTGGAAAATCATCTTCCTAACTGTCAGCTAGTATCACACTATGTCCTTACAGTTCTAACAATTCTTAACACAATTGTTCATTAACATCCGCATTTCTGAAAATGCAAGTGTACGCTGGGTACCAAGAGAGCTTTCCATCTTTTACTGCCACAGAAGAGTTGAAGGTTGCAATGATTTGAAGGATAATTTTGACAGGAAAGATCAGGATTTTCTGGATACCTATTGCAAGTGACACAATATAGGCATATCAATTCACTCCAGAATAATATGTGATCTCATCACCACCAAAAATTTCAAACAGTTATCTCTGCAGGTAAAGTGAGGCAAGTGTTTACTGTGTCAAACATGACTTTTTATGAGATTTTCTACCATGTAATGACACTGTCAACAGTGGATATTACTATTGTGTAAGATCTGTGTATGACATCTATGGGAAAGATGATCTGGTTCAATCAGCAAGGAAGTTCGTTTCTTCAGGAAAATACACACATTCATACTTGTTATGGTGTAATCAGCATGTTACTGGGAGAAACTGCTATGTTTCACTTACAGCCTAAACCTCAGTCCAAGTGATTTCCATCTATCTGAATGCTTAAAAGAGTTACTTGCAGGTCAGCCTTTCACCATTGAGAGTGAAGCAGATTGTCCTAATGTGGTTTAGGAGAACTGACAAATTTTCTTTGTGAATGGTTTGCAAGCATTACTTAAATGCTGGGGTAAGTGTATAAATGTAACAGGAGTGTACACTGAAATATACATGCAGTCTCCACTCCTGAAATTTATTCTTTAATTTTATAGTAAAAAATCCCAAGTCTCCTGAAGGACCTCTTGTATTTGATTTTCATCTCATCCATTTCCAAACCTATGCACTCTGCTGCCACCAGTAGATCTGAGGGTGACTGCTTAAAATTAATTAAGATACTAATAATAATTTTGACATCTACGCAAGTCAATATCTGTACTTATTTATTGAGTACAATCCCTCTCATTTGCAGGGTGTATTCTAGATAACTATATAGGACAGTAGTGCATCTCCTTGGATCTTTGCTACAAGCATTATTCTAGTAGAATGTCTAATTCATTCATAGTTCCATAGACTTTTGTGTAGCACCACAGTTACAGTTAGTTGAAATTTTCATGCCTCACTCATACATGAGTGAGTCACACTGCCCATGTTTGGTTCGTATCCTGTTAAGGGCAACCTATGTTTTATATGCCAGGTCAAATCCTGCTCGTGTATGGTTGGCACTAAATAGTGACTGCCATTCTTTGGTAGTTACATTGTTCCATTCCTCTTGCCATTCTGTGCCTAGGTTCGCTGGAAGACTTTGCTGATACATTTAGAGCAGCCACAGAGTGCTTGGAAAATTTGGACTTACAACTTCGAATTTTTATTTCAGGTGTTTTGGGATGACACACTGTTATCTTTCTGTAGTGTTGTATATACCATGTATTTTGGCAAAAGTTAAATAAATAGATTCATATAGTTTTAGTGTAAGATTATTATCATAAGTGGTTTTAAAATCAATTGATAAAAGATTATATGCTGTTCTGCATGGGAGTTTCCAGCGAAGGGCAGGGCTGCTGACCCCCACCCCAAAAGAAAAATCAAGTTGCATTCAGTACGCTTCGACGAGTGAAGAACTGGCTCAGGAGCACTATGGGAGAGGAAAGATTGACTGGACTATGCCCGATGAGTGTGCATCGAAATTTCGTGAATGTACTCCGTGAGATATTAACAAAGAAAATTACTGAAAATTATTTTGAGAATCCGAGACAATTAATGTTTACATAAAAAACTATAATTGAGTTACGATCTTGATTAACTGCATAGTAGGTCCTTGGATTACTCTTTTAATCAATAATAAAAATAGTTTCCTCAATAGATTTGAGTTTTATTTTTGTAAGAAATCGATATTTTTCAGTCCCCCACTTCCTCGAAAAAAATACAAGTCCCCCCCCCCCCCAATTGAGATGTTGTCTTCCCCCTAGTTCTGATCCTGGAAACGCCCATGCCGTTCTGTTATAAGAGGGCATAAAAGTTTTGGCCTTTAATTTCACGAAATTTTGTTGAATATCACCATGTACAAACATGTGAAAATTTCTAAATTGAAATCAACGTAAAATAATACACAAATCTAAGATAAAGACAAAAGCTTATCAGATCGCTCTTGTGTCTTTCAAATATACATAAAATAATTGTATGTATTCAAATATCCCTTCTCAAATATAAGGTTCAAGGTCTTCCTTAAAATGAAACAAAAGAAAAGACCATAAATACAACTGCGATCTTACAAACCAATATTTAAATCAGAAAATAAGCTAGAATTTTAAAAATAAGCAATAGAACTGAGGTACATAATCTACAGATCACAGGATAGCATCAAAATTGGCTTTACCAGGAACAGAATAAGCTTACGAGATTTGATGGATTTTTTTTTTTTTTTTTTTTTTTTTTTTACATTTTCCGAAAGATGAAAGAATCTGAAATGGTGGTGTTGTGTCTGTAAGGGATTACCATGTACGTGATTGGCCAATAAGGAAAATAAAACTGTACAACTTTGTAAAAGCTGACTATAACTCTCTAGACCGAAATGCCATCCTGGAACATACCTATTTAACAATGATTTGCAGACTATGCAGTAACTTGAAGCAATGGAAAAATAAGTGAATTATGTGATGAGTGCAAAATACTAATTCTGATTTATGTAAAAAATAGCAATTTAACAAGAACAGTAGAAAATAAAAAGTACAGCAGATCAAAAGAAAAATGAAACTGGCATTTCACGATTATGTATTCTAAAGAAATTCTATGACAATGCAAAGGAATCACCCTATGAAATCTTTAAGCATTGATAGAAAACTAAATTTCTGATATGCATTACAAGGGATAAAAGCAATTAAATAAATTGCATATGACTTTGTTCCCCGGGATACCTCAAAGGGTAGTTCAGCTGACAAGTGACAGTTTGATTTGCCAAGCATTCCACTTCTGTTGTGGAGGGACCTACAGTTTAACATGGAGTCCAAACCATGAATAGTCCTGGTACACTCATTTTTTTATCTGCTTAACGTCTCTCTAACAGCGAGGTCTTTAGAGACGGGAAAGGATGGGGGGCAAGGAATGGAAAGGAATTCAGCCATGGCCTTTTGAAGGAAGCATCCCGGCATTTGCCTGGAGTGATTTGGGAAACCATGGAAAACCCTAATCTGGATGCCCGGACGGGGATTCGAACCGCCGTCCTCCCGAATGCGAGGCCAGAACGCTAGCCGTTACACCACCATGCTCGGTACTTTACACTCATACAATCAAAGCAAAGCCCATAACAGTCCCCAGCTCAATCAGGTTTTGAACCAAACCTTGAGTTCTGTAGATGAGCACCTTAACCACTGTATAACCAGACCATTCAATAGAAGGAATTAAGGACAGGTTCTGAATATTTTAGAAGGTGGGTTGTGTCTTTTGAATGTGCTTTAAAATCTAATATAGACTATTAACAGAGTGAAGAATGACAGTAATCTGATGCTGAATGGATGCAAGCAAGTATTCTACTTTTCCTATTTACAACCATGTAATCAAACCAACAAAGCAGAAATTAAATGTGACAATGGCCTATAATCTTATATATATATATATATATATATATATATATAAAAATAGATGTGTGTTTTCCTATATTTCACTTTTCAGCCACAAATACCTAGCACAGATCACTGGTGTTTGTGCGTGGAAGTAGCATGGAGTTTCGTGTCGTCATAACGTTGGCCGAATGCCGATAGCTGTGGGGATGTGGGAGATATGATGATTGAAGTTGGTCAATGCAGAGCGTTTTCATATTTTGACCAAAAATTTGTGTCTCCTTATACTTCTCTTTCCTGCCACAACTACATAGCATAGAAGATTGGTGTTTGTGTGTGGTACTAGAACCGTGTCTCCTGTTGTGTACTATGGTTGTTAGATGTTGGTAGCTATAGGGGTGTGGGAGATATGGGGGTTGAAAGTGGTCGACCTGCAGGAATTTCATATTTCTGCCAAAGACGCATGTGTCTTGGTGTATCACTTTTCAGCGAAAACTACTTATCACAGATCAGTGGCGTTTGTGTGTGGTAGTAACACAGAGTCACCTTTCGATTACAACGTTGGCCGAATTTCAGTAACTGGAATGTGCGAGATATGGTGGTTGAAAGTGGCCGATCAAGGATATTTTCGTATTTCGACGAAAGGCAAGTGTCTCTGCATGTCACATAGCATAGAGCATTGGTGTTTATGTGTGGTAGTAGTATCATGTCTCCTTTCGTGCACTATGGTTGTTAGATGTCGGTAGCTATGGGGGTGTGGGAGATATGGGGATTGAAACTGGTCAACCTGCGGCACTTTCAAATTTCTACCAAAAACGTATGTGTCCATGTGTATCACTTTTCATCCTAAACTATGAAGCGCAGATCACTGGTCTCTGTGTGTGGTAGTAACACTGAGTCACCCATCGATCATAACGTTGGCCGAATTTCGGTAACTTTGGGAGTGTTTGAGATATGGTGGTAAAAGTGGTCAATCAAGGATATTTTCGTATTTCGTCCAATGACATGTGTGTCCGTAAGTATTACTTTGCTGCCTGAACTACATAGCGCAGATGACTGGCATTTGTGTGTGGTAATAGCTTCAATTCTCCCATCGTGCACTATGGTTGTTAGATGTTAGTAGCTGTCAATCCAAATTCTTTACAAACACGAACGAAGTCGTGGGTACCAGCTAGTTAAATATAGATCACTAGTACTAATGTTGATCTGAACAATAAATATCAACATTTCAAACTAAAAAAGGCAATTTTAACACAGTTGTTGCATATATTCACCTTGAAAAACAGTTTTACGAATTTTATTATGTCACTTTCTCAATTTTTTTTATCACAACCAGTGGCAATGTTATCAATGTTAAATGTATTCAGCTCCATCGAAATATCCCTGAACATATTTCTAATTTCCTGGTATGTTCACTCCTAATTTCGTGGCATCTGCTTTAATCGAACTGTCTCACTGACCACCAAACCCTCAACTACCACAGAAATTTGTAGTTGTATCGTTAAATATTCCCTCCACATTGATAATTTTCTTATCAATACAGCTTCAAGCTCCCTCTTTGCTTGTATTAATTCTAAATTGCCCTGTTCAGTTTATTAGGTTTTCTTCTTGCCACCTTCTTTAGCTCCACACTTATCTAATCCAGTAGAAAGGTTCCTTGTTTTATTGTGTTTAGGCATTCTTTGAACTGTTGCCACTTCCTCAGTACTAGTGAACTTCCTCGACATTTTCACTTTTTGCTAAAAAGGAACCTGTAGTTTCTAGTAATTTTACCAACATCATTCCAGTTCCTCATAGGTTAATTAAATGATTCACCTCCTGATCACTTGTTCTCTCCATCACCTAAGACCCCAATTAGCATTCATGGGGCATTATTAAGATAATGTCCAACATGTTCTATGCATACTTGGCTCCTCCCCTCTGTAAGCAGTTTGCAAATCTCTGCTCCCTTCTGCCACTAATCCTATTTTCTTTTCAGTGAATATCACTTATATTCCAATCTCCATCTATAATGTTCTGTGCCATCTAAACATCATTAGGCTATAAATATTCTCTGAAGAGTCTTATCTTGCTCATTCATCCTACCACTAAATTAAACGGCATCTGTATGTTATCCTCAAAATCCCAAAACTCTACCCTTAGTAACTCATATTTATTATTTATAAATATCAGCAAATGGTAATAACTATTACTAACTCATACAAGTACTCCTGTTTCAGCTCCTTGCTGAGGTACATTCTGTAACAGTTGATAAAAATCACCATATTCTAAAGCAGACTCCCCCCCCCCCCTCCCCAAGTGATTTGTGTGAATACAATAAATTACCAAACTACAAGTAAGGAAAGAGAGAGAGAGAGAGAGAGTAATCATTGCCTACCACAGGTGAAGGTTGGGCAGTGTAGGGGAGGACATGCAACAATATTCAAATTTTCAGGTTTAAATCCTTCTTTAGCAGAACAAAATGGAGTGCACAGTGTGGGAGGGAATAAAGAACAACTAAACTGTAGTTTACTGTGTGACAGATGGAGAATGTGGTGTGGGAAACAATACACTGGGATAACAATACCACAGAAAGAAAGAAATTAAAATAGAAGGCATTAGACCTAAATCAAACGTAGTGAGAAATTGATGGAGAAAACTTACGTATATGTATTAAAATTAAACATCGAAACAAAAACTAATTGCAGTAAGTGGAAGTGGTAGACTAGGAAACACTGGAGAAAGTAGAAGTGGGTTGTGGGCAAAGGAATGAAGTACTGAGGTCAGATGGGAGCCTAGTACCCAATTCTAATAGGCCAGTCCCTGTCACCCGAGATCAGATGAAATATTGCTAACAAAAAGTACCCTGCTAGCATGATCTTCCCATTCAAGGATAAGGTCTGTTGACCTGTTCTGGCTTTAGGGACTATTACCAGCTGTTCCTTGGTCTACCTATACTTCTACCTTTCGGTCCCATATTTCGATTTGTTACCAGTAGATCCATCCAGCTTTACTCCCTGAAGCTAATGAGTAGTTTTTCTTTAATGTAAAACGATTACCAGCCCACTATACAACCCCCAACGTGGAGAACCATAGTTCTATTTCAAGGTATTCCTTACCTTTTCTTTATCAGACCTAGCACAATCTGGATTTTTGGTGAATTGATTGATAAACCTACACACAAAGCAGAGCATTTGTTGCACATAAAAGTTAACTAACATGGAATCCAAACTGAGGAGCATCCTGATGATGTTCATCTGAATAAAGCAAAGCCCAAAAACACCCCTAGCAGTGACATGATTCAAACCTGCACCTAGGCGAGCATCTTATCGGCTGAGCTACCAGACCATTCTTTGTTGCACATAAGTTGATAAATGACATAGAAAGTTTCTCAGGTAGCACAACCAGCAATGGTAGATATCTATCCAGTGATGGAATTCAAGTACTAAACAACAGCAATAAATTACATACTTTTTTCATAGCTCCACATAAAGTCAGTGAAAGAAAATACTTTCAGAATACGTAATAATAACCTCTCAAGCTAATTCCATAAGCCTTTTTGAGGAATATGCAGTACTTTAATTATAATCAGAGAAAATAGTGATTTTTGCTCATGGCGGCTATAACCAGGAAGTAACATATTTTCTGAAAATAATTATAAATAAAATACAGCAACTAGAGGTGAGATTAAAAGCTTCCTAGATATTTGAGATGCCATAGGATTGTTGTAAATATGTTTTAAAGCCAGCAGAATAATATTTGTCACAGAAACATGGTTAAAAGGTGTTTATATATATATATATATATATATATATGAAGAAACTGTCCTGTGTTTGGTATTAAATGAAAGCAACTTTAATTAGAAGCTCTAAAAATTTTGTTTGTACGCACTATCGCCTAAATTAATGAAGTTATTTGCTTTTGTGTCGTTGTTTGGAAGAGAGCCCAAAGTTACTTTTTACGGTGAATCCATTAATCCTACAGGAAATTTCATTAGGATATAAAATACTAGTTACACCGAAATCTATCTACTGATAACTTTTCAAAACCCTAGATGCTGTATTAGCTGAGAATGCAGAACTATTTTATAGAGTTGGATATTACCCTCAAGGAGGGATACCGAACTTATAAATACGATCAATGAATGTTTGCGTTGTATTTTGCTGGTGGTCACTCAGAGCGTGAAGATCGTAGACCTGTGCCGCGCATCGCGCTAGGGGGCGGGAAGCGGCAGGTCAATCATCCCTGATGGCATCCATCTTTGATTTTCAATAGTGTGGTGCAACATTTATATCCCATACGTGACTTTCAAATTTTAACACAGGGTTAGGTCTGTTTTGTTGACATTCATAATCTGCATCAGTAATTTGGTGAAGAAATTTCCGATTGGCCATCAACTGTAATGTGTGTTTAAATTATTTACGAGAATATAGTGATTTCTGACCTTTCCTTGCTTGAGGTTTATATCAAGGCAAGTGGCGGCCATTTTAAGTTTTTACAGTTGATTATCCAGTGGTAAGTTTAATACATGGTACAGCAGTTTTCATCACTTAAAAGAGATTGAAGTTGACAGCAAGTGTTTACTCCAACGCCGGTAAGTGCTTAGGTGGTTACAGGTCCTGCCATATCATTGTTTTGATCACTGGATTTTTTTTGTTCCACTGAAAGTTGTCAAATACTTGTTGAAATCCTTTCTTTATTATTCCAGCCATATCACCAAATTTTTAATGAGCTAGTGCTTCCATATTTCTGTAAAGAATGGTGAGAGGCAGTCAGCCAGGCATTTTAAAGGTTTTGCCATTCACCAACACATGCATAGAGAATCAAAACTCTGAGTTGCAAACAGCTTGTATTCGGTAGAAGGTTACCACCAGAAAATGTTTAGATGGGCCTACCTGTTGGACTTTCACCAGAACAACAGTGAGATCATGGACACATCGTGTTGTCTAGATGACAAATACCTTATTGTCGGCATTGCAGAAGATATATTATCTTATTTGAGGCAAGCTGTGATGTGCAAAAACATTTGAGATTGTTGTGAGCACATTTTAAGAAGCAGGAGAATTTTCTAATGATTCTGCACATCGTAACTGGAGATGCACAGCAGCCCTATGAAAATGATGGTAACACACAATAATGAGGTTTTTTTAAAAATATTTCATATGAATTTGCAAATCAAGGAGATAGAAAACTTTGGTGAGGCTGCACGATTGCTTGATGGGTGATGAAGTTTTCTCAAAGTTGGATGGCTACAGATGATGAGACACTGATGTGAGCTGCAAGGACTTGGGAGGCTGTGTCAAAGTGAACTTACTTGCTTACCGATGTTGCTATCTACTGTGGGATCACTGATGGATCCCCCTTTTCCCACTAGGCTATTCAATGCAACAGAGAGGTGACAGACTCAGTAAATTGCAACATAACAGAGCAAGAAATTTGTGACACATCAAAGGCTCAAAAAATACCCCTGAAACCTCACGCTAACTGATAAACCTGAACTCAGAGTTGTAAATTTATCATATTTTGTCTCCATAATATACTAATTGGTTTCTAAATAAATTCAATACTTGTTGTTAACTCATTTTTATCTTATTGTTATTAACTCAGATATGTGTTGTGCACAATAGTAATCACATTCAATCAGATAAAATAATCTCATGTAGCTTTTGCAAGCTGGCACCATGCAATGTTTTTATCAAGTTTAAGGCTTTACCACATCCACTAAGAGATCATTATAAGCAGAATACTTGTAAGTAGAGTTGCTATGTCATTATACAGTGAATTGTTATTAGATAACTTGATATCGCTAATTTCATCAATGATGTGAATGGAATTCTCCCTTATATTGAGCAGGCCAGTTTTTAATTTTCTGGATAAGGATTTTACTTAACTATATTTGGGGCAAGTTGATTGCACTTACAACTGTCCAGAATGGTACAATATACTTTCCTCCACCATATGGATTTTAATCAACTGGAGTTCAAATATATTTACTTCAATTATGCTACCTAATTTTCCTGTCACGTTCCTATCCAATTTGCAATTTGTGCTGGCAAAAACATTGTTAAATCCTTTTTCTGAAGATGAATGTCCTCATCATTACTACAACACTGCCTTTCTTGACAGGTAAAATTGTAATAAACAGATTTCTCCTTAACGCAAACAACCTTGCTTCCATTGCATTACAATATTGAGACTATTAAATAATCTAATTTGACTTTCACAATCTTTTAGGATATCTTCAGTATTTTCAGACAGTTTCACCATTTTGTCAAAAAGAAGATAGTAGGAGCTCAATAGTATCTATGAATGACATTGATACATAAAGATAATGGAGTGAGGAGAAAAGAAACATGAAGTGCAATAGTGTGTTTTGAAGTGTAGTTTAGTGACATAAATGTTGGCTGAAATAAAAGGACTTAAATGCCTTGGGTGAGTCTTATTGTTGTTATATAATTTGGTGACCCCAACGTGATTTAAAATGGCCGAAAATAGTAGCTCTGGAAATTTTAATGATGCTAATTTGTGTAATATAGAGGTTTGCAAGATTTCTATCAAAATACCACCTTTTTGGACTGATAAACTCAAAATTTGGCTTTATCAAATAGAGGCACAGATTCCAGTTTTCCTAATCAGATAAAACATAGTGTAAAGCTCATATTGTCACTGAAGGGCAACCAGTGTTTTCAAAAGCCAGGCAGTTAGATCCCAAGAGACTCCAGATTGCTTAACAAGAATTTCAGTTCATGTTTGATAGTGGGATAATAAGACCATCAAAATCATAACATCTGAAGAGACTAAATCCAATTATTTAGAGTTTTAACTGGAACTGAAATATATGGAAAACATTTGGGACACTATCAACAGTAGCGAGGCAGATAAAAATACAGCATCAAAAGAAAGATAAGAGAATAGAGAGTTTAGTGATAGGCATTGATTTAGGTGACTTAAAATCAAGTCAGCTGTCACACAGAATGCAATCTTTGGCCGGTACAGATATTTCAAATAAAGCGTTACAGACATTATGGTTAGAAAACGTTGCGAGTCATTAAGAATATTTTGTTGGTTAGCGATAAGGATTTGGAGCAAGTCGCAATTATTGCTGAAAAAGTACTCTAAATGAAACCACGTGGTAAAATCTATTGTGCCAATAAATCAGATCAATGCTACGGTTCGAGTAGTGTCGCATTGGATGACCTAGTAACGAAGATGGCCACCTTGGAACAGCAGACTGCAGCTATTTCAACAGGAAATTAGCACTCACGCGCAACACATTGTAACCCCGGGTGAAGTAGAATCATAGCCATGCTGATAGGAAGTTTAATCCAGAAGGGAAACTTTGTTACTATAATTTTAAAATTTGCTCAAAATACTACCTTGAAATTTGCAAAAAGCCATCTGAAAACTCGAAACAGCAGCAGAATTAATAGCATGCTCCGCTGCAGAATGTCACAGACCCCAATTATTTGTAAGAGACAAAGAAATGGGAGCGCAGCTCTTTGTAGACAGTGAAGTGGATGTTTCAATTTGGCCCACAACTAAACATCACATAGTAGACACCTCTTATAAATTATATGCTGCTAATATTACAGAAATGCCAACTTGTGGGATTAAAATTTTGACTCTGAGCATGGGACTTAGACAAAAATTTGAACGGCCATTTGTAGCAGCCAAAATAAACAAAGGTATAATAGGAGCAGAATTTCACAAACAATTTCACTTACTTATGGACCTGCATAACAAACAGTTGATTGATGGTGTAACCAAGATTTGTGTTAAAGGCGATGTTGCTGTCGTCATAGAAGGAATTTTTATTAGTTTTATGAATTCAAACTTTAAATTCTGTGACCAACTTGCCCAATACCCTAGATTAGTACCAACCTGGGTACCTAATCGGATAAAACGTAGTGAAAAGCATCATATTGTCACTGAAAGGCAACCAGTGATTTCTAAAGCCAGGAAGTTATATCCAAGAGACTCCAGATTGCTAAACAAGAATTTCAGTTCAAGTGGGATAATAAGACCATCAAAGCCACAATGGGCGTCCATTGCACATGGCAAGTAAAAGGGATGGTTCTTTCAAACCTTCTGGTACTACAGACAATTAAATAAAAGGACTGTTCCTGAAAATTATCCTGTTCCAAGAGCAGAAGATTTTCATCAAATTTTAAAGGGCAAGAATATTTTTTTTCTTTTTTTTTAAATTGACCTATGTAAGGATTATTACCAAATCCCCATTGCTTAAGAACACAAACACAAGGCAATAATTACCCCTTTTGGCCCGTATGAATTTAATGTAATGAGTTTTGGACTAAGAAATGCTCCGTCCACCTTCCAGAGGTTTATCAATGAATTCTTCCAAGGTTAGGATTTCACATTTCTATATCTGGACGACATTTTAGTGGCTGCTAAATTCTTAGAAGAACACAAAACCGTATCTTAAATTGGTTATGGACAGAATAAATAAGCATGGTCTCCGCATAAAGACCACAAAATCAGTCATGGGTGTAGAAAAAAATAGAATTTCTAGGGTACCTCATCACAGCAGAGGGTACAAGTCCTCTGCCTGAAAAGATAAAAGATACAAGCAATCCTGTTTTGCAAACTGCCAAAAACAATAAATGAACTCTGAATCTTTCTCGGCATGGTCAATTTCTATCACCGTTATCTGAAGGATGCTGCCAAAACGCAAGCAGTGCTGCATGATTACCCCAACATCAAGTTCACGATGGAAATCGAAAAAGATGGCGCACGTCCTTTTCTGGATGTATTGGTACGTCGAAAGCCGAACGGAAGGTTGGGGCACAGTGTTTATAGAAAACCCACACACACTGATCGTTATCTAAACGCCCTTAGTTTTCATCATCCATCTCAGAAGCGCGGCGTACCGAATACGTTGGTCCATAGGGCAAAGGCGGTATCCGACAATCGGCATCTACAAGAAGAGCTGCGACACTTAGAACGCGTGTTTAGGGCCAATGGTTATAGTTCCAAAGAAATTCGACATGCGATTATCGGAAGAAGAAACAAAAACAAAACGAATGACAGGGAACGAGAAACCCCACGTGCCTTTTTGCCCTTCTGCGGAGCGGTGACATCAAAAATAGCCAGGCTGCTCAACAAGCAAGGCATCCGCTCCATCTTTCGGCCCCCGCCTAAGATCCGTCAGTTATTACGAACCCCGAAAGATTGTATAAATCTCCGGGCTCCTGGAGTGTATAAAATTCCTTGTGAGTGTGGCTCTTCCTATATAGGACAGACTTTGAGAATGATCGATGAAAGGCGCAAAGAGCATATAAGATACTTTAAGTTGGGGCAGAAAGAAAAATCGGCTATAGTAGAGCACGCCCTTGAAAACTGTCATGAGCCGTGCTTTGACAAGACGACACGCCTCTGCCATGCTAATAATTTTTGGGATAGTGTCGTGAAAGAGGCGATTGAAATCAGAGTTAATAACAATGTGATAAATCGGGATCAAGGACTTAACATAAGTCAAACATGGAGGCCAGTTATTAGACAATTACGAAACATACGGGAACGGACCATATTTGGGCATAACAACAACCGGAACATGACGTCACCAAGCAGACCCGCCCTCCGCGCGAGTTCCCCTCCTCTCCCTTCCGGTAGCCCTATATAGAGACTACCGCTAGGCAGTTTTAGCTAGTTAAGCAGGGCTTGACAATGGGAGCAGTGCCGGCTCTCGAAACGTCGCCAGTCGACTTTTATTTGACGCGGCTAGAATCCCGAGAGTGTTTTCTATAAGTCAGAACTGTTCAAGAAATTAGTTGAATTGTGTGGTGGTAAACTAAAACACAGCACAGCCCATCTCCCACAGTGCAATGGAAAACATCGTTACAGGATCTTAAAAACTGCTATCAGAGCAAATGATTCACATAAAAGGACAGATATTCTGCCTACAATGCTTCCGGGATTGTGTGCTGCAATAAGAGACAATTCTGACCATTCTGTAGCCCAAATGGTGAATGGGAAGACTATTAGGCTACCTGGAGGGTTTTTATTGAAATGTCAGCAACAACAGCTGACCCATATACATTTATGTCAAATATGCAAAAGCAAATGGAAATACTAAAGACAATTCCAACCCCGCAAAAAAGTAGCAGGAGTGTATTTGCCAATAACCACTTAATGCACACGTGTCTTTTTGCAGAATGACAGGGTCAGGAAACCACTGTCGCCTTCTTATGATGGACATTTCCCCGTGCATCAGAGGACTGAAAAATTCTTTACCCCGATCATCAAGGCGAACAAATCAACATATCCATAGATTGATTCAAACATGCTTATCTCTTGGCACCACATGGTGAACCACCAGACAACTTTCCTGTTGCGCCTTCACAACATTCAGAAGAGAATTAAGATTTTTCAAGATCAGAACGCCTAAGGACAATGGAGTGAGCAGAAAAGCAAAATGGAGTGTAATAGTGTGTTATGAAGTGTAATTCAGTGAAATAAATGTTGGATGAAATAAAAGGACACTACTTAAATGCCTTGGGTGAGTCTTATTGTTACTAGACGATATCTAAGCAAAAAAACAAATTTCATGACATGATTTCAGTCATGACTGTCAAATCTGATTTGGTGAAATATCTAACACATTAGAAGCAAAACAGATAATTCAGAAAGAAACCCATGTAGAAATCAAGTTTGAAACTATTTAATCTGTACCTGATGTCTGGAAGAGATCCAGATAATGGCAACAAGTCTTAGGGAGCGTGCACAAACTATGTGGCTCATTCAAGAGGAGAGGGGGGGGGGGGTGGCTGGAAGGCTATGCTGAGCTACATGTGGGGGGAGCGGGAGGTTTCCGAGCCAGGCCACGTAGCTTTCCTTTCATAACATTTTTCATAGTTAAAATTAGGAACAGAACACACAACAGCATGTGTATATTTATTTCCGTCATTTAATTATCTCCGCATGTAATTTACAATAGTCTGACATGAGAAAACAGTACAAAATATCTTCTGGAATCAAAAGGGAAAAAAGCTACATGGGGGGGGGGGGGGGGGGGGGGTAAGGAGAGGGTGTAGAAGCAAAAGCTACGTAGGGCTACGTGGTTTATGGAAGTTCCCTTACTAGGGAATCTGCCCATAGGTTTCTTTTGTCAACATCACTTTTTAGTTTTATTTAACTTTTCAGTCATTCCAGTTTTGATTCCAAAGGAAGAAATCATAGTACATACAGAATTTGTTTTCTTGGGTGTTCCCAAACAACAGTTAAAAACCTGAATAAAATTGCTGCGGAAAAGTCTTCCCACATCATCAGTAAAGACACAATGGCATTACATGATGAAGGAAAATTCTGTTTAAAATAATTATCTAATAAATGCAACTGTATAGTCATCATGGATAAAACAAATGATAACGGATAATATTTCATACTGTAAAGGGCTCCAATGGGGCATACTGGAAGACAAGTCAATTAACTAATGAGCTGATTGACTTTGAAATATGAGCTTCAATGAGAAATATTTACTCATTCATCAATTGTCACTAAGGATTGCAATCCCACAGTGTTTTCAATCCTGCAGGATTCAATGCATAATGCAGTTTTTTCAATGCATAATTTTAAAACATAGTTATTTAAAGTGTTAATAAATGACAGATGATAAAAATTAACAGTTAACAATATTTTAATTGGCAAAATAACATTAAATTTTTTTAGCCCGTCTTAAGAATATTTTGAGATTTACAGTTTTTTTAAAAATCTAAACCAATTTTTAAATAAATAATCAAAAATGCAAAATATTCAGTTTTTCATATCAGTTTGAAAACATGGTATGCATAGTGGCCAAGTCACTAGAGTATTTTACCCCCTCCCAAATAAACGATCTATAACACCAAGAGAAAGCATTCTATTTCACAAAATGAAGTGAATATACACTCTGTAAAGTGTAGACTTGGCTCATAACAAGATCTCATAATTTTTTGTTACTGCACAAGCACGAAACTTGGTATACTTTTACAAGAATTGTTTTTGTGGGATTCATTATTATGTCTCCTAATTTCTTGACTGATCTTATAGTTAATTCATTGTTATTAAAAGAAACTACTCACCAAGACATAAGCTGTCAAGTATTTCAGCTTGATGGAAAATGACTTTTTTAGAGTGGAAATTAATTTTTTATGTAATAAAGGAGACTTTCTCGACGTATAAGTGCAATGAAGTTCTCACGGGTGTATTGCCGGATTGAGTTATATTAACATGAAATTTCACACGTGAGGAAGATGGCGGAGGCATGGTGTTTTTACAACATAATTCGGCGATACACCCATGAATACTTCATTATAACTCTTTACATGGAAAAGAAAGGGAAAATACACCCAACACTCACCAAAGTTGAAGGGAGGAGGGCAGCAGCAACACAACACAACACACAAACAAAGAAAAAACAATATTTCGGGTGAAAATCCCCTTTTTCAAGTTAACAGAGAGGTGGCTGGTCTTGCGCAAGACCTTGATGTACTAAATTACTTATCTTTACAAGTGCCCAATTACTTTTTGGTAGATAGTGCGCGAGGCAAATTTGTTGCCTTAAAAAATACATTATCATATAAAATGAATAATTGGAAATGACTAACAGGAAAGTCTAAAAAGAGAAATCAAAGCAAAACAATAATAGCTAGTAGATTTAAAGAAAAACAAAAACTTGGTGACTAAATTTTCGTTTTTAATATATAAAAAGTTTCCAACAAAATACGTGGTTAGACCACATGAATTCACACAGCAGTAATATATTTTTACCTTCATCTATGGCTTCTAGGTACGTAACAGCTGAGTCTTCATAATCATAGTCCACTTTCAACCAGGTTTTCTTATCTTCTGATTTCAACAAACGTAGCCACATGTAACCTAAAAGAAAACCAGAAGGCTTGCTGAGATGATTATTGTTTTATTTTTTAATTTCTTGTGAACAAATTAAACACTGGTTTGAAATCCCCAGAATGTTTTCCTCTGTAACAAGCAGATCAACACACAGCCATTAGGACTGCAAGCTTAATGTCCTCAAAGGAAGTATGCACCAAACCACCTTTCAGCCCACAGCATTGTGTTATGCCAATGAGGGCCAAAAATTGTATCACAGTAGTGTATAGGTTCATATGTTGGTTTGCCCTCGGAAATGATATGGAATGGCTCCTTTCTCTATCCTAATTTTTTTGTTTCTTAATTTCTTATTCAGTGATCATTTTCAACCAATAAACATTACATTGTTTTAGAAAGCTTAAATGTTATATGTGAATAGTGATATAATATATATGAGGGGCAATCACAAAATTAGTACATGTTTGCATTGTGTATGGTGCTTGTATATCAAGGTCAATTAGTTCCAGTCAACTGTCTGCTAAGGTTGGCCTTTATTGCTTTTCTTGTTTCTGTGAGCATTTAAAATGTTTCGAAATATTGATATTTTTCTGGTTAAGGCTTTATAACTCATCGACATCAAGGTCATTATATGTGGGAAAGGACTGGGAGCTATGAATGTGAAGTAAATTGGCCATGGCCTTTTGGAGGAAGCATTCCGGCATTCGCCTGGAGTGATTTGTGGAAATGATGGAAAAGCCAAATCTGGTTGCCTGGAGGACATTTGAACCTGTGTCCTCCCTAACGCGAGGCCAGAGCATTATGGCTCACCCAAGATGCTAATTTTTTAAGACAGAGAAAGAGAGTATTGTGAAATGAATTCTGTCATACAATTTTCAAACACATACACACAAAAATATATATCCATGTGTTATTCATCATAAAATCAAACACTTTTATGGAAATAATGTAATGAATGATCCCTCATCATGGTAGAGAGAACGTCCATAATGATGAGCAAATAGAAAGACAAAAGGTCAGTACAGAATACTTGCTGAATTCAGTACACAAATTCATAAATGAGTTCCACATCACACTTGAAAATTAAATAATTTCTAGATGTTTCATGGGTCATTATTCATAAATTTGTCAATAGAAAAGAAAGAGTTGTGTTTGATGGGTTCCTAACATGCTTAGCGATGAACACAAACTTAAGCTTATTGCCACACCACTGGATTTTTTGGAGACTCATTCCTGATGCGTATTGTTACTGGGTAAGAAATATGGATTTCTTATTCAATATCTGAGAGCAAATGTCAGTCATTGAAATGATATCGTGCGTATTCACCAGCCAAATACAAAATATTAAAAATGGAACCATCAAATTTATGATCATGGCCAGTGTCTTCTGGGACTGATATATTGTTTTGCTCTTTGATTTCATGCCTTGAAGAACCAGTATTATCACCGATGCATATTATAAAACTTTAAAGAAATTGCAGTGGGGAATTCTAAAATGGTGACAATGATTTGTCTGGATGCAGTGTGCTTTTTTTTTTTTTTTTTTTGCTTATGGCTATATGCCCTGTTGACATTTTGGTCAAGGAAGGACAGGGGACAAGGAAAAGGAAATCATTCAGCCATGACCTTTCTGAAGGAAGCATCCCAGCATCCACCTGGAGTGATTTGGGAAAACCACAGAAAACCCAAATCTGGATGCCCAGATAGGAATTCGAACCAGCATTCTCCCGAATGTGAGGTCAAAAAGTTAACCACTCACCCACCATGCTCGGTCCACTTTTGCGAGTCAGCCCAAGCACACTTCCTAATTCCAGAGGCTCATGCTTATTTTGAAAGCATATTTATTAATCAGACTACGAACTTGTTAGGCCAGTTGTAGTCTAAAGGGAAAGTGAATGGGTTGCCATCTGTCTGCAAAACATAAAACTATATTTTGCATGCATTAAGTGTGTATGTATATATATATATATAATGTGTAGTTTATGAAGTGGAGCTTGGGTACAGTCCTGACATTCACTATGGTGATTGCAGAAAACCACCTAAATTCTCAATACAGATAACTAGAATGCGGAGACCAGGACTCAATCCTGCCCTTATGCATCTTCTTCTTTTAACTGCTTTACGTCTCTCAACAGCGAGGTCTTTAGAGATGGGAAAGGATGGGGGCAAGGAATGGGAAGGAAATCGGCCATGGCCTTTTTAAGGAAGCATCCCAGCATTTGCCTGGAGTGATTTGGGAAACCATGGAAAACTCAAATCTGGATGCCCGGACAGGGATTCGAACCGCCATTCTGCTGAATGCGAGGCCAGAATGCTATCTGTTACACCACCACGCTCGGTGCCCTTATGCACCTTGTCGATACAATGTGTGGCACAATAATGCACCGAATGATAGTGGTGGGTTGAAAAAGTTTAAATGGGAAGTTACAAACCACTCACCCATGAGTCAAACTCTGGCTGCTCCTAATTTTCATCTTTTTAGATTTTTTTTTCTTTTTTGCAAAGAACATGTTTTCATAGCGATAAAGAACTGGAAGGAGGAATGGCTACTTTTCTCAATGAACTGTTAGCAGAGGAATATAAGGCAGGGATAAAACACATTACACAATATGACAACTGATTACATGAAGAAAAGTGGTGTTAGTTATTGTAGCAGCCCTCATTCCGAGTCCTTGTATGAAATGTCATTTTAATAATTATGTATAACAAGATGAAAGTTGATTATTTTGGATTTGTATTTTTTTTGTGATTAATGTCCATATTCATCCTGTAAATGAACATTGTTTTGTGGAGAGAAACTGTGTACAAGATATGTAATATGATCAAGGACAGTATTATGTATAAAACATTAATTAAAAAGATGGAATTGTAAGAGTTGAGGTGAGCCACAATGTTTGGAGGACTATTAATGATGGTTTGGACTAGTGTATGTTAATAATTTTGTGTATAAATGCATGTAAACAACATTAACTTTTATTTCAAGATGTGATTTTATACAATTTGTAATTATTTTTGTATGAATTTAATTGTTAACGTATTGTTGACACTTCAGAAAAATCTGTTGACACTCTTTGTGGCTTTCTGGGTGTTTCTCCGGTGCTTATATAAATGCATGGAGATGGCAACCAGAGTCAGTTCTTTCTAGAAGTTTTCAGTATTTTGTGCGTTTAATCACTAGAATGTTTGTATGTTTGTGTTCAAGTATCTTTGGAGAAGTCTCGTGCCTGACCACATCTATTATTACAATGGAGCTCATCGAGAAATAAAAATGAAGTGAAATGCGATTTGACAGTATTTTCATTTCATGGAATTATTTAATCCATTCAAAGCGGTTGTTATTTAAGCTTTGGGGTAAGGTAGAATCCTCTGACGCCTGACAGCAAGCTGTAAATTGGAGGACGAAGTGATTAATGGAAATCATCATTAATTGATAAAACAATAGTTAATTACTATCAATATGTCAAAAAGATTCTTTTTAAAATCTTTACAGGTTTTATAAATTATGGAATGGGTACTACTTCTGCATATCTATTATACCTGAAAGTTTTTGTCTCATTACAAGAAAAATTATGTCAGACAAAACAAATATGAAGTTTCTTTCCCAGCACAGCATAAGGCAATGGTAATGCCAGTAATTTGGTTTCTCCATAAAAATGGGAGGGAGAAATTTCACAAAATTTACATTTGCATTTCTTTGCAAAAATAATAGCCATGTCTGTAATAAAAAATGATTTAATTAAATTAAATTAATCGAAATGGAGCATATGACACAATGGCTATTTCCCTACTTCGCAAATTTACAATTGACTTTTTATTTTTACTATAAATATTTCTAGAGCAATTTCGTCACTTATCTACATTTGTATTGCTAAACCCTTTGTATACAAAAGAAAATTTTCCAATATGCTAATCTCATAAGGAAGAAAACAATACATACAATATTTTATAGCAATAATACCATTTCCATATCTCTCCATTAACAAACGAAAATACATCAGCAAACTCCTGCTTCCATGGGACCAAGCAATATCAAATTTACCACCAATCATACCTACACATTCTATCACACCTTTATGTTTAACTATCAAAAACACGGAAATTTTTCTGTCTCAAACACCATGCCAATTATACTCATTAGACAGCTAATACATGTAACAGAATGCCAAAACAAATTCTGAACAGTTAAAATCTGTCTTTAATATCATATTGTGTCAAAATAAAAATGGAGAGAAAAATTAAATATGATGACATTTGCATGATTTTAATCCTATATAATGATGAATAATCTATGTGGGAAGACTGGGAGTCCATCCTGTGTCTGTTCATCACATTCAGTAACCAAGACACTGAAGCAAGCATTATTTTATATTTGTTTCATGTGTTGTTAAATTGTTGAAATACATATGAGGTGTTGCAAGAGATAACCATAGGTACTGATTTTGTCAGAAAAGTAATATTGGTGCCAAACAATTGGTGTCATTATGATAACCGTGCAGTAAACAGTTAGGCTGCAGTACTAGTTTAAATTAGATCACGTATTTGTTCCATATCAAAACCAGGACTATATTCCGATCGGCAGAAATATAGGTGACTGAAGTCAGTGGCTAAGTAGGAAATGGCAAAGTAAAAATAAGACCATTATAGGAACATGTACAATGAGCTAAATACCACTGAAAGAGCAAAAAAACATTTACTGGCTAGCAAAGAGTTGTCACTATTCCACTCAAAAGATGTTGACCATGTTACACCATTAAGGGTGAAAACCAGACACTATTACAGAAAACAACTGAGATCCTCCCCAACCAACGAAAATAACACTTCAAAAATATCAGCAACGAAGAATTTCCACATCCACCAATGCCATCTGCAGACCGTGCAAATGGGCTATCTCCAGCAATTACAGAAGTAGAGACCACCATACAGAAAATGGAAAGGTAACTGGACCAAATGATATCCCATTGGAGTTATAGAAGATATGTACTTGGATAACAGTCAACTAAGTTCCTTTCAGATCTTTTTAACAAGGTCAAATACCAAGACAGGGTGGCCACAAGGTAATGATTTAAAAATTCCCTGATATTTCCAGGTTTTCCAGAAAAATTTGCCATATTTTTCCCTGATTTAGAAAGTTTATTTGCATGATTAAGATATTTAAAGTTTTAATTAGATTTTGATTGTAAATAATTAAATCGGTATAAAACTAAAAAAATTTAGAAAAAGAAACATGAATGTTTATTTGAAAATTTTATAACTAATTTAGTAATCATATGAAGCATAATTAAAAATGAGTAGCACAAAAATAAGATAGGTCTAATGACTAATACGAACTAGAACAAATTAGTAATCTTTCAATATTTGGTGGATAAAATAATTTTTAAATTGTTTATCAGTAACTTGACTCAGTCAAAAGCTTAGCTTTTTTATGCCTTTTTTCATTTGCTACACATTAATTTTCAAATCTTCTGTTTCAGTTATTGTAGCTTTTTTTGTTCCATCTTCAATTTCTTCTGTTGCCGAGTTAACACTTTCGCATAAGTTTCCACGAGTCTACGCAAGATAGCATGAACATGAGTTTGTATAAACCATGCAATCGTGTAGGCTCACCTTGCGTGGTTGCTTGGGTGTGCTGCTCGCCTTGGCAGTGGTTTATTTGGTGCAAGTCAAAGGCACGAGCATGATTTTTATACTGTTGCATCGATTCAGCATTTGAAAGAGCTCTAAATGACGCAAAACTTTATAAATCCTACCTATTTAGACCTCTGGTTAGTATTTACATGATCTTAGGTATTATTTTGTTCCTGATTTAATTTGCCATATATCATTAATTCAAAAAGTTATAAAGCCGTGTAATTATCGCTATTCAAATTTTTGCTGGCATTTGTATCTTGAATCTAGGCTTTTGTTTTGATATTAAAGGTTCAATTTTTCTCAAAAGAAGTTCAAAACCAGCTTGTGACATTCTACAAGACTTCAAAGACTCTCCACAAATTCAATTTTTTTGGAACATCTGTTTCACAATTTGCTTGAAATTGTAAAACTGTTTAGTGAAACATAAAAATACCTTTATAAACTTCAGAGTTTACATGTAGTACTATAATTCTGATTGAGATGTTATCCACCTTTTTTTTAAATATAATTTTGAATGCTGAGTTCCAGAGAGAGTTCATGTCGGCGCTCGCGTATGAACATTATCTCGCTGAGGCGCAAGACGAGATGCAAGTTGCTAGTGTAAATGCGGCATTTGTTGACTATTTTATGTCAAAAATATATAAGCTGAATTATTTAATGCAAAAGTTCAATATTAAAACAAATTATCAAAAAATTTCCAAATTTTGGGTTGTTGCAATTAAAATTCCCTGATAATTTTTGAATTTACTTGGATTCCCTGATATATCCACGATATTTCAAGGTAACTTTAAATTCCGTGATAATTCCAGATTTTCCAGGTTTTCCAGGTCTGTGGTCACCCTGCAAGATGAAGTTCCTTGTACTTGGCTCACTAGTGTTACCATACCCCTTTGGAAAGGAAAGGGTTATGTGCTAGAATGCTCCAACTATCGACTGATTCGCCCACTTTGCCACACAATGAGGATTTTTGAGCATAGTTAAGACTGCCCCAAATCAGTGTGGTTTCATGAAACGAACAGGGGTGACTGATGCCATACATGCCACATCATGCCATTTGATGGAAAGGCACCTTAAAAAGAGAAAACCACTGCACATAGGTTTTTTTAGATCTTGAAAAGGCCTTCGACAGGGTACCTTTGGATATAAACTGGTACGCTCCGAGATAGCGTGGTACACCAGAGGAATATGTTAAATGGATCCAGGTGCTATATCTGAATGACACCAGCTATGTTCGATGTGCTACACGAAATTCTTAATCTTTTCTGATCAGAGTTGGTGTTCACCAGGGATTGATTGACATTGTCGCCACTCTGTCAGGTAACCTAAAATTTTGTTATTTCATAACCAAATTGGTTTATAGAGCTTCGAGCTAACCTCAATAACTTTGCAGATCAAATTTAAGGTCATTTTCTTAGATAATTCAAGTAGTATATCAGAGTAAACAGTTATATAAAATCAGAACATAGTATTAACATAACTGGTATAAGAGATTCAGACTATTTTGGAAAGGAAAATGTCACATCAATTTTCACAGCTACTTAAAGTCATGGATAGTCAAAAGAAATAGGTAACTTCACAGCTAAAACATTATCTTGCAATGCTTTATTATTCTTAGATCAGCTAAAAAAAATGTTAGTATCATTTTTTCTTGCATATTACCAGATTTTATAATTCCCTGGAAAAAACAGTTTATCATTTCAGGTTTAATGAACTGTAATTTCTACTTCTCTGTTACACGGTATGACCTAGTGGCAAGAACTCATGATGCACTACAACATTGAAATCAAAGAACATGGTGAAGAGAAAGTTCACATTTGATTGAACTTGACATGCTATTTTCAATTTTGGTTTTTTGGCATTATTGTGTCTTACACCCATGATTCACCACAAGTTATGACCTGTTATGAATTGTCATCGACTTCAACCTAAAGCAGCATCGAGTTAACATTTTTCTGGAATGAAATTAAACAATTTTGAAAAAACTTTTGCTGCCACATGCATCATGTCCAAAATATACAAAAAATTCTTGGCATGAGACAAATAATAGGCCAACATCATTGGCAAACATTCTGATAGATAGCTGACATTTGTCCATAATCATTTTCTTTATTTTTTCAATGTTGTCATCAGTTGTTGATGTGTTAGGATACCCAGGAGAAGCTCGTCATCTTCAACTTTTACATGAATTTATTCGAAACATTGTAAGCACCTTTATTATTCGTGGAAAATTCACCAAAAGTAATATTCAACACGTATGTTGCGCTTCAATTAAGTCCATTCTTTAAGCAAAATTTAATACATATTCTTTTTTTCCTTTAGTATACCTAACCACTTGTAAGCCAACTAAAAACTGAACACCTGGTAGGAACCCTGAAAAACAATGACCAATGGGACTCTGGTGAAGTTGCGACAGCAAGTTGGTAATGGTAGCGTGCATTCAAAACTGGAGTCATTATACCAGTATTAAATTCATGTGTGTGTGTCTTGAGAGCCATCAGTGATTTGGTCACTGCCTGTTTACCCTGTGCTTCTCAGGCCCACAGTAAGCGGGCATGCAAGGTGTGCGCCTCACGTGGGCGGCATATCAAGGGGGGCGGCAAATAAAGAGATAGTTGCCACTCCATTGTCACTGCAACGAATCTTAGGCCTCGTATCCACTTGAGCACACTCAGGCGAATGAGCCGCTCATTCATTTGAGCGCGCTCGTTCGAGCGTGCTCAAGGAAAAAGAAATTTTGGTCGAACAAGCCTGGTGCCAGTGCTCAGAAAACGTGTCGTCACGCGTAGCTGCGGCCTTTATTATTATCCATACGATGTCAAAGCAGAGAAGAAAATTACCAAGTTGATGGATTAGAGAAAGTCATCGTCTGCGAAGAAATTATCTTAATAATTTAATTTGCGAATTTACTTTAGAAGATGACAATGAGCTATTTCAAAACTTTACGAGATCGATTTCGAACATTTGCTGTCATTAGTTGGACCTCATATTAAAATGCACGATACGCCTATGCGTGAGGCGATCCCACCAGAAGATAAAATTTATAATAACTTTAAGATTCGTATCCTCAGGAAGTCCCTACACAAGCCTGCAGATATGTTCAAAGTATATAAACAAAGCATCATCAGTTTAGTACGGGTAGTCTGTGATGGCACTATTGAATCATTCCTAAATTATATGAAGGCTGGTACCTATTTTTCATTTGTGTTTACAAATATATATTTAAAGGTTATTTTTATGTTTTTTTAAATTATGGCATTGATTTCAAGTTTTTAATAAAATTGGTAAAACAATTATATTGCCTGGCACAAAATCAATATGATTTTAGGCAATTAGGATCTGAATTTCGTAACACCAAATTCAATCAAAATCCGTTCAGCTGTGAGAAATACTATTAAAAAAGACTTACCACTTCCCGTTATAGAAGTTCTCTTCTGTTTTGATCGTTTTCGCCTGAATGACCCTAGCTGGCTTGCTATTTTTTCTTTACATCATCAATTCTAAAGTTTAATATCTCGCTGATTTCACGCCATGCACCTTATTTTTTAGTTCAATTATAATACTGGAGCTATCCCATAACACCCTCTTGATTCATACGCATCAATTAGAGTTAAGCAAGTTTCATTGTCCCACGTGCTCGCGCTCATTGTAGAAACCGCCAAATACCGTCCACACTGAGCGCCGAACAAACACTGGTTCGCCTTTGAGCATTCCAAAATACCGACAACCGATCGGCTCGCCCTGAGCGCGCTCGCTGTCGTTCGTTGCAAGCGCACTCAGGCGTCCACACTTGAGCCGCTCGCTTCACTGAGCAGCTCATTCGCCTGAGCGTGCTCAAGTGGATACGAGGCCTTATGTAGCGGGCCAGATTATTTTTTTTTTTTTTAGCTCAACTGCTCCTTCAGGCGGCCGTTGACACTGGGTGGCAAAAATGGAGGTGGCAATCTCACATTTTTTGACCCGATTTGGAAAACTCCTACATCCACCGCTGGCCGTAGTTAGACGGGGTGGCATAATCGGTAATGCACATGGACATTCAAACAGCTAGCGGCGGGCCTGGTGCTTCTTATGTTCCAGGAACATAACATCCCTGCTCCTAAACCCCCAATAAAACCATTGGACAAAATAATGATTACAAGCAACCATGATTCTTGAGAATAAAGATAACATTACACCAGGTCGTAATTAATCCACCTGTGAGGAAACCACCATCAGGCACTCAAATTTTGGGGAACCTGTGTGATCACAATTACGGAGATGTTCAGAGAGTTCTATGGAAAGCTACCATCGAAGACATTCATTGACATTCGAACTTTTAATTCAACAGTCTAATTCAACCCGGCAAACTACACATCCTTGTATCAGAACTTGATCAACAAGAGTTACAGTTTGTAAGCAACTCAGAATTTGTTAAATTCTTCACCTCATCACTACAGGATATGGGGGATGGGAATCATACAAAAGCCGATACAGTAGCTTATATCTGAATACAGGGCGATTTAAAATCAGAAAACTAACTCAATATATAATTCCAGCACTAAGTAGACTGCCAATGATAAAAAAGTAACCTTTAAACTCACCTAAATCATAGCAATCCTCAATAATTCAGCTTGTAAACACTCAATTTTTGTTACGAGACCATATTGCCATTTTTCAACACTTTTCGTCACAGTAAAGAACATTTATAATAATAATTAAATAGGAGAAACTAAATTTTGCAATATTTAACTCGTAATATATAGTTTCAAGCCATTAAAGTAAGAAAACCACTTTCAAAACTTAAAACACATTTAAGGCATTTCTTATATTAAACGATACAGTTATTACAACCTAAATTCTTTCTGAACACCGTGTTAAACTTTTCGAGAGGTTCTGTACAGTAAATAAAGTTTGATAGGAATTTTTTAAAGATACGGCATCTAAATTCACACAATGACGGTGTGTTTACATTTTTTTATGGCTAACTAAGCACCATCAGGGAATAAAATTTCTTTCAAAAGATGTATTTGATACCGAGGAATACCATGCTAAAATTCATTTTTTGATATAAGCCTTACTTTCAGAGCTATTCACGATAATATTTTTTAATTTTTGTTTAATTTGAATATGGAGGACTAAATAGGAACTTTTTCCATATAAGGATACACTTTTGACCAGTGACGTCAAGGCTCCTACGCAGCAAACAGGAGAAAATTAATTACAGCTAAACCATTAAGTTTTCAAAAAACACCCAAGGGGCGAAAATTGTTTATAATAATTGTCTCTAAATAACATTAAAAGCTGAAAGCCCTACTGCAAGTGTCTTGGAGGCACTACATCCTGGGGGTCACGTGATTTGGAATATTTATTTGTCCTACATAGGGCTTTTCGAGCCAAGATGGCTCAGTTTCTTGTGGAAATCTGAGTGAGTAGGACAGAACATCGGAAGACATGGGCACGGCATCTGCGGTACACGAGGGTATAGTTGATTCAATTAAATAAGTCTCACCCATGAACAACAGGATCATGACAATGCACTTTCAGATTGAGAACAAGAAATACACACTGACTAATGCACCTGCTGAGACAAACATCGATAACAAGAAAGACTTCAATAAGGTGGAACAGTTCTGGGTGTAACTCTAACAAGTTATGATGACAGTACCAGAAGAAGATACAAAAATCCTATTAGGAGACTTCAATGCACAACTTGGCAAGGAAAAATAACAGCAAAAAACGGTAGGAAAAGTCCAAACACATACATTCACGAACAAAAATGGAATGAGATTGATTAAACTATGCCAACAAAACAACTTGTAAATCACGTCGACTTCAGAAGCAAAACATCTGGAGATCACCCATACTATCTTGCTGAATAACACATTGACCTTACCCTTAACAGAAAGAAGTCCACAATGTGCAAGTCCTCAGAGGTGCCAACATTGACTCGGACCACTAATTTGTACACATCAAAGTGAAATTTACCCGCAAAGGGAACCCAACATAAGAAAACATATCTTCAGAAATTCAACACAAAAAGAATCCATGAAATCAACATAAAAGAAAAATGGGAAAAGGAACAGGCGGACACTTGGGAACAATTCCACACCAAGATTGTGCAGAAAACCAAACAGCTTGTAACATAGCAATTCATCAAAATAAATAAAATTATATATGTAGACTGATAAAAGGAGTAATATTGGTAAAATAAAAGTTTAAGGAGTTAGTAAAAAGAATAGCAGGTCTAATAGAGATTGTTTGCTTTGATATGTTGGAAAATAAGTTCTCTGAAAAAAGAAGAAGCGAGAGGGATTGTTGGTACATCTGGCGAGCAAGACAGGATAATCGAGCAGAGGATTAAATTTTGAAATAATAATAGTTGGAACGAACCTAATTCAAGATTATTCCAGACACGGTCAAAAGTTGTTGTTGGTATATGAGGATTTCAGAACATAAAAATCAAAGGGAATAAATGGTAAAAGATACAACATTAATGCTTGTATAAAATCTATTTATTTCAACATTACAATAAACTGTGTTCGTTGCGATAAGCTAATCCCACAAAAGAAAAAAACATGAAAACTTCGCTAAGAGATACCCACATTTACTTATCCAGATTCCTAACCATCCACCAAGAATCAAATTCACAGACATATTCTTAGACTTAAAAACAATCCATTTGGAAAACATAGCATCATCACAGAATTATCACAAAACATAGGGTGAAACAAACTTGAGGAAATCACAAAAATTATTACAGAAATCTGGCGAATAAAAAAATTACCAGAAGATTGGAAGTACACACTCATCCAACCATTGTAAAAGAAAGGCGATGGATGGATGTGAATAATTATGGAGAGATTCCCCTCATTGAAATAACCTACAATTCCTCTCAGTGTATCTACCTCAAAGAACAGCTCGAACCTACAATCAGTGAATACCAAGCAGACTTCGGACCAAGGAGCTCCTGAGCTGAACAGATCTTCAACCTGAAAGCAACACTGAAATATAAATCCAAAACTGCCTAAACATCTGTACATTTGTAGATTTCAAGAAGAAGTATGACTCCATTGACAGACAGTCTATTTTTGACAACCTAGAAGCAAGACTTTAGGCCTCACCAAGCAAGCACTCATGGATACAAAATCGAAACTGAAATTCATGGGTGAATTATCAGAGCACTTCTAAATTAAGACCAGTGTTTGACAAGGAGATGGACTGTGACCACTCCTCTTCCATCTCATTTTCGATAAAGTTATTAGAGAATGGAAAAAAATAACTGATAAACCAAAACCACCGGAAATCCATGACAAAGAAAGACATCAAAACTTGCTTAGATTTTACAGGCAATGAAGTCACTGCGATCAAGCAGCTGGAAGTCCTTGGGGGATGTGATTAAATCTTTTTTGGATAAAACTGCATCAGATTCAGCACACAGAAGTCAAACAGGAAATATGGACAAGTCAAACAGATTTCACTTTCAGGTACCTTGGTGAGATCCTGGAGCCAACAGAAAGAAAAGGAAACAGAGAGTTCAATTACAGAAACTCAAGAGAGTATTTGAAAGAACATGCGACATCTATAACAAAAAGTTGATGTCACTTCTTACACAGATTTAACACTACAACAAAGATCAAACCTGGAGCTCTGTAAGTGAGTGAAACTCTGATATTCAACAAAAAAGGCGACTGTGAAAATATCTTGAATGATCATGAGAAAAATTAATGTCCCAAAAAAAACAAAAGACAGGTACAGATTGCAATCCCATAAAGCAACAGATAAGCTGTATAACTTGGCGGCAAACTTTAAAAAATGAAGATTAAAATTCTATTGACACATTCAGACACTCAAAATAACAAGTGTTATACATAAGATCATGAAATACACGCAAAGCTGAAGAGTATTCCATGGATTCCACACGTCAAAAAAGGTAAATAGACACTTTGGAAGTTTTTCGCAGGAATTTTGTTCAGTAAGAAGTGCAACAAATTGGTAGTACAGAAAGAGAATGCAGTTCCAATGGGACCAGGAATCGAATGAAGTAAATAAAGAAAGATAGCTCATAGAAAATAAGATCTATATGGAAGATCAGCAAGGCAAATCATTAAACCACTGTATGATGCAACTGGGTCCATACAACACATAATAATAATAATAACAACAAAAATAACTAGATGACCTGTGTGAAAATTTAGTGAATATGATGAATAGTAAGGTTGGTCATTTGTAACAGAACAGAAAGAAGAACCACCTCAATTGTGCTTGTTTAGTGTAATAGGTACGTAACAAAATTCGACGCCAGTGAAACAGTTTATTAATCTCTCTGTGATATGTACTGCTGCTATCTAGCAGCTTGGTTCTGAACTATCTCATAAATGACAGTTATTACTTTTGTCCTTCAAGAGTCAAATTCTGATTATTTTTCTCTCTTAATTTATAACGTTGCCCGAGTGGATCTCTTCATTTTTTAAATGATACCTTATTTATCAATTTCGGTTTATTAGGGGAAATAAATGGCTCATAAAAAAAACTTTTGAAAATAATGATACTTTTCCCCTTTAAGGATCAAATTCCAAAAAAATACCTTTCTTAAGATATGATGTGACCAAATAAGAAACATTAATCTTTACAAGGAAACCTCATTTATCTATTTCAGTTTGATATCAAGGGAGATAAATGGTTCAAAAGGAAAAAATACATTGTGGAAATGGTGATACTTTTGTCCTTTAAGGGTTAAATTTCGAAAAAATCCTTTCATAAAATATGTTGTGACCACAGTGGAGTCCTTAATCTTTAAAATGATAGCTCATGCATCTATATCGGTTAGATATCAAGGGAAATGGCTTGTGACATAGAAACACATTGTTGTAATATTGTTACTTTTGCCCTTAAAGGGACGAATTCCGAAAAATTATTTTCGTAATGTTTGATGTCATCAAAGCGAAGTTATTAATCTTTAAAATGATACTTCATTTATCGATTTTGGTTAAGAATACAGTGAGGTAAATGGTTCGTGGTACAAAAAACAGCATTTTAGAAATATTGACATTTTTGCCCTTTTTAGGGCCGAATTCAGAAAAATTATTTTCTTAAAATATGAGGTGACCAAAGTAGCCCCATTTATCGATATTGGTTAGTTATGAAGGGAGATTACGGCTTGTGACAAAAAAACACCTTATAGAAATAATATATACTAGATAACAATATTTAGATGAGCCATACGTACATTTCGTTAGTAAATTGTTTATATAGCAATTATATAGGAAAACACAGACCTGTGACAAAATTTTGCAAATAATGAATAGCGATGTTGATGGTTGTGTAGTAGGTTGAAGGAAGAACTGGCTCATTTGAGCACTATCATTCTGATTTCACCAGATGTATTCTGTTCTGCAGCCATCTACTTTGATGTAAACACCTGAAGCTATCCCTTCAAGGAAGCCGAATGTCACAGATCTCACCGGAATACCACTAAGCTGAATAAAAGACATACAGAATATCCATATCTCTGAGATATGTGGTGTTGTAATCTAGCATTAATTCGATTAATTGTTACTGATGCCAACGAACCTTAGTAGCTTGATTCTGAAATGTCTAATATGAGTGACCTTGATAATGAATACTTTTGCCCTCTTAAGGTTGGAACTCAGAATAATTCCTTTCTTAAAATATGATGTTACCAATACAGAGGCAGTAATCTTTAAAATGACACCTCATTAATCGATTTCGCTTAGGTATCAAGGGAGATAAATGGCTGCTGACAAGCAAACATTATAATGGCCCTCAGACCCAGACCTTTATGAAATTGTATTTTGAGAATAGTGTATAGCAATCTGGGAGTTTATTAATAATGGTTTTGTATATTTTCCGTGTAATCAATTGTGAATTTGTGTAAATGAACATGGTTTTATGGAGAGAAACTATGTAAATACTATTTAATATGTTCAAGGACAGTATTATGCATGAAACATTGATTAAAAGTTTGTAATTTTTAGTGTTGATGTGAGGTACATTGTTTGGAGGACAGTTTGTGATGGTTTGGACTGATTTATGTAGATAATTTTGGGTGTAAATATCTTTAATTTTCATTTATTTCGTGATAATTGTGAATGGTTTTGTATTAATTTTACTCTTTTTGTATGGATGTAATTGTTAAAGTATTGTTAGAATTTGAAACTTTTTGAACAATTCTGGATGTTTCTAAATTGTCTATTTAAGCATTCAGAGATGGCAAGGTGGTTGTTTGTGAGTCATTAGTTCTGGGAAGTGTGTGTGTTTAATCGCTGGAACCTTTTTTATGTTTATACTAAATATGTTTGGATGGAGTCAATGCCTTGAAAGAAAAATAAACAAGTTGAAAGTGATTCGAGTAATTATTTCATACAACAAAATACCTAACATGGTGACCGTGGACAGACATGGTATTTTATGATATCTGTGAGGTAACAGATATCAAAATACCAAAAGAACCTGTAACTAAAGTGCATATGTTTTGGAGTTGCAAACCTGGCAGTGACGAGAAAATACCGGCAAATAATGAGTTCAGAAACGCAGCATAAGTTGGAGAACCTGAGGAAGGATTCAGCTGGCAATTTCTCATAACCTGCGACTAAATTGGAGTGGCAACACAACTGTGGTATTTAGATGGCAAGTGTCAATTTTTTTTATTTTTTTTTGGTACCAGGATATGAATTTTTTTTTAGCATCAGGAAGGTAATTCGATGATCAATGCAGGAAGTGTGGTGATTTTGTGTGTGAAGTGTTTTGAAAAGTAGTTCCATGCAATGAGAGAAAAAGTGATAAAAGTGTTAATAAAAAGTGTTTAAGTGCTTCAAAATCCAGTCTTGACGGACAGTGAGTACTGTGTACTTAGATATTTGGTTTTGTATATTCGTTTGTGTTAACTTGATAAAGTCAGTTTCTTTTCTCCTTAATTTTATTGTCAAATTAATTTCATAACTAGCTGAATATGGCTGATGCACAAAATTTGCAGGCACTTCTAGAATCCTTTGTAACTAATTTTAATGCAAAATTTGATAGCAAATTCTCTGAAATCAATGATAAATTTGCTGAAATTAAAAATGGGTTGAATGTGGATAGTAAATTTGCTGAATTTAAAAATGAAATGAATCTTGATGGTAAATTATATGAACTAAAACTAAACATTGATACCAAATTCTCTGAACTACCTGTTTTGAATAGAAAATCCATAAGCAACTTTGGGTTTTTAGTTCTTTAATCAAAGAGGACATTAACCAATCAAACTCAAGATTTGGGGAAGTGGCTAATTAATGTAGTAAAAAATACCAGCAAACATAACAGGAAGTAGATCGGTACAAAAGGGAAATATTCAAAACGTAACCCAATTTGTGAACAGAATAAGATTTAATGTGCAAATTTAATTGGTAAAGAGCTGAAAGAAGTTGATGAAAATTTTAATAAGATGAGGGATGAGTATGTGGGTTTATTTCAAGACAATGATAGTAGATAGTAAGAACAAGAGATGAAAAATGAATTAAAACAAAATGTTAACACCTTGGTGCAGCATCAGGAACAGCATACACATGGAGTGGAGGCAACACAATGTTATGTAAATCAGCTGGTGAAAAGGATTGCTGGATTGCAGGTTCAACTAACTGGGAGACCATCAGACATCTTATGAACAGATTTTGATCTGCTTCATATATGTTGAGGGTTACACAGCATATAAGTCTGTGGTCTCTCAAAATGCACCCTAGTTTTCGAGATATTACCAGGCAAAAAAATTCTAAATGTTTTCTATATACTACATTATTGCCCCCATATTACCAAATGGCAGCGTGGTCTATGGCAGTGGTCCGCAACCTTTTCCATCTCGCAGCACACCATAAGGATATCCATAAATCTCGCGGCACACCTTACCGGATGGATGGTTGAGTAAAAACTCACAACACAAATTTTTTTGGGTATACAGCCTCCTAACACGTAAAAAATTACAGCTGCAAACAGCGGTTGCATAGTAAAATTAATAATGAGGCAGTTTTATATTTCTATTAAAGTAAATAATTGTACACATACCTTCAATGTGAACCAGTCAGTGTAGAGAAGCCCAATTGACATAAATATGTAGTTGGAAATGGCAATAAAACATTAAGTGCCATGTCGGAGATAGCCGGATATTCATTCCTTACTGTTATCCAAAACGTATCTAAAGGAACTTCGAGAAGCTTTAATTTCAAAGTTCTGCCAGCTTTTAAATCCGCGAGTTCCTCTTAATCAGAAGATGTTCCGAACAATGAATGAATCACGAACTCGGTTGAAATCTTCAACACTTTCTCCAAAGTACTTTTTGAATCTCTGCTACAAGACTTCTAAATGTTCTTTAATTACGTCCATCACCATTTTATCACCGTCATACAGTCGGGAACATCTCACATGACCCATTTTCAATCCTCTGTAACCACAAATCCAGCTTGTTCTCAAATCCTTTATTCTTATTCATACTAACAAGAATATTTTCGTTCCAACCTTGCATTTTGATGTTCAGCTCATTCAAGTGTACAAAAATGTTGGAAAGATATGCCAACTTACATACCCATTCGCCATCTGCAAATAAGTCCACGTACTTGTGTCCTTCAACAGTCAAAAATGCCTGGACCTCTTCTCAATCAAAGTTCAAATATTCACATTAACACCTTTCCTCGTGACAGCCAACGTACTTCTGTATGTAGCAGGAGTGTAATGTGTTCTGAACCCATTTCCTGACATAAAACAGAAAAAAGTCTTGAATTTAGTGGCCGCGATTTTATGAAGTTCACGACTTTTACTACTTCATCTAGCACATCTTTCAGAGAAGGTGGCAGAGACTTAGTAACAATGGCTTTGCGGTGAATGAGACAATTATCACATCGTACGTTGGGATTTACTTCACGTACTTTAGCTGCAAATCCTTTCACAGGACCTGTCATAGCAGCCACTCCGTCTGTACAAACACAAACACAATCCTTCCATGTTAATTCATTAAGGCTCAAATATTCATCAGCCAAACGAAATACTTCTTCACCAGTAGTATGCTCTGGAAGTTCTTTGCAAAAGAAGAAATTACTTACAATTACATCTCCATCGATGTAGCAAATGTAAGCCAGAAGTTGTGCATGGCGACTAATATCTGTGGACTCGTAGATCTGAAGTGAGAACTTCTGACTGTTGTTGATTTTCTCCTTCATAATGTCTTCAATATCACGAGACATATCAATAAGTCGGCGACTGATTGTGTCAGCAGAAAGAGGAATTTTTTAAATTTCACTAGCAGATTTTAAACCCAGAACTATTCTCATTATCTCTTTACAAATAGGCTTTTACAGTGTTTCACCTATTATATGTGGTTTCTTGGCCTTTACAATAAGATCAGCTGCCTTATAACTAGCTTCCTGTACTTTTTCTGAAACACGTACAATAGCGGTCATAAATGTTCTTTGTTTTTTCTTATTTTCCAAGAACCTAAGAAAATAATTGACATCTTTGTTTGACACATGTTTTGTTGACAAATGTCGTTTCAATTTACTGGGAACCATTGCAGCGTTGCTGAGCTTTTCACCACAAACGATACACTCGGGGATTGGGCACGTTTTATCATCACACCAAGAAAACCCATAGGATAAGTAATTATCACTATACTTCCGCCACATTAACATTTGTTTCTTTCTTTCTGACTCATGCTTTCATCAGTTGCACTCATAGACGGAACACTCCATTTAAGTAATTTGTACATCTTGAAGAAATAAAAGTCTACTAATTGTAATAGAAAATATCAAGGAAAACTACTAACACAGTTTTCTGACCACTTTAGAACACAGCTAAGATAGAACTGAAGTAATTGTAAGAAGCGGGATTTATACACCTCAAAGAAGTCACATATACGGTGCCGATTGTTTTTACAGTGATGCCTAACAATGCGCCGGTGCAACGGTATGGGAACAAAGTAGTATTGTTGGAGAAGCACCAACACCGACAACTTAATAAAATAATATACCATAAGGCTTGGAAATTTCTGTTAATCCCAGCAGTTTAGACTGAGGGAAAAGCACATACACATAACATGCGGTAAATATAATGGAACCTTAAAGCCCAGCAGTAGAGGTGAGGAATAAAAATATTTAAAAAATGAATAAACAAAACTAATAGCAAGTGTGAGTAAATAAATAACATTTAATTTCTTAAAATACAACTATACGTAACAATTTGCGGCACATGAAACTAAAATGTAATTAATAAAAAAAATTGGCAATTAATTCCTTATATTTGGTAAAATTTCGCGGCACACTGGTTGCGGACCACTGGTCTATGGGATAGGGTGCTAGTTTCAATGTTCTGACCCGAGTTCAAATCCTCACAGAGTTATATAATTATATTTATTTTTATCTTCAGAAATTGTCAAGCTTGACTTTTTTATTTTGTTTAAACTTCATTTACACACTTTTATTGCGTGAAATAATATTTAAAACAAATCATATTGCCTACAATTCAGTGTTATGTTTTTGCTGAAAATCTTTTTTTCATAATGAATTCATAGGTCTACCCACGGATTGTCTTTTCACAATGCAAATCGGCTGCACACCCTTGAAAACTACATTGCAATCATATATCAGGAAAGTCACTATTCTTAAATTATTTTTCTACTTTTTGTTTATAAGTTTCAATGCGTTTTCAATTGAAATAGTTACTATCATTTTATTTATTTCATCTTTGTCATTTCTTTACTTGTATATCATGAAGAGGTATTTTAAACGAAATATGTAAGATTGGGAAGATAGTTTTTTCTTTCTTTCTTCTACACACGATTTGTTCCAAGAACGGTTGCGTGTAAATGGTTGAAAATAAAATATTAGGCCTGTCTGTGACGAAAAAATGGAGCTCAACAAGGAAATGGAAGAACAAGTGACAAATGCTTATAAACATTGCAAAATTGTGTCAGATTCCAGTTTACTAGCAGATTCGCCTCCTGGCTTAATTTATTGGGTATGGCCGAGGCATATTACGAAGCCATTGTTGATATATTGGCTGAAATTATGTTTGGTGTTGTAAGCAATGTGATTTGTTTTAAATTTTATTTCGTGCAGTAAAACTGTGTAAATGAAGTTTAAACAAAATAAAAAAAAGTCAAGCTTGACAATTTCTGAAGGTAAAATAAATAAAAATATTTGATTGTGTGGGGATTTGAACTCGGGTCAGAAAATTATGAAACCATCCAATAGACCACACTTGCCATTTGGTAACATGGGGCAATAATTTAGTATATAGGCAACATTTAAATAATTTTTTTTTTTTTTTTTTTTTTTTTTTTTTTTTTTTTTTTTTTTGCATGGGGATATCTCAAAAACTAGGGTGCATTTTGAGAAACGATTATACCATGGACACATGTGGTGTGTACCCTTCAACATATGTGAACATGTCAGATGGTCTCCAAGTAAGTCAAAGTATTTTTTTCCCCTTTTAACTGGTAATCAAATGGTCAGTGTTGATGTAAAGAAAGAATTTGACTAGTATGATGATGCTGGCGAGTAGCATTCTGTAGAATTAATTGATAATTTTGAGAGATTCGACTATTTTAATGTGTTACCGGGCAGTAAGAAAATTGTAATTGTGTGTAAATACCTAAAGTCTTATGCTAGGATGTGGGGAGATAGGCAAGGTAAATGATTTTAAGTTATTCAAAGAGAATTTCCTGAAACATTACTGGTCAACAAGCAGGCAAATTCAGGAGAATTGATGACTGGTAGTCCATAAGGACCTGGCAGAGAGAGGCAGCATGATTTTTTTCATAAATGTTGCATCTGGTGCAAGTATTTAGACCATCCATATAGGGAAACGGAATTCACAGATTTAATGGGAGCTGGTCTACCTCCCCAAACTAAGAATCTACTAGCTTCTATGGAGATGATTAATGTGGAAAGAGTTTAAAAGTCATTCAGGTGATTGAATGCCCAGGAGACATTTCTCTGACCAATATTACAACCATAACCATAGGAGTGAAAGCAGGATTCCTCATAGAAGAGGTCATATGTTGAGGGATGGTACGTCCAGGGGAAGAGGTAGCGATGGTTATGGAAAGAGATAGTAATGGTGGGGTAAGAGGACAAAACCCACAGTCTAAAAGGGAAAAACAGCATGGGGGGCAGCCAAGCTACAACTGTGTCGGTGGAAAAGAATGTGGGTCCAAATACCAACTGCTATAAAGTCAATACAACTCTTATGAATAATCCCAGAGACAATTTATTGGAAGAGATAGAGGATAAGGAAGAGGTATTAGGTAAAGTTACTATAGTACATGTTAATGCTTTAACAGACAAATAGACAATTTTACTGACACTGGATCTGAGGCAGAAGGACTGTTTAATGTTGTTGACAACACTAACCAAGAAGTCAATATGTAAGGAACCAGACCGATACCGGGGTTGAGTATCGCCTAAGTGCCTTAACTTACACTCTTGATAGCACCTCACTGTTTGATGAAAACTTACTGAATTTGTTAATTTAGTTTGACCATGTTGCCTGGATATTCAACTAGAACGCTTAAGGTCGCCACAATATTTGATGACCTCAAATATTGAAAAGGTGATTCGATAGCTACGAAAATAAAACAGTTCACTTTCCCAAAAATTCTTCAAGTTTATTTAAATGAAATCAAAAGTTCAAAACAGCATTCTTAAAGTTGATTAGGCAAATCGAACACTCGTTCCAAAAGTTTGCAAATTGTGGAGAGAAGTTAAGACCGACCGACACCCCTGATGAAAATTACAAGTTCATGTTAATAAACAAGTGCCGCGCCCCGAAGCCAAAGTTCCATGATGGCCGACCCGGTGGTACCAACCCAAATCTTCAGCTACCAACCTCACCAGCGCACACACACTTATCACGTCATGATAGCACAGCGTCCAACCCGAAAAATGGCGTCTTCACATGGCGTCATGTTTTATACCCTCGCTGACGTCAGAGCCAAAACGCAGCTTTCTACTAACACTTAGAAAATTTAGGCCTGAAATATCTCGGTAACTAAACAATTATACAAAACTTTAAGTGTGACAGTGTTTATACTTTTTTAATTGTGAAATAATGGATATTTAGTGATTAACTTCAAGCATCTAGTTTTAAAGATCTGAGCTTAAGAGTGAACTATTTTTCTACCCTGGGGAATTACTATTGTTCTAGAAGCTTCTTTATTTCGTCATTTTTATAAAACCACAATTTACACAAATAATATTATTATCACCGTGTTCTACCAAAATTCCTGAGTTTATTGGTGTAACTTTTATTAAAATTGATGCACGGATAGTTTAATTACAAGGTGTGTAAGATTTACTAAAAAATGCTATTTCAGTTTTAATTTAATAACTTTACTTCTATTACTTTTATCGCAAATATAAAATTACTCAAATAATCTCTGAATTAAATGACGTGTTCTGAAAGTTGTCTCATCTCTGTATCTGATTTTGAACAGTTGTAATTAATTTCTAAACTATGCACGTGCTTTTCGTTGTGAAATAAATTTTAAGTCTTTATAGAATTGGTTCTATTACTTGGAATTACTTGAAATTATTATATGTGATATTAGATTTTTGGTTCTTTCCGGAAATCTACTTTTTATTTCGAAAACTGTCTAGGATTTTGTGATAAAAAAATGCCAAAAGTGAAGTGCATCTGACGAAGTATTTAAAATTGATTTAAGTTATTTACACGTTCAGAAACTACGAAATTTTAGTGAATTTATATTTTAATTGCATTATTACTTCCTTAAAATTACTTTGTTCTTTTTGAAAGTGTGTAAAAACAGTGAAATGCCAAATATTGGAAATCTCTTGTGAGTTGAATTGGATTATAACGGATTATCATGTTTCAGGTTAGTAAAAGGTTTTAATATTATTATAGGAAGTTAATTTAGTTGGTTATTAAATATTGTGTTACTTTCTTGCTCGTAAATCGGTTTAGAAATGACAAAATGCTCCCAAGTAGAAGCTCATAATTTCAAAGTTGGATTATCAATGATTATTTAATTTTCAGTTGATTTAAAGTTTATTTATTATTATACAAAGTTTATATCCGGCATTTAGCAATTACTGACAGTATTTACTGCATTTAAATTGGTTTAGAAACTGTGAAGTTAACCTATAGCAAAATTTATTATTTGAAATTGACTTTGAGTGATTTAACCTATTTCCTCCCAAACTAATGTTTTCTTTCTGTTATAAAAGGTTTACGTTAGGGCTTTTATTTACTTTTGAATACTTTTACTGTTCCTAAAAGGGTTTATTTAGTCTGTTTGGTTACAGTATCTTTATGCTGTATAAAGTTTCACTCTCATAACCTATACACGAAATGAAACTACCTGTTACTAAAGAGTGAGCTTTCCCCTTAATACCTAAAGGTGAGAGGCTAGAATTTGCTAAAATTCTAAGGTTCTTACAAATAGTATGACAGTTATTACTGCAACTGACTCTTTAAGTAAGAGAATTAAGCAGGAAATGTTAATGGAAAGGAGTATATGGGCAATGGTTGTAGAAATACCCATGTATGTTGTACCTAAACTGAATGCTAATTGAATTTTAGGGATGGATTGGCTTAAAACGTAAGAGCTTGTAACAGCCCTAATACCTAAATTTTGAATAGCATTATACTGTATGAAGTATTTGTAGTGAGCTAAAGTTTACTTGAAAGTGATTTGGTATGTTTGTTCTGTAATTTCTTGTAAATCAGTGTATATAGACTTTGTTTTAGGTAAGAAAATTATTCAAAGGCCATTTAATATGTTAAAGAACCGAATGATGCAAGAGAATTTCCTAAATGTTTGTACTTACATGTATTAATGTAAGTTACGATGTCTACAGGACAATTTTCTGCCGTTTGAAAGGATTTCTGTAAATAATTTTGTATTTAAGTATCTATAATTACCATTTCTGATCATTTTGTAATGTTATTAATTAATTTTGTATCAATTCCGATTGTTTTTAATAGGTTTGATTGTTTGAGTGATTGTTTATGATCGAGAAATATCGAGCGGATGCCTTTGAAGAATTCTCGTAATTTCGATAGACTCTATATAAACAGATCGCCTGGACAGAGACATTCATTAAGTATTCATTCAGTTAGTAAGTCAGTTTAGTTGGCAGTATTCAGTGTTACAGAGAGTTTCAATCATTCAGTTGAGTTTGCGACTAGGCATCTCTGTATTGTAACTATAATTGTGAATATCGCTGACTGTTTTGATTCAAAATAAACAAGCCTCTTCAAAAATAAACTGTTTGGTGGACTTTTTAATGAATTACTCAGCTTTAAACCACCATAAAAGAACCCTAACATGGCGACCGTTGACAGTGACGAGAAGTTCTTAAACATCTGTGGGATGGTTATCTTCTAAAAAGAATCTGCAGAAAATTGCGACGAATTATCGGCGATAAGCGAACATAACCTGCGAGAAAATTTCGACCGGCTACGACACGTAGAGGTTATACAGGCGACACGGATTTGACAGCAAGCGAATCTTCTTCGGCCTAAGGCGGAGATTTTCCAGCGGGAGTCGGCTGTAATCTTCCGATGACGAGTGGATTTTGTTCGGCCTCAAAATCGTCTTCCTACAGTGAATTGTGAAAAGTGTGGTTAAGTGTTTGAAGTCAGTGTGGTGTTTAATGGTTAAATAAGTGCTTCTAAGTGAAATTTAATGTGATACAAAATTGAGGAATAACTGTAAGTACTGCATTGAATATTCAAGTGATTTCTTTTGCATGTTATTGTGTGGCAGATAGGAAAGATTTTTCTTAAATTTGTTTTTTTATGTTGATTTTGCTAATTACTAAAAATGGCTGATAGTCAGAACCTACAAGCTTTTCTAGAGTCTTTTGTAGCCAAATTTGATGCAAAATTTTCTGAATTCGATAGCAAATTTTCTGAACTTGATGGTAAATTTCAGAATTTAAAAATGAGTTAAATCTCGATAGGAAATTCTCTGAAATGAATAGTAAGTTTTCTGAAATTGATAATAAATTTGACAGTAAGTTTTCTGAGTACAAAAAGGAATTGGATTTGGAGAACAAATTCTCTGAGTTGGCTGATTGTTTTGATAAGAAAATCTGTATGCAATTTCAAGGTTTTAGTTCTAAATTTAAGGAGGATGTCAATAATTTAAATTCGAAACTGGAACAAGCTGTTGTAGAGTGTCAGGAGAATTTTGTAAAGGTTAACCAAATTTGTAGAGACACTAAAGATGCATGTGTTGATTTAATTAATGAAGTAGACTGCAAATATAGCAAGGAGATGAAGGGAGTCAGAGAAGAATGTAATATGATGAAGGAGGAATATGTGAGTTTGTTTGAAACCAGTGACAGTAAATCTGCTCAAAGGGTCAACGAGTTGAGACAAGAGGTGGGATTAAATATTAATACATTAGAAAGCAATGTAAATCAGTTAGAGAAAAGGGTTACTGGATTGCAGATACAGTTAAGTCAAGCTCCCACACTAGGTAACACAATTGTTAGTGCTGACATTAAGGAAGAATTTGAATTCTATGATGATAGTGGGAGGCTTCACCCTATTGAATTTATAGATAATTTTGAAAGATCAGACTATTTTAATTTGTTACCCGACAATAAGAAAATTGCACTTGTGGGTAAACATCTAAAGTCTTATGCTAGGACATGGGGTGATAGACAAGCTAGGGAAGTGACTGACTACAAGCTGTTTAAAGAAAACTTTTTGAAACATTTTTGGTCGACAAGCAGGCAGATTCAGGAAAAGAGAGAGTTAATGACTGGTAGACCCTATAAACCTGGTAGGGAAACTCAACATGACTTTTTTCATAAATGTTGGATCCGTTGTAAGTATTTAGACCATCCTTATGGAGAGGAGGAATTCATTGATTTGATAGGAGCTAGGCTACCTCAGCAAACAAGAAATTTAATTGCCACTTTGGATGTAGTAAATGTAGATAGAGTTTCTGAATTGTTGAGACGCTTGGATGCCCAGGAGTCATTCAATGAACAACATTACCACCATCAACACCTTAGGAGGGGCAGCAGGAGTCCCCCTAGAAGGGGTAATGGGTCAAGGGATGGTAGATCGAGGGGACGGGATCGTGATAATTATGCAAAAAGGAATGATAATGGGGAAGTGAGAGAACAGAACCCTCAATCTGAAAGGGAAAGGCAGCATGGGGGTCAGGCAAACTAAAGACCACCCCTGTTATGGGCCCCGCAGTGGTGGACAAGAATGTGGGTCCAGGTACCAACTGCTATAGCGTTAATACCATTTTTATGAATAATCCCCGAGAAGATTTATTGGAAGAGGTGGGGGTAGCAGCAAGTGAATTTCAGGATAAGGTTATGATAGATGCAATTAATGATCTTGATGATGTAAAGGTTGATAATAAGATAAAGCGGGAAGGGGATCACCATAGTACCTTATCATTAGAATCAGTGTGCGAAAGTAATGATTTTCATGTAGAAGATTTTTGAAATGGTCACAGCTTAATTACAAAAAGGGGCGCAGAATTTATAGTGCATACTACAGTGTGGCTATCGGAAACTTGTAAGATCCAGAATGGCATAGTTGGGACTATGTGGGCTTGTATAGGTGGTAATGAAGTTTGTAGAAGTGCTGAAATCGAGGAGTTTCTCAGATATCTTGAAGATGAAGGTGATACTGTGGTGTGGATAGGAGACCCAGATGAGGAGGAGAATTGTAAGTCAAAGTATTTGTCTTCTGAAGAGAGAGAGGTTGAAAAGCCTTATATACCAATCCCTAAGTTGGAAAAATGTCCTAAGTTTGACCTAGCTGATACGTTATTTAGCTCTTTATTTGGTGTAGATGATGATAATGAAGAAATGGGTGGGAGTAAGGATTTATCTGAACCAGTTTCTTATCTGGAAAATTGTACAGAATGTGACTTAGATGACACTATGTTTTGTACCCTCTTTAATATGGAAGCTAATAGTGAAGTAGTAGTTGCTGAGAAAAATAATTATTTTGTGGAGGAAGTCAGTAAGCCAGATGTTAAAACAGTTTTAGGTACTGATTCAGACAAAATGGTAAGTTTAAGTAGTAATCAGATGATGAAAAGTGGGGTTGGGAGTAATGATGGACTAAACTGCAGTAGTGAGAATAATAAATTTGTATTACCAGTTGAGTCAGCAACATTGCTTTTAAGTGACAATCAATCTGCTAAAACAGAACCATTTTATGTCTCAGCTGTTGTGTGTTTGTACCAAAGTCTGTTGTCTGAGATGATTGGAAGTTTGTGTTTCTGTATGTATATAATGAAGCTTTGTGTAAATAGAAATGTAATTTTAGATGTGTATACAAAAGTTGAAGAAAACTGGAAGGTTAGGAAAAAGTAACTTACATGGTTTCGGGTTTCCAGAGAAATCCTGGAACCCACTTATGAGAATCAATTGGAATGCATGGTTTGGGGAGGGGTCCACTAGCATGTAAATATCTAATTTTGTAAATAAGTTTGTGAATTGATGCATGTAAATAGTTTGTGTGAGTACTTAAGTTCAGATGTAGATGTAAGCATTTCACTGTATAATTTTTGACAGTTTTGTGTAGAAACTTTTGGTGTTTCCATGTTGTGACTTTCTACATTGTGTTGACAAATTATCAGCTGTAAAATGTAGACAGACTGTTGTCATTAACAAGCAGATATCAAGTGTGTAATTTGGTGTGAAAATAATTGTGACTTAAGGTGATGACATTGAACGTTTGTTGTGTAAAAACAGTGAATGATAAAATGATTGGATCTGAGAAAAGACAATTATTGTAAACAAAGTCAGTATCTTAGTAAATAGTTAGATTTTAATGAAAGCAATTGGCTATACAAAATCCAAAAATTAAATTCAAATCACAGGGTTTCATTTGATGACTGTGAGACTATATTAGAGGTTATAAATTTGCGAGAAAAAATGAATATCAAAGTGAACAAACTTTACTCTGAAATAACAATATTATACGAAATCCAGGTAAAAGTAAGAGAAGTATTTCATGAATAAAAAATGAGCTTTTTCTCGAAATTAATTTGACAACTGAAAGCGATAAAGCATTTGACAATTTTACTGTAGACAAAAAAGAATTAAAGATGAAAGAAGTGCAAAAAATATAGCTTAAAAAATGAAATAGTAAAAACATACCTTTTATCATTTTCTACTCTTTCGTAAAATATTATATTTTTGAAGTGTAGCATATTTTTATACGTTACTCTTTTAAAAAAATTCCTACCATCAACCGAAAAAATATTGGAAACCCTAGCGGCGAATGGTGCTAGTTCACGAACGGTAGCGCTCAATTTAGTTCGCGAACGGTACCGCTCTCTATAGTTCGCGTACGGGAGCGCTCTGTTTAGTTCGCGAACGGTACCGCTCTCTATAGTTCGCGACCGGGAGCGCTCTCTATAGTTCGCGAACGGTACCGCTCTCCTTAGTTCGCGACCGGGAGCGCTCTGTTTAGTTCGCGAACTAGGTCCTCCAAGACAGCTGGCTCGCTCGCTTTGCTAGCGCTACTGCATGCGCTCTCTTGTTTGTTATGGTAGTTGTGGTTATCGATGGTTGTCTTTTGATTGTTAATGGGATCAAAGTGTATTTTATTTTCACATTCCACGTTAAATTTCCGTTTGTGACTTCTGCAATAATTATTAATGTTGAACAATTTATTTTTCTTTTATTTTTATATCTGTGTCTTCAGTGAAATGTGTCCACAAGGAACTATTTCCTTTTAGATACTAACCAAAACAAAAGTTGGTCTTGGGAAAGGATCGAACGAACTAACGAACTAAGGAGCGAGAGATCTGGGAACTAGTTCACGTAGTTCGCCTGTGGGAGCGCTCTTCCGAACTAGTTCGTTCGCGAACTACACAAGACTAATGTCTTCAGCTGTGGAATGTAATGGGAAAGTGGACTCTAGGACTATTGCTTTTGCCAGTAGGAAATTGTAACTGGCTGAAACTGAATGGGAGGCCTTATCTATTGTATGAGGTTTAACCAAGTTTAGATACCTAGTTTTAGGCTGAAATATTGTAGTGTTTACTGATCATAAAGTGCATTCATTTCTGTTAAAGTTTAAATTGGTTCACAGTCGATTAACCTGTTGGGCCTTAGTTTTGCAGGAATACAATTTAGAGATTTGGTATAGACCTGCTTGTCAAAATCAAGTTGCAGACACTTTGTCATGTTTACCGTTAAGTCTAGATAGAAAAAAAAGAAAGATAAAATGCCTAGGAGGATAGACTGAAGCTAGGATTGTTTATCTCAAAGGAGTATCATCTGAGACTAAAGTTAAACATTACTTGACACAAATTAAAGATGAACAGGCCACAGATGCAGCTACAGCAAAAGAAAAGACTAATCTTGATAACACAGACCATATAGATAAACTACAGAAATACTATACTTTGCATGAAGGGGTATTATTTAGAAGGACTAGTGAAGATGATGAAAGTTCGAAGTTATGGCGTCCAGAAAGTCTGATCGAAAAGACTGTTTGGCACCATCACTATATTTACAGGCATTATGGGCCATCCAAGTATAACTGAGTGTTATGGGAGGATATCTATTTCAATAATATGAGGAGAAAAATTTCCACGCTGTTACTCTTGTCAAATTTGCCAAAGAGGTAAAATAGATAATGTTAAGTGAGCAGGTAAAATGCAGAATATTATTCCCAGTGGAGTTTTAGATTTGGTTACTGCTGATGTGTTCGGCTCACTACACATGTCTCGAGGAGGGGTGACCCAGAGTTTTGTTTTATTTGACGTTTTCTCTAACTATGTTAAACTATATCTAGTAAAGAAATCCCCCTGGAAAATTTTTTATTAGCAAAAGTAATTGATGAATACTGTCAGAAAAAAGGTGAACCAAAGAAGATATTGTCTGACAATGCTCCACAATTTACCAGTAAAGTTTGGATAGGAAAACTTGAACAGAAAGAGACAGAAGTTGTACATACATCACATTATCATCCATCAATCCCGTAGAGTGCCTGATGAGAGAAATATCATATTGTAAACTCCAATATAGTAAGTGGGCTTATGAAGTGGAAAATTTTGAGAATGTAATTAATACCATACCAATATGGGTAACAATTGAAAGGAAAGAAATGTCACTAGGCTATATTTACATGGAAAAGAAAGGGAAACTACACCCAATACTCACCAAAGTGAAGGGAGGAGGGCAGCGGCAAAAAAAAAAAAAAAAAAAAAAAAAAAAAAAAAAACACCACAACAAAGAAAAAACAATATTTTGACACGAGTCTTAATCATGTGAGGCGAGACATATGGCAAGGGGAAAGGCAGATTAAGACTTCATGTCGAAATATTGTTTTTTCTTTGTTGTGTTTTTTGTGTTGCTGCTGCCCTCCTCCCTTCATCTTTGGTGAGTGTTGGGTGTATTTTCCCTTTCTTTTCCATGTAATACCAGACCAAGTAATACAAATTACATACCATCTATTGAATTGATGTTTAAGAAACCAGCTGACAGGTTAATAGAAGAAGGGATTAGTTTTCCAAATAGAAGAGTTTTAGTTATGAAGAAAAGGTAGCTTTAGCTTTAAAAAATGTAAAGGAGCACACAATAAAAAGAAAAAGGAATCACGATTAAGGTCAAAGGTGCACAGAGTATAAATTATGGGATTTAGTGATAGTTGAATTCCATAGTAAATCATCAGCTCTGTGCCAAGAGATTCATAAGTTTAACCGTTTGTTTGAAGGACCTTTCCCAATAGTGTCAATACCAGGAAGTAACTCTTATGAGCTAGTAGACCCAGAGAGTGATAAAATGTTGAAGCCCTCAAACCATATTATAAATGAGAGATTAGTTAAAAGAGAATCATTTGATGTACGGTGAAATAAGATTATGTCTATAAAATGTACTCCAGATAAAAGGTTAAGGATAATGATGTAGAATGTTTAAAGTAAATGATACAGATGAATGAAACAAATCAAACATTTCTATCTAGTGACTTTTCGGGTTTTCATGATGTGAAGGTTAGCTGCCTTGCGGCAACAGAGTCAGTTGTCAAATGTAAATGCTGTTGTCATTAACAAACAGACTGTGTACGGCTCATAGTAAATGAATGACTTTGTAAATTAGGATTAGCTGTTGTATTTAAGTGATTGTTTACTAAAATAGGAATTATGAAAGAGAAATAGTAAGAAAATCATATGATTTGTAGATAGATAAATAGTTTTTTTAACCGGTATAAGATTTGTAATATGTGTATAGATGTTTGGAATGAAGGATTGTGTACTTGCTTTGTGTCATATGTACTATGATTGATCAATTGTGATTTGTGTATGCTGACCTTCTGTGTTCATACGGTTTAACTTTACAAAAGATTCAATCAATTTTATTACATAAAATCAAATGAATCCTGGGAGTGGTTATAATGGCCCTCAGACCCAAATCTGTATGAAGTTGTATTTTGAGAGTTGTGTATAGCATGCTGGAAGTTGATTAACTATGTTTTTGTATATTTTCCATGCAATTAATTGTGAATTTGTGTAAATAAACATTGTTTTATACTATTTAATATATTCAAGGACAATATTATGCATGAAACATTGATTTTAAATTGTAATTCTAAGTACTGATGTGAGCTACAATGTTTGGAGGACAATTTGCGACTGTTTGGACTGGTTTATGTAGATAATTTTGTGTTTAAATATTTGTAAATGTCTTTAATTTTTATTTCCATGATGATTGTGAATGATTTTGTATTAATTCTGATTATATTTGTATGGCTTTAATTGTTAAAGTATTGCTGGAATTCAAAACTTTTTGAACAATCCTGAATGTTTCTAAGCGTGCAGGGATGGCGAGCAGCTTGTTTTTGGTCAGTAGTTTATATTGTACTTAATATCTTTTGATGGAGTCAATGCCTTGAAAGAAAAATAAACAAGTAGAAAGTGATTCTTCGAGTAATTATTTCATATAACCAAATACCTAACAACATGCTTTAGAAATAATGATATGTTTGCCCTCTAATATCTAATTATGAAAAGTCCTTTTTTTAAATATAATGTTATCAAAGTGAAGACTTAAACCTTTATAATGATATCTCATTTATTAATTTTGGTTAGGTATCGAGATGGCAAGATGAATGGACCAAGTGAAGAAAGACGCAGAGGTTAAGGGATTCGTTTGGAGAAAAGTGTTGGAGGAAAAATATTGGAATGACCGCAAGACTTGGAAGTGGTTGTGCAGGATGACCCGCAAAGGCAGAAACATCTAATGATGATGATGGTTAGGTATCAAGGATATAGAGCTAAAATCTCTATCCAGTCGTTGAAAGGTTACAATAATACTTTGAAAATGATTTACCTTTTGTTAGTTTTTCTATTTTGATTTCCACGCTCATCCCTTTGGCAGAGTGTTCTACTTTTCCAGGATGAAAACAACCAAATGTTTCCAACTTCACATAGTAAATGGCATCTTTATTTGTACTGAAATACAGAGCCACAAATAATTAATTTGCATAAAACAGAAAATATTTAACACAATACAGTAATACTGAAAAGTGGAGAGAGTAACTTGAAGGGAACTATATTTTTGAAGTTTAATCCCTTGAGAATATTTAAATAATATCTACAAAAAATTATTTCCACTGAAGTAAGGATGAAAAAGGGAAACACATATAAAACATATAATAAACAATGCTCATGCTCAATATATGATAAACAGATAAGGACGATGTTATGTTTTATTATAGGTGATCAAATGTTGCATTTTACCCATGAGTTTTGCACCTAATGTGGGTTAGTACTCTGTTTATAAACAATTTATTTCTGAGATGAAAACTGGAGGTTATACCAGCATAACTATTCTTCATAACTGGAAAACTGGGGGGAAAAAACCAGAACGGCAGATAGGGTTTTTATTGCACTAATGGTACCTCCCCCTGTGCAGTATAGAGCCCCCTTATGACACTTCTCATAATGACTAAGTACGAAGTATGTGTAACCCCACACTAGTTGAAGGCAATTTCCCCACAATTATTTATAATGTCATTATTTTAAATAAATTAAGCATTACTGGTGACTAACTGCATCCTGAGTGTTTTTGATGCATTTTACAATTTTACAGACATCATATGAGATTCAAACCACAGCAATGACCATTTTTCATTTCATTTAATACTGTAAAGTTCTTTTGTGAAGTTTCAACTAACACATGCTGGATTTTTTGCCCTTTATACCTTGTACATGTTAATATCATTAAAGCCAGTAAAGGACTCGGGTCAAGGAACAAGAAGGAATTCTGCCATGGCCTTCCGAAGAAACTGCACTCACCTAGAGCAATTATGGGAAACTGAGGAAAACTGAAATCTGGATGACCATACATGGAATTGAATCCACATAAACCTGAATACTATGCCCGATCATTATTGCTCATACACTGGAATGGGTTTGGAGTATTTTTATTATTATTATTCCTCAATTCACTAAATGTGGGTGGTGGAGAGTGCAGTGTTTTCATACACTTATCAACAATGTTCGATCATACTCTATGCAACTCAAGCTTTGTTAATATTCTGGGCAGTTATGCAATACAATTACATGAAATACTTGCTTTTATTTGAGAATTATCTAGGATAAATGATTACTTATATATCTTCATTTGCAAACTCAGTCTTTGTGGCCATATAATAAATATTAATAAGTTTATTATCCTCGAGGTAACTAAATTTTACAAGCTATGCTACTAGGCAAATCTTTAGTGATTTTGTATCTACGGTGTTTAGTAACTGGAAAGAGTTCAATAAAAAAAAGTAACTTCTTGTATTTGATTTATTAAAACGAAATCCATGTTTTAATAGTCTCATCATATGATGAACGTAAATTCACCGGGCATTGCAAGAAGAAAAATTGCATTAGATGAGGTTATTCTAAAAAGTTTGTTGCATATGGCAAGAACATTCTAGAATGGTAAAAAGTAAAATGTATTTGGAAAGTTTATTGCAACACATTAGGACTTGAAATTAAGAGACAGAGAGGTAGCTAGCATAACACACTGACAGGACCATTTCTGATGGTTTGTCAGCCTGAAGTGGATCCAATTGGCCAATTTCATGGTAAACAATGCAGTTAAAACAAGAAAGGTGTTAACAGATTAGGAAAAAAAAAGTTCCAACTAGTTCCAAGATTGATTTCTGCCAGTCAGATGCAAGACTAAAGAAGCAAGAGAAAACACAATAAAGTCAGAAAGATACAGTGTTTCATGTTTTGGATTAAAAAGAATAAACTAAATACTGCAAGTAGGGTTTAGTTTTAATTTCTTGTTGGTGTTCTTTTGCAGAAGAAAGGAACATCAGAGATAAGGCTCCAACATTTTGTGTTATAAATCAAAGTTCACGGGGAAGATGAATGAATACCATGTTTGGTGGAAAATTTTCTGAGGTGATAGAAATTTTTTCCAGTTTCGATATAAAAAAAGTTTCAGAATTGAAATCTGAATTTGAGACGTACAAAAAGACAATTTTCGAAGTCTGCAGCAATAGAAAATTGTCAAAATAAATATTCTGGGTCTAGTGCTATGTTAAACAAAAAATTTCACAGTAAATTTATGAGTTCCCGGCTTTGCCCCATATACCTGTAGTTGGCGTAGATATACCAGTACTCTATTTTTATTCTCGTAATGAGAAAGATTTGAGCAAAGTTTCATAAAATTCACACCAACTGTTTTTCAGAATTAAAGCAAACCGAGATTAACCCACCCCCTGCCTACCCACCAATTTGGTGGGTTGAAGTTTATTTGCACATACAGTATTTTCATTTGTCCGAAAAGTTTCATGTGTATCAAGCTTCATTAATTTGGTTCAATTGAAAATATTTGGTCATGGCCTTTTACAGGAACCAATTGCAAATTTTGATAGTTGTATAAAAGGCTACAACTACTGTAGGCCTACAACCACAATGTCTCTAGCCACAGCATGAGTCTTCTGTTCAAGCAAATCATTTTTTTACAATAATATTATTCTGGAGTCACTCAAAAGTATAAGGAACCATTTCAGCACTCACATGGATTCATTTTGGGAAACCAGGGAAAACCAACGTCTTGGTGGCCAGATAGGTGTTAAACTCCTGCCCTGCTGAAATTTACCCAGTATATTCAGTATATATTCTTCTGTTTTCAAGTTGTATAACTGTCTGACAACTAGGCAGAACATATATTCTACGTAATTTTGTTGGTAGACTCCATCTGCTAAAGACAATGTCACCAAGAGGGCTATTGTTGTAGCTCTGCTAATAGAGAAAGACATCACTACCAAGGTTCAGCATTTGTCTTGTACCATTTCCGGGGCACTGCCAAAACAAACAACTACTCTGCCAGTGTAACTTCAGTTGGTTGAAAATGGAGATTGTGTTCCTTGAAGTGTATGCCGATTGGCCATCTGTAAGTATTAACATTCCACATCAATTGAAGCATTTGAAATGTGGTGCTATAGAAGGATGCTGAAAATTAAATGGACAGATAAAGTATGGTGAGTGAGGAAAGAAGTTTGTGAAAGAGTCTTACAGAAAGAAGAGACAGGATGCTAGGTCATATTTTGAGACATGCAGGATTGGTTAACTTGTTAGTGGAGGGAACAGTCAAAGGTAAGAACTGCAGAGGAAGGAAGAGATATATAAAGGTACATGACGCAGATAATTGAGGATGTGGGCTGTAAGGGAATGATGGAGGTTTGCATCAAACCAGTCAAGAGATTGATGACAGAAAAAAAAGGACATCAGACTTGAGGTTAAGGCTATTAACAGCAAAATCTTTGATGATTTTTTTATTAAGTGTTTTTTTTTTTTTTGTTTTGCTTTTTACATTCTGTACATGCTCACTATAATTTGGTGTATTTCTGCATTGTGTGATTTAAGAAGAAAAATTTTTAGTGCGACTTTTGTTTATTTATCAGACTTATAACCCATAACAATTATATTTATATATTATGTATTCTTTGTTATTTATCAAGTGTGTGTTATCACTGTAACTACATTTTCTTCACTGTGTGTGGGTGTGTGTGTAAATAACTCATTCCCTGTTGTTGTTGTTGTTGTTGTTTTGTGGCTTTAGGGCGCATAAACAGCGAGGTCATTAGCACCCTAACAATGACCAGCTAATTTTGTGGCTAAAAAGTATACTGAAATACTGTCCGCATGGTTGACTGTAAAGGGATCGGCCATGCAGACAGCAAAGTAAAATAAATCACAGTAAAAAGATGTGACAGTAAAGGGATCACCAGCACCAAAGACTTTACAACTTCTGAATGGCTGTAAAGGGGCCAAACAGGCTTACAAAGGAATTAAAAATCTACATGTCTCACTGGCTGTATAGTGGCCAGTGAGACAATATAAAAAATAAAAACAATGCACATGGACGGGTGGCTGTTAAGAGGCCACCCATCCATCTTAAAACTAGGCCTAAAATTTTAGGGACCACACTGGTCAATACACAAAACTTTAAAACACTGGCCACATTTCTGATCTCATTATTTAAAATAAGGGACAGGTCGTTGGCCAGGCCAATGTTTGCCCTTAAATCTAAAACCAGTACACAATTTATTAAAATGTGGCGCACCGTCAGAGGTACGCCACAGGCATCACATTCTGGTGGGTCCTCCCGGTGGAAAAAAAAGCTATGCGTTAGAGGACAGTGCCCTATACATAGATGAGTAAGGAGAACCTCATCCCTCCATCACCACTGCAGTAACAATGCATCCTAATGTTCTTGCTTGAAAATAAAAGCTATTCTCTCACACTAATTACTACATCTGATTCCAAGCTACAGATTACATCACGATACTGTTGGAACTACTTACGTGTGTTTGAAATAATGACATTAGTAATACAGCATCAGTGAAAGCAAATCATATTACAAATAAAATTTTAATAACTTATATGATGTCACAAAATATAAGTTTTAATCTTGTTCCAGGCTTCAAAGATTGCTATAAATGTACAAAGCTGGGCAGAAAAGCATTAATTGTTAACAAAATTGTAAAAATGTAACTTTTAAGTTAACCTAAAAAACCATTAACAGTCTTCTTAACTTCCATTAAATTATACTTCTGTTAATTTTGGTCCGTTACATTCGTAGTCGACATCATTTCGTTTGTTTGAATTGCATGCCATGCCAGGTTCTTTAACGCAAAATGCAAGTGTGATGCATATGGAAATTGTTATGCTAGGCATGGCATGTTTGTGAGAGCAGGAATGCTAGAGTTGTGGAGTGTTTGTATTTTACATCCGCAAAACGGCACTCACTTCGATCCATGACTGATTTTGAGATTTTATAACATTACTTTTTAACAACGAGGAAAATAGTGTCACTTTTTATTTTGTGTTGGTTTGCTGTTTGTGAATAAAATACATTAAATTGATGTTAATTATACCATTACATCATGGAAACTAAAGATGTAGAAACTGTTAGCAAAAGCAGAAACACCAGCAATAACAATGAGAAGATTAAAAATCCTTGGCTACATTTCTGCAATAATGTTGCATTTACATCGAAATTTGGAGAACAAATGACTTAAGAATGCCAACAGTGTTTTTCTTAATTTTATTGTTAAAAAGTAGTATTCAATGCAACAGTGTGGGTGTAAGTAAGTATTGTATAGAACAACACTTTGAATGCTGTGTTACAAACTGGAATATGGTAAGGAAGAGCTCATAGTAATAGCGATTTACAGAGCCACCTCAGGAAATTTTAGACTTTTTATCTCAGTTAGAGTCTTTGCTGCTATGTTTCACAAAGAACAAACAAACAGTTTTATGTGGAGATTTTAATGTTCACTTTCTTAATCACAGAAATGGGAAGCTACAAATGGAAGCCTTGGTGTTGTCTATTAACTTAACAGCATGTGTAAATTTCCCTACAAGAATACAATATAATAGCAGGGTGCAACTGATTAGTTTTTTTTTTTATGGATATTTCTCAGTAAAGTAATTACAAAGTACCACAGTAATAAATGGTATCTCAGATCATGATGCCCAGCTGTTACGTATCGAGTCCAGAAACACTATTAAACAGACAAAGAAAAGCTGGGTATTTAGAAGAAATATGAACGAAAACAATATAAACAATTTCATAGATTCCTTAAATATTGAACACTGCTCAGAAGTGTTCAATGCACAGGGTGTTAAGGCAATATTTGATTCTTTTCTTAATATATTTCTAACATTTTCGAAGGAAGTTACAAAAAAAAAAGGAAAGTTGTCAACACTCCAAAAAGTGAATTTGGTAAGGGTTGGATAACAAAGGGTATTAGAGTATCTAGCAAAACAAAAGGGACTTTTACTTAAAGGTAAGAGAATCAGATAACTATACACTGAAAGCTCATCAAACTTTATTCTAAAATACTAAGAAATGTAGTAAGAAAGGCCAAGAACAGGTATATATCAGAGAAAATAGAGAATACAAGGAATATAATGAAAATCGAAACAGGAAAATCTGTAAATCACTCTAAAGACATAAAAGAAGTTTGTGAAATATTTAATAAACATTTTACTTCAGTTGTAGAGAAATTAGGTATAGAAAAGCAATCCCCACATAGTGCACTAAGGTTTATCTGACTGCTTTCCTAAATAGATTTGTGGAGATGTAATTGCCACCAGTAACAGTCTCAGAAATAGATAAACTCGTGAAACAATTATAACCTAAAAATTCTTCTGGTTTCAAGTAAAGAAAAGACGTTCAAATCGTATCAATCATGTACATGCCCACATTTTTAATGAATCCTTAATGCAAGGTGTGTTTCCAAATAAACTAAAACATGCAGTTGTAAAACCGTTGTTTAAAAAACAAGAAGCAACATGTGCAGTTCACCATCATCCCATTTCATTACTTTCCGGATTCTCAAAGATTTTTTGAAAAAGTCATGTGTCATAGCGTAATAAAACATATTACACAATATAATATCCTCATTAATTCCCAATTTGGGTTCCAAAAAGGATCATCCATAGAAATGGCTATATATTCATTTTCAAATAACACATTTGAGGAACTGAATAATCAAATGGCCCTGTAGGAATATTTTTTGATCTTGCAAAAGCATTTGTCTGTGTAAATCATGAATTACTTTTGAAAAAAATGGAATACTATGGTATTTATGGAACCGCAGGTAAATGGTTTAAATCATACATGGAAAGTCGAATGCAAAAAGTTTCAATTTCTGATTCTAAAATAAGTAAAGATGCCTCATCAGACTGGGAGAAAATTAAACATGGAAGTCCACAAGGCTCTGTCCTAAGACCCCTCTTCCTTTTGTTATACATCAATGACCTTCCTGGAAACTTATCTGATAAAGTTAAGAGTGTTTTATTTTCAGATGACACTAACCTGACTGTGAGAAAAACACCAAACAGTAATCTAGAATTTAATGTAAATGAAGTGCTTAGTGAAGTAGCATATTGATTTTAGGCAAATTCATTAAAACTAAATTTTGAAAAAACACATTATATTAGGTTTAAAACAAGAAATTATGCACAGCCGGATTTACAAGTCAGCTATAAAACTAACACAATCTTAGAACCAAAGAGTATAAAATTCTTTGGTATTGAAATAGATGAGAAACTCATTTGGCATATCACTTCAGTACTGAAGAAGTTAAGTAGTGCACCTTTGCAATACAAACTTTTTTTAACAGCAGATCTAGAATGAATGAAACAGGTGTACTCCTATTTCCATTCAGTGATGGCATATGGCATAATTCTTTGGGAAAACTCTTCACAAAGTAAAAAAGTTTTCATAGCAAAGAAAAGAGCTATTAGGATGCTGTGTAGGGCAAAACCAAGAACTTCTTACAGATAACTTTTTTTTTTTTTTTTTTTTTTTTTAAATCTCAGTATTCTTACAATGACTTCTCAGTATATATATTCTCTCGTGTGCTTTGTCATAGAACATTTTAACCTGTTTACGTCCAATTCACAGGTACAAAATTTCATTACATGAAACAGAAATAACTTGCACAAAACACAAACATCTCTTAATTATTCTGCGATACATCTGTTTATTAAACTTGCATTGAGTATAAAACAGTTTGCAGATAAAGATATATTCCAAGACAAACTGAGAAATTATCTTATTGGCAACACCTTCCACTCTATTCAAGAATTTGTACAAAATAATTAAATGACTTCAATATGACCTTTTGCAAAACTCAGTTGTAAAAACTAATGTTTATTTTTTATCTTTGTAACATATGATTGTTTTCATCATGATTATAACTCATATTGTATGTATGTGTATTAACGATGACATGTTTCACATCCCAGAGGTCCTTCCTCAGCAGGGATCGATGAAACAAGATCCTATTATATAAAACGCTAATCTGGAGTCTGGGTACGTCGTCTATATCTACTACAGCTATTGGCTAGAGAATGGTCACGTGCCAGCCTTCAATTGCCAATCAACAACCACCATATTAAATTCGTACCACCATCTTGATTTTTGTTTATTTACAGCTAGACGCAGAAATTCATGTAAGGAGAAGGAGATTCAATATTTATGCTATTTTATCTGTATCAGTTTGATGCAGAAATTCATGTAAGGAGAAGGGAATGAAATATTTACCCTATTTTATCTGTATCAGTTATAAGGAATGGGCTAAACAATAACCTAAGAATATTTTTGGCAGACGATAAGAAACAATGAAGTTTATTAGAAACTCGGAGAAACGTAATGCGAAATGTATTAGTCAAATAAATAACAGTTATCCGTTTTCGAAATTATAGTCTCCGTCATCTAAAGTGAAATGCATTTATTTATTTTAAAATCCTAACCAAATACTCTGATAATCAAACCAGAGTAACGTATTCATATAACGAAAGATGACTTATTCGTTTCTCCTTATAAGCTTTTCCATAATAAATTCCTACTACCTTTATATATGATACCCTTAGTTTTTGATTCATGTGTTAGCTATTAAATGAGATTTAAGATAACTTTTTTTTCAGATTTAAATCACCAAGGACATGACTATTTTCTGTATAAGCGATGTGACACTCGCAATTCAACAACGATATTATTGCCGCAAAATAGCAGTGAGCAGTGATATTAGAAATACTGAGAGCAGGGGGAAAAAATTAATGCAAGGCAATTATATGTCACAAAGTTACAATTAGTACGTTCATTTAAATTTAAATATTGCTTTTTATTTATCTATGACAACCAGATGCAGAAATTAATGTAAGGAGAAGGTTTTTTCAATATTTACGCTATTTTATCTGCATCAGTATTAAGCACTAGGTTAAACCGTAACCTAAGAATTTTTTTGGCAAACGATAAGAAATAAATGAAGTTTATTAAAAACTCAGAGAATCGTACATACGTAATCGCGAAATGTATCAGTCAAATAAATAACAGTTATTTGTTTTCGAAATTATAGTCTCCATCATCTAACGTAAAATGCATTTATTTATGTCAAATCCTAACTAAGTGCTCTGATAATCTAACCAGAGAAACGTATTCATATAACGAAAGATATAATTAAAAATGATTCTTTTCCTTACAAGCTTTTCCAGAATAAATTCCTACTACCATTATAGATGATATCCTTAGTATTTGATAAAAGTGTTAGCTATTAATTGAGATTTATGATAACATTTTTATCAGCTCAATTCATAAATGGCAATTCTACAACGATATTTTTGCAGCTAAATAATGGTGAGCAGAGATATTAGAGATTATTTACACAGTTTAATAAATACGCAACTGCAAGGTCGCCGCTATTGGTAAATTTCAAATCTCATTCCGGCCTATGCTCAATTTTAATTTAATTAAAACTTTCGCTAATGTTGCTGCTTGATTGAAGTTTATTTATTACGGTTTATTTCCTTTTTGCATATTTTACTGAACACTTTCGTTAGTGGTATTTGTTCACGTTTATCCATTTTTGATATTATACTTTCCTTCATTTAAAGTAAAGTAAATAAATCGTGATTACTGGGGTTGGCGATTCCGCTAGGAATTGCCGTGGTAAAACGCAAGAATCCTCTAGAAATACTTTCTGAAATACATTTAACTGTATTATGGCCATCCAGGCTGTAATACAACCTAATTCCTGCTTGAAAATAATGGTGCAGGCTGTATTACAATGGAATTACTACTTGAAAATAATATGTCTTGCGATTGACTGCAGCATTATAATGATGTCTTTAATGAATGTTATTTTGGCGGAATCGCAATCTCCAGTAGACCCGATCGTTATTCATTTTTCCTTACAAATTTTTCCTGAATAAATTCCTACTACCACCATAGTTGAAACTCATCTTTATTCATATGAGGGTAATGGAAGCTATGACTTTCTAACACAATATTACTGGAGGTTGTGGTTACGTTGACCAGAATCGCAACTGACACATTTCGTTACAACATAATTCGCTCTGAAATGAGTTTTACAAACCAATTAAACTGCTTTCATAAGTGCCATGTTACTAAAGGTATTAATTAATGTGGATGGAAGTAGTTCCATATTTAACGTGGTGAATAGTGACTGGATCAGGAATAAAACTGATATTACATGGATAGCAAAAGTTTTTGGGAATCCTAATTTGATTTAATATCATTGGTTCTTTGCTTCCGGCATCATTAATTCAGTAGAAGTTACTGTTGTATGGCTATGTGAACTGCAAATGAAATATGTAGAACATTGCATAATCAAGGCCATTAGCATTATGTAATATCAATTCTAATTACAAGGAAAGGGAAAATGACTCATTACTCACCAAAGTTGAAGGCAGCGACGAGAGAAGAACATATATAACGAACACACAAATAAACACAATATTTCAGCTATTCAACCTTATTCATGATGAAGAAAATGAGTCATGAGGCTCGGGAGGTGTGCACACACCGAGGGTTGCTACATGACTCTTGGTGTGTGCACACCTCCCGAGCCTCATGACTCATTTTCTTCATCATGAATAAGGTTGAATAACCGAAATATTGTGTTTATTTGTGTGTTCATTATATATGTTCTTCTCTCGTCGCTGCCTTCAACTTTGGTGAGTGATGAGTCATTTTCCCTTTCCTTGTAATTATATTGCCTAAAGCAGTTTCCTTTTTCCTTAGTTTAGTAATATCAATTCTGTATAATTAACCAAATGCAAAAAAAAAAAAAAAAAATAAAAAAAAAAAAAATAAACTGCCAGAATATTGCGTTCAAACAGTCATTTTTGACGGGCTCGAAGCTAGTTTATAAATAAATAATGATTAATTAAAGTTGACTTTTAGATTAACTGTACCCACCTGTGTAAATGTAGAAGTACTTTCACCTACATGAATTAATGTCCTCAGTAATATGGCACTGATGAAAACAACTTAAAGCAATAGAATCATGGTCAATACTGCATATATTGCAATAAATATGGATTATTCTTGACACATAATTATAACAAAAATATGGTAACATGCTTATTCTACTACGTAATATGTAACAATATAGTGTTAGCACAGCTTTGTAAATAAAAATGATCATTTATTTCTATCACAGCTGAAAATATTTCAGCCAATTTCCAATAGCAGAAACCTCCCCCCCCCCCCCCCAAGTGATTTGAAATATGAAAAAAATATGTAAAGAAGTAGTTAAATCACCAACCTGAGTTTGCTGAAGTGCCATATACTTTAACATTATTTTAATAAATGATACTGATCAAGCTACAAGGGACATTATATTGAAGTTTCTTTAGATCATAAAAGTATTTATTGACAAAAATTAGCATTATTTGACAGGTTGCAAACAATAGTGGTACAAGTGACAAAATAAACTTTTTTAGTAAAGCAGGCTTTTGTAAATGCATTTGAAATATTTAACATAAAGATTATATAAATTACAAGGAAAGGGAAAATGACTCATCACTCACCAAAGTTGAAGGCAACGACGGGAGAAGAACATATATCACGAACACACAAATATACACAATATTTCGGTCTTAAAACATCTTCATGTTGAAGAGTCACGTGGTTTGGGAGATTTGCACATGCCGAAGTTTACATGACGTTTTTCTCCCGTCGCTGCCTTCAATTTTGGTGAGTGATGAGTCATTTTCCCTTTCCTTGTAATTTAAATTGCCTAAAGCCGTTTCCTTTTTCCTTTGCTTAATTAACATAAAGATTGTAATAAAACAAACCACGTATTTGTCACCAAGTTTTAATGTTTACCACATCAAAATTGTATCATGATTTATTAAGATTTAAGTTTTTATTTATTATTATTTTTTTAAAAAATCACTTATACCATTGGTGTCTACAGACAAAATAAAATAATGCACTTATAGTATGGCATATAACAGTGTACGTACTTATTTTTTTACACTTGTATCAGTCCTATAGTAGAGTGTTCAACCAGGATATAAAACATTCTCTCTAACTCACTAGAACTATAGCTGGCCTCGCACTTTTAACACAAGTGCTAAACACAATCACCTTGGCTGTGACGAAATGGAATCAATAATTCATACAATAATTAGTTTATCACCTTATTCATGATAAGTATAATCCAAAATACTTTCTTCATGTGTTTCATGCACACTATATTTTCTGGGTCGACCTCTAGAACGACTTGTAGTAGGCTGCTGATTCTGGTTCTCATTACATGCCAACAAATTGTAAAATTCATGATGAATCGATGGTGTAAATTTTAGATGATCCTTTAAATCTTTAAACTTAGCATGCTTTATTTTTATTTCGCTTTCTCTAAGCTGAAGAGGAATTCTGGGTTTGTTCCCTTTTTTGCATCAATGTTGGCTTGACGAAATGGTGAGTACACATCCAAAGACTCCTTGAAATACATTGGAAGTTCTTTTGAAAATCTCATCCATCTTATTTTTAGTCAGTTAATTTTATTATTAGCACTGTCAATTTTTCTGCTAACAATAACTTTTGAAACAGGGTCAGTAGAAATAAAATCCTCTGGTTGGATTCTGTGAACTTTAAATTTCTTGCTTGTTTTCTCAGCTAAAGTCATCAAGTCTCCAGGCACAAAAATATACTGGGCTTCCTTTTTCTGTTTTTCTATGTGTGAAAAATCAGCATCATTTTCTAGGTAACCATGACCGTATACCATGAATTTGTGATCTACAATCATAATGGGTGTATCAGCAACGACATATATCAAAAGCCTGCAAATTATTTGATTTCAGTTTTGAACACTGTAGCTGTCACTGTTTACAACCAAGTGTTTACAGTTTTTATGGATGGTATTCGTGATGTATTTTAATAGAAATGAAGCCGCTTCTGATGCTCCACGTGATGCAATATTTTCACCTCATATATACATGTGTGCATCTCCATTTTTGTTTTTGCAGTCATGAATCCCTAGATTATAGGTTCAAAATTGGCATTTGCAGTAAATCAAATTTCTTTATAAATATGGAGTACGCATTTCTTAAAAAAAAAAAAAAATAATAATCATAATTAAAAGTTATTACATGAACCGCTTTATCCTCTTGGTGCCTATGTTTAGATTCTCTTGTCCTCTGAACTTCTAATAAATGACTTGCTATTTCCTCTTTTATATTTTGTTTCTTTTCAGTATTTTCTTCACTTTTGTAAAGATTCTCTAGCCTATTACGCGTGTTAAATGCATCACTTCGTAGTTTGTAGACTCCAAGACTGAATTCAGTATTGAACACTTTTCAGTTGATGTGTACTTTAACAGGTTGTTTGCCTTTATATATGATTTTGGAATACATTTTTGATACTGATAATTCAGGAGACAGATACTTTTTCAGTGGTGCATCTTCATGTGAATAATGGCTTTTAAATTTTGGAACACTGTTGATGTGTTCCCAAACGCCCTTCAACTTATATTCTTTGATTTTATTTCTAGCTTCATGTTTGCCATGGGTGTCATATACTGGAAGTCCTTTGACTGAAGCTTTCGTGAAAGCTGCTTGGGTAATTCTTGTATTAGAAATAGTTATCGTTTTCAGACAAAAGGCTTTGCACACTCTTTTAGTATTTAATATGATTATTGTACTTATTTTTTTCTTGTTAATTGAAAGCTTCGGTTTCTGTATTTGTAAGCAGTATCTAACAAAAGTATTTTTGCCTCTCAATTTCCTAATTACCAAAATTGCCAATGAATTAGTTTACACTCATCTTCAGTAAAAGTGCTGCACTAGTATCGCCAAACATGGTTAAAGGTTTCTAAAATCTTAGTTGGAATTGTTTTGCCTTTAGTAGACACGTTATTTTCCTTCATTGTATCTCTGTTTTCTGATATTTTTCTTCCAGGTTGTAATGTTTTTGTGTCTCTTGCATGACCATGTAGAATTTTCTGTTTGTGGTTCTTCATCAATCGGGTTTCAGGTGGTATCACAACAACAGAGAGGTGGATAATGCTTGTTCAATTGGCAGGGTTTCAAGTGGTATTGGCCAAACTGGCGTCGAGGTAGGTGAAGCTTGTGCAACTAGCTTTCGAGTGGTATCGGCACAATTAGTAAAGAGGGAGATGATGATGATGGCAGAACAGCAGGGGTGTCAGTTCATAATGCCTCAACTGGCAGAAATTTGATGATGTTTGTACATTTAGTGCAGGTCTTCTTTGGGAGCAAGTTTTTATAACCTGTTCTGAGGTGTTTGAATATGTTTTTACGGCTTGGTTTCCATGAAATCCTTACAACAAAAGAACACAAATATTTTAATTCTATACAGGTCTAAATATCTAAAACAATAACATAAGGTATTATGCCAGACTGGTACAAGTGACATGTAAACAAAATCAGATCAAACACAATTTTTTTTTAAAAAAATTGTACACAAGTAATGATTAGTTTATCATAAAATACATCATCATTAAGACAAAGTAGAAAATATTGTATCTACACAAAATCATTTTTTGTCATTTTTATCACACACAAAAATCCGACACAAAAATCACAATAAATAGTATGGAAAGTAGAGTTACGTAAATAGCCAGATCAGAATTTTATTTGATCATAATGTAACTACTTTTCAGCCATTGTTTTATGAAAATATAATGTTATTATTCACAGACAAAATGTACCTTCCGTGGAATCATTACTATCTTCAATAAAATTAATAATTTCTTGATAATTTAACTCTCTGCTAGCACACCTCTTCACCATTTTGTTACTTCGATCCGTATGATCCGAACAGCACAGAACCACTATTAAGACCCGCAGTTAACCCACCCGAAAGATAGATGGCATGGCAATATATGTATTTATTTGGCACACTAAAGATAAACTCATGGCCTGCGTTTTGCCACACCTAGATCAATTTGTCACTTGTACCACTTGGGTTCAACACACGTTATTTATAAAAAAAATTATGTATGCATTTCTATATGCCCACTCTCTTGTGGCTGCCACGTTAATTAGATAGCATTCAGAATGTGTTTTGGCAGACACACAAAATTAGATATTATTCACAGTACAAGCTTAGCGATTTGAATTTTTTTAAATTTTTATTTTTATTTTTAAATATGCTCTTGTCTTACCTGAACTCAAGCTCATTTTTAGTCCATGATAAATGGTACTTTTCAATTCCAACCAACTTTATGCTAATCCATACATTTAATGCATTTTGATGCCAGTAAATTTGAGGTGTCCTTGCTTTGCTTACAAGTGGTGTTATACTCTGCTCAATGGAACATCCATCATTCTGTTTCCACTTTTCTAAGGAACTACAACTAGATGCTTCTGAACTGGCATCATTCCCTGCAGTGTCGATTTCGTCAGCAGATAAAACTGTATCTGTGCTATCACTAGTGGCAAAAGATTTTGGAGTGGAAATTTTCACCTGTTAAGTGGAGGAAAAAAAGAATTAACAACAATGACAATACCTGAAACCATAACATCACTTTTAAAGACAAACTGATCAATATTAAAATAAAATCTGCAACAATGAAACAGGAACAAATTCCACGAGTGTTTTTTTGTCACTGCTACCATCCTCCTTTCAACTTTTGTGAGTGTGTTTTATTTTTTCTTTCCATATTAATATCACCACAAGATGTCATCCTAAATTACTTTACTACCTTACCTAACACATGCAGTAATTCCTCTCACAGTATAATCCAAGCTCTGGCTACATGATTTCTGCATCCATCTGTTATTTGATTGAAATCTGATTTTCATGTATAATTATTAGTAGCAGAATACGTTCTGTCAACTTGCCTATCAAAATATGGCCACAAGGATTTTTAATTAAATTATTTTTTCAAAAATTTCATTCAGTTGTTTTTTTTAATAAATTATAATTCATTTCAAAGAGAGACATGTAAAGAACATAAAAAGTTTGGGTTGCCTAAGTAAAAGTGGCTGCAAGTAGGGACTGCCAGCTGTTAAAGATATGTAAGAGTGAGAGAGAGTTATGCCCTGGCTACACACTCGGTCTTGCATGTGCTCTTATCTGCACAAACTAGATTGCACATGCAAGATGGAGAGTGTGGATGGCAACATGGCAGCACGTGCAAACTCAAAAGAGCGGCTTGTACAATCGTTGACTTGCTAAAGATTTGACTGCACAGTGTTACCTGCACATGCAAGACGGAGCATGTAGCCGGGGAGTAAGTCTGTTAAGACGGTGTGATACACATTAACTTTACTACCTTATAACCTTACTTGCGGCCACTTTTACACCAAACTTTTTATATCCTTTACATATCTCTCTGAGAAATAAATTATAATTTATTTAAAAAATTGCGAATGAAATTTTTTTTAAAATTAAAAAATACTTGTGGCCATATTTTGATAGGCAACCCAGCAGATTTGTATTCTGCTACTAATAATTATACATAAAAATTGCATTTCAATCAAATAACAGATGGATGTTGAAATCATCTTAGGCTATATTATGTTCTCTATAAAGCGAAAATTGTAACAGTTGCCCCACACTGGACAGTATATGAACATATGTGGTGGTTCAAAAAGCTGATCCTTACGTGAAACATACATCAGCATAAACTGTGTTGAACTGATGGTGGTCGAGATGGTTGAAACTTCCATGCTAGCTGTTTTGCTTCTTCATGGTTTCCTCATTAGAACTCAAATTGATTAATATAGGCATATATAGTGCTGCAACAAATCATGCAAGTTAATCCTAAGTTTGTTCATTTACATCTGATGTTTTCATGGATTGTTTAATCTGATATATTTTTTTTTTTGGTATAATATTCAGCAAGTGAGTTGGGCACTGATACATTTGGACAATACTTCGTATTTTGAGAACAGAGGAGGACATTTGCTTTTTGGAGATTTAGCTTATGCTGTTCTGGGGATATACAGAAAGTCAGTTGGACACTGTTAAAGTGCCCCTGCTAATTTTTCTTTTTAACTATGATTTCACATTTGATGCATGTTAAAAAATTATCCTGAATAACTATTAATGTCTGTAACTTGATTTGTAATATTATTAGGTTTCCAAAGCTTGTAATTTGTTTCACGCAGGGCAGCACAGCTTTGCGGCAGTGATTATTGATTTGGGATCTGCATTTTAGTGTAGCAGGACACAAGGCAGTGTATGTGTCGTGCTGCTTAGAGAAGGTTGAATGGTGTGAGCACAGCCCTTTTGTGCATAAGCTAAAAAAGCTTGTGAAATGTATAGGGAAAACTGTTTCAATGAAAGTGTATTAAAAGTTGTGTCAGTGAATGATATTAATTAAAATCAATAATATCTCAACCAGAACAGCGAGTTATTCCTTACCAGACTATGTCAAAATACCTCACAATTGTCTTTATCCAATCTAATGACTTGTATGTGCTAAAAGAGGAGAATTTGGGCCGATATCTAAATAAAATTCCGTCATCGAAAAGACAGTATAGTTTACATATAGTACCCTGCCAGGATAACTGACAAACCCACTTATGCCAATGACCTACAATGGAGGCTTCAATGATAATGACATCCCCTTTGCAAGGAATCAAATGTTGGTAACAATTTCCTATTTGACATTAATGAGGGGATTCAATTGTTCTACTGATGAAAGCATTCCAGTTTTTTGATATCATGGTGGCACAGGGTCCAAGTTTACAGTCATAAAGTAGTGTTGAAATGACAATCGCTTGGTACATAATGAGTTTAGTACACACTGTATGATCTTTATTTATGAAGACATGGTGTTAGATTTGATAATAAACAGTACGAGCAGAACCAATTCTCCACATTGCGCTCAAAACTACATTGCTCACTCAGGATGCTTTCCACTTATGGAGATTTGTCTAGATGTTCCAGTGGTATACTTTCTATGGGAACTAACTAAGCTTCAATCATATGTACTGCACAATGGAATTTCTCATGTTAGTTTGAGAACTGTTGTAATTAAATGGTAAAGATGTGAACTGTGAAATTTCACAGATGAATAGAGAATACATAAACACATATTTTGATGACCATGGTCAAGTTATTCAATATCTCAAAATGCCTCTACTTATGTACTGGTGAAGACTCTCCTAGAAACACAACCACTGTCTGAAGACCAGAATAGGAAGACATAATACTCACCAAAGCTGTGTACTGCAAAATGATAATGGGAGATATGTACCGCATGAAATAAATAAATAACAGTAGAATAGTGAAGGACTATTTGTACTTACATATGCTAAAAATACACCTCCGGTTTAATCTCCCAAAAATATTTGTTTACAATCATATAAACAGTGCAGTCTTTAGACAAATAGAAATTGCAGATTAATTCTGCTAGCAAGATCTATGTCAGGCAAGAAGCATGGCAAATCCTCCACTGAATCCATCTGCTGTCTGTACTGTAAGCCTGAACTTAATTTTATAATGGGAAATAATTCCTGTCTATCTACTGTGGCTGACTACCCGAAGAACCCGCCTACTATACAGACTACAACTCTGCATAACGCTATAGAGAAACCATACTCAGGCAGTGAAAAAAGTACCGTAAGTTATTGGGTTAAAGTTAAAAATCGTACATTGATTTCAGTGGAAAAAATTGCTATATATTTCCTATGAGACACTGTTACTCAATTTGTGAAGGGGGGAACAGCCCTCATTTTTCTTAAAAATGGCAGCATAATTTTTTTTTATTGCTGACAGATAAGTAAGAAATATTCTATCCAAATTAATGTTTAAAAGTTTTGGAACCTCTTCAAAATTTGGGGATGACTAATATACAAATACATTCATTTGCATCACAGAACTACAGATGTGATTCTATGCCTTTAAATTTCTATGATTTCTTTTGGTGATATAGTAGTTTAAAATAAAAACTGATTACAAAAAAATTAAGGAAGATTGTTTTGGAGGGATGTTATAACACTCCGAATTTAGAGATGGTAATTAAAACAGAAAAAAATTATGAAATTTGTTAAACAAATTACTGAATACAGACATTTCTCGACATGGTTAATAGATTTTCCAGCCTGTTCATTTTACAATATTTCCTACCAAACATAATAAATTCAAGAAGATAAATGGAGTTAAAAATGCTATTAATAATAACCCTATTTGGTCGTGATGATCTGGTGACAAAGTTCCTAACGGACTGTGAAATCCATCCCCATTGTAGCCATCTAACCTGACCTGCTGGTCCTATTGGGTATAGGAGACCTACAGTTTAATGTGGAATACAAACCACAGAAGCGTTCTAGCATACTTCACATTACTCAGCAAGGTGACATTTCGATTTGAACCAGTCATACACCTTAATCACTGTGTCATCAGTTCACTCTAAAATTCTATTGATTGAATTTTTTGTAAGGAGGAGGATGAACCTGAAATGAGCAAATATAGCTTTTGACTATGCAGCGAGTTGTTCCTGAAGATTACTTGAATTTCTGTTCCAACAGTACACTACAGGATTTTAAACAATTCCAGTACCTATCTAAACTGTCTGAATACAATGTAAAGATATTTTACAATTACCCTATTCTGGGGACAAAACGTATGTTGATTCGGTTTGAGATTAACTAAGTATTCAATGTACAGGGTGTTTCAAAAAGGACTTTACAACTTTGAAAATTCATATAAATTTTATGAAACAAGGTACAGAGCTGGTTTTGGTGTTGTTTTAAAGGAAAACACTTCAAGTTTTTTTACCTTAAACTAAAGATGTTATATGTGGCTTCCATTGGTTATTCTGCAGACATCCTATTGGTAGTCGATTTCTTCCCAGACTCGCACTAGCATTTCAGGGGTAATTTGCTCAGCAGCAGCGTAAATTCTTGTTCTAAGTTCAGGTAGAGTGGCCAAAAGGAGGTACATACACCATATCTTTTATGAAACCCCAGAAGAAAAAATCTAGCGGTGTCAGGTCTGGGGAACGGGGGGCCATGCAATTGGCGCATCACGGCCAATCCATTGACCTGGAAAGCGGTCATTGAGAAAATCCCGGATGTCAGTCAGATAGTGTGGTGGTGCACCATCTTGCATAAAGAAAACATTTCGTTCTCGGTCATCCTCATCGATCTGTGGTATCAAAAATTGTTGCAACATATCAAGGTACACTATCCCGTTGATGGTTCTCTCTTGGAAAAAAAAGGGGTCGTACATTTTCCTCTTGCTCAATGCACAAAAAACGTTCACTTTAGGGCTATCACGAACATGTTGCAATGTTTCATGTGGATTTTCACTGCCCCAAATCCTACAGTTATGTGTGTTAACCTTGCCACTTAAGTGAAAAGTTGACTCGTCAGAAAAGATTATGTTGTCCAAGAAATGTTCATCATCCACTCAATTTAACATATCCACACAGAAGTTCCTACGTGCAATCTTATCAGTGTCTTTAATTGCTTGTAAAAGCGAATATGGGTATGGTTTCAAATGCAAACGTTTTCTCAACACGCGCCAAACCCTCGTATGTGGGACTTGCAGCTCACGAGATGCACGTCGGGTCGATTTTGTAGGGCTGTTGACAAAACTTTTTCTCACTTGCTCAATGACCTCGTCAGATGTGCTTGGACGACCCGAGGATTTTTTATGTTTTACTTGAGCACCCTGTTTCTACAAAACATCTATGCCATTCATAAATTGTAGGCCTACTAGGAGGATCTTTAGCGTACCTGGTACGAAAATTACGCTGAACCGTTGTCGCAGACTTCGATTCTTCAAACCAAAACACACAGCTAGCACGCTCGGGTCCAGTGAAGGCAGCCATATTTAACGTAACTGCCGCTAGCGCTTGTGCGGCGCGATTAGGCACTAGCGGACTATGCGAGTCAAAACTTGAAGTGTTTTCCTTTAAAACACCACCAAAACCAGCTCTGTACCTTGTTTCATAAAATTTATATGAATTTTCGAAGTTGTAAAGTCCTTTTTGAAACACCCTTTATGTATTCTAACTGAAGTACTTAAATAAGCAATAGGAAGCTTTAATTAACCACATATTCTGGGTATTATCAGAATACAAAAATCAAGATATATAAAACATGAATTAGACCACTTCGCATGATTTGAATAAGACCAATGTCCTTCTTTGGCACAACTAATGCTATATTTGGATGCTCTTTGTAATAATTTGAACTAATTTAGTATTCAATGTAATCTTGACATTGCACTCCTATAGTCCATATAAAGAAATAAGTAACGCAAAATTAAATAATAATAAACAAATAACTGAAGGAAGCAGCAAGCTTTTTAAAACAAAATGTCATTAACATCTCATCATCAGCTAAGTAGATCTTGAACTTGGGCTATCCTCTGCCAGTTTACTACAACAGCCATGCATATGTCACTGTCCCATCAGTCTGGTGGTCTTCCTCTCGGTATCTGCTCTCTTGGACTCCTTCATTCAAATTTCCTCCAAACAACATGGCCAGCCCACTTCAAGGAAGTTGTCTTCTCCAAGATGTCTGTGGCCCCTGTGACTGATCTAATACAGGTTGATCTCTTCTTGTCTTTTCTAGTTAAACCTAGCATTGATCTTCCCATACCTCACAGTGCTGTTATAAGATTTCCTTTTGTAAACTGATTTTGTGTCCAGCTCTTACAGTTGCAAGTCAGCACAGAAAAAAAATGCACTGGTATTAAACTATTTTCTTCAGATTGCCTCCCAAAAGTTTCCCATCCCAGCTTGATGTGACAGAACATTTATGATGTTATATGTCCTCTTATATTTACAAGCTGGCCAAGATGAATGTACTCATTGATATTTTCTAAAGTTTTATTGTTTAATTGTACATTCCCGCTACAGCCCATTTGTCAGACATAACTTTTGTTTTTGAAAGGTTCATGCTCAGGCCTACTGCTTTATGCTCTAAGAAGGTAACTCAGGTTTAAGGTTCATCATTACTATTAGCCACAAGTGCAATGTCATCAGTGAATTTCATGATGTTAAGTCTTCTTTTAATGTTTCTAATTTTTCTACCCATTTTAAAATTGATATTGCCACCTGTAAGACAACTGAAAAAGAGAAAGAGGATCACCTTACTTAACAATCCTTTTGACGTGGCTATCTGTAATTGATTCTACAATGCTATAAAGGTTCCATAGATTTTATGGAGCTCTCTGATATAAATTTTGTGCACATCCTGTTCATATAAGGCTTGTAAGACAGCCTTATGACATACTGAATCAAATGCCTGTGCGAAATCTACAAAACCTACACAAAGCGGCATCTAGTATTCGTTTGCATGGCTAATTAGTTCTCACAGGGCAAGAATAAGGTCGATTCTTCTAAAGCTGCTGTGGAATCCAGCTTGCTCAATGGGTTAGGCAGGATTGGGTGGAAACAGTAAGTATACGGGTCAGTAGTTTCTGACTTTGTGAATACTTCCTTTCCTGTGTAGCGCAATAATTTTAGTTTCATTCCATGATAAAGGGATAGATGCATTGTGTAGACAAAAATAGTGATAGTTTCCTCACCAACTAGCTTCAGAATATCAACAGAGAGACTATCGCCAGCAGCGGCCATTCCTTTTCTCTTGTTATCGATAGCATATATGAATTCAGAGGGAAGTATATCTGGCACTACAGATACATTAGAAGGGTAGCAGGATATCAGTTTTCGCTGTAAACTGTCATATAAGTTACTACAAAAACTTCTGATTAATCCTAAAATTTAATCTTTGTCAGCAATTCTATCGCAGAATTCCATTCATTGTTATCTGCTTCTTACTGATTATGAACTTTCACTTTCCTCTCTTTAAACCTGTTTTTCCTCCAACTATCCCTTACGTCTTCATTGTACTTATTTATATTAGCCTTCATTTTTGCCCCTCAATGTTATACACAACTCAGAATAATCTATCATGTCATAATCGGACAATCTTTGTTTGCTTCTTTTTTTAATACGTCTTTTGTATTATTGCTGAATTTTCTCTTTTGGATGTTGTTACTACAGAAGCAACCAACTTCTTGTGCACTTGTGACTAATGCAGATGCCAGGTCTTCATCTATTGTATCATGAAGCTTTCTTTGAAGAATCCATTAAAATTCATCTTTACTTCAATCAATTTTTTTTAAGATTATTAATTTTAATCTTATTTCTTATGAGTTCATTTCTGCCCTTATATTTATGTCAATCCTGGCTCTATCTAGTCAGTGGTCACTGCTAGTGTTAAACTTGTTCAAAACAAACCTTTTAAAAATGAACAAAAGAACACAATCTATCTCATTTTTAATGCTGAAGTTTGGGCTTCTTCATGCTCACTTTTTGAAAAATGTTTGCATAATAAGTTTTTTTGAGTATTTGTAAAAATATACCAGTCATTTCTTTCATCAATCCCATAATTTCCCACCACAGGGTCACCCTGTTTCCATGTGCTGACCTTTGCATTAAGGTCTCCAATAACCAGTTTGAAGTGAGTCTCTTCCTTTCTCACAAGTTTTCTTTAGGTTTTTGTAAGAGTACTACATATCTTAATCTTAGTGACAAAGTGGGAACATAAATCTGCAGGAATTGTACTTTGTACTTTTTGAAACATTTAGAAGATAAGCTATTCTGATGGATATTGTTTCAAACACAAATATATATATTTTTGTCCTTGTTTAATATTAATGCAACTAAATTCATTTTAGCTTCAGGTTCAACACAAAAGTAAAACAGACAGCAAGAATTTAGAAGGATACAGTCTTCACCTTTACAGTGTACTTCACTCAGGCCAACAATTTTCCAACTGATCTTGCTGAGTTCTTCTTTAGTTTAATCAAGCCTGTCATTTCACAGTAGAGAATGGAAGTTGTAGCTATACACTTGCCAAGTCTGAGTTCTACCGTTGGAAAAAATACTTTTTTGCTAAATCAAAGATGTTTCCACCAAGAGACCAGATTGAAAGGCTATTTTAACTCAAGAGAATTTATCCTTAATGTCATTCATCACGAACTATTAAGAGTGAAGCTTAATCATCATGCCTTCTTCAATCACGGTTTGGTGATCCTCCCACAACTGATTTGCCTGCTGACCCAACTTCCCGTTTGGGTTAAGTACATGAGTCTTCCATTGAAATGCTTGGCTTGACAGGAGCGTCTCTTATAGTAACATTTATTTACAAACAAAGCTATGTGTGTAACAATCTTAAATGAGTGCAGAAAGAGAGAGAGAAAAAAATCCCATTTACTTACCACATTTGGAAAATGAGTAATGTTTAATATTCACAAATGTTTCATGATATGCAGTTAAAATTTATGGAAATAACAAAGTTGCAAAACATTCTATATTATGCTAGCAAACTAAATCTTTATTATACCTTCAACAATGCAGCCATAAAATCTTCAAAATCTTCGTCATCCATATCAAAATCATTGAAATTAAATACTGGAGTTACAGTGTCGTTCTTGTCAGCTTTATAGGGAACAACATCACTAGGAATTTGTAAGATGTCCTTCATTGGTTTGTTAATAAGTGTATCAAGATTAATCTCCTCTATTTCTTCATCTCCCTGCTCATTACCATCATCTTGTTTAGTGGTTTCATTGATATTAGCTAGCAAACAGTCTTCCAAAAAACTCTTCTCACTCTCCTTTACCACAGCCACACCCATTTCAATAAGTCTCTTATTGATAATGACAGGATTTTCTTTATCTTCTTTATCTATAAGTACTACCTTATATTTATGTCCTCCTGTACACACAGCCTCAAGCTCCTTCTTCTCGCAAACCTGTCAATAAGATATCTATATTAAAAATAACTCAACCAGAAACATTAAAAGCACACAAACATATAAAATTTGGTTGCAAAGTACAGAAAACTGGCAACTTGATCATCCCTGCCTACTACTGGTTATGTACCTAAAGCATACAAACTCTTTTTAGCCAATAGTTCACAACTAACCTTTTTAACCTTTCATATCCTAGATTTGCCATTATCCATTCACATATATTCCTTTACTGACGGGTTGATGTTATGCTAACAACTGTGTCATAAAGCAGTATTACCTCCACACTTCTTAGAGTGCAGTTACTCTCCTTCATAGCATATCTAAGTTCATATCAACTTTTTAGGCGCAAGCTCAAAGTAGACAATAGATAGAGTTTTGATGTTCTGTATCTTCTTTTCAAGGCTAACTGAACACACTAGAAGTATTTTTCTGAGCATAATGCATTAATGATTATATATCTTACACAATAGTCAACCTGGATAAGCATGAAAACAATGTTATCTAAAAAAAGAGCTGTCCAATAAATTGGGGAAATGTAAGCACTTAATGAATTCATTCAATACATTTTGATGTTATGGCATTATTCATGCCAGCACAATACTATTTACATTCAGAGAGAAAGATTTAAACTATAAAGAAACAACAGAAATGGAAATGAGTTGATGAGCACTCTACACCTATTTACCAACATCCTTGAAAATTGTAGGTATGAATAAATTGTTTTTGTTATGGGTGTAAATAAATTACAATATTATGTTTTGTAAACTATACAGTTTTCATAAATGAATATTAATAAGCAAAATGGTAAAGTCATTCATAAATTTTGTCAAATGTGTCATTATTGAAGTATTGCACACCTACTTGGATGAAACTGTGACAACCTGCACAAGGGTGGTACAGAAAAATACTGCCAATATAGTGTACTGCAGATAACAGAGGGAATAATGCCACTATTGCCACATCAGTGTACTTTCTGAAGTTCGGACCAAACTAGACCGCACCGACAGTCAGCCGAGTGGAGGCTCACCCCCCTCACACATACTGGTCCGTAGCTTGTCTGTGTGACTCAGTCTTCAGTCTCCTTTAACGTTGTTTTGTGGAATTAATGTTAAAAAAAACCCTTAAAGTAATTTATTATAGAGTACTGTACTTCATTTTGCGTAGGCATACATTATAATCTACAAAAGTATAAAGTACGTTAAATTTTTTTTTCTTTTTTTTTGCACGACTCCTGTTATTACCTCACTGTTTGATCTCTTGTACACAACGCAACCCTTTTTTAACAAATCACCCCGTACTGGTTTGCAGGATTCTCATGTATCTGAATAGAGTCACAATTAGATGTCTAGCATCACTCTCTTCACTTCAAATTTGACGTGTTTGTTTTGGCTGAGATTCCTTTCGATTCACTCAATATTTTTTGTTAATAAAGAATGAGATTATGATATATTTTAATTTAAATATAGACCATATAATAATAATAATCATAATTTCATGTGATCTCAAAGTTCTAGTCACACCTCTATCGTTGTCATCTCATTTAAAAAGAAGACCAACAGATTTACGTGAAATTCGAACTACGGAGCGTCCTAGAATCTTAGCGTTAACAAATTAAAGCTTTGCCAGAGGTGAATGTCAATTTTAAGACCCATAAATACAGCTCAGAAAGGGATTTGAACTGGGGGCTTTCAGTACTCCAATTGTACGCTGTAACCATCCAAGTCGAGAGACAAATCTGGATGTAATAAACAAAATACTCAAACGTAATAAAATAAATGTACTCATTTATTTATAAAATTTATTTTTGTTATCCCAAAACACAAATGTACTTTTATATGATGAATACATATTTTTCAGTACTTCTAGATTCAGATGTTTACCGCATGTGATTCGGATATTGAAGGTACCTGGTTCAAAATCCTGGTCTCGGATGCAATTTTTACTGGTCTTAAAATCGACCTTTACCTCTGGCAAAGCACTGATTTGTTAATGCGTACATGTAAGGGCTCTACCTACATTTTATGAACATTTGATGAACCTAAAGTGAGGATGAAAAAAAGAGACTTATCTAAGGCAATCAGTAACGCTAAAACAACATTTAGTCATAAAGGACCGATAATTTCCGAACTCTTTCTATACGCTTCTTCACATCCACTGGCCTGACACCGACCCGCACTGTCAAAAAGTAAACCAAACTAATGAAGCCCATTTGTCATCCGAGTGTTGGACAACTTGCAGTGTCGTTTCAACTCACTTCAATGAAGCGAGTGACAACAATAAGAAAAGTGTTGGTGCAGTGACAGTGCAGGCCCGGTGTGGTCCGACATTGATTCAGAAAATATTAATCTGTGTCAATGATTTTTCATCTTTATAACCTCAAAACATTATTATTGGAATAGAAAATCCTGCCTAATGTAACTTAGGGCAAAAACTGTTTCAGCTGCAGACATTCATCATCAATTGTGTACTGTATATGGACCGAACACTGTAAATCAATTAGTTCTTATCTTATATAAGAACAAACAATCATTATGAAAAGAAAAATGGTAGGCATTATGTTGTAAGGAATGATTTGTAAAGAAAATTGATGAAAAAGTTTGTAAAATCAAAGATTCACCAACTCTTTCTGAAGGATTTGCCAACATTTCTCATACAGTTTTGTGCAATGTTTAGATTGATAAATTGGACTACTGAAAGTCCTGTGCTAGATGGGCACTGAATACCAACAGATATACATATATACAGATCTTGTTTTAGCATTTCATGTTACAACACGATAGGAGGACATTTTTTTAATAGAATTGCAGCTGGTGACAAAAACTTGGATAGCATACATAAGTTCCAAACGAAGAAACAGTCAAAGGCTTTGGGTCATACCCCTTCTCAAGTGAAGCTAAAGAAAGCCCACGAAGCCATGAAGGTTATTGGGGTGTACTGTTATTGGGATACCAAGAAAATATTGCTGGTCAAATTTTTGGAACATGATACAATGATCACTTCCTGTGAAATTTTGAAAACCTTGCAAACCATTCAAAACAAACATCACAATATGCTGACATCCAGTGTTTTATTTCTGTATGACAATGTTCATTTTCATTGTGCTTCAAAATACAAAAAATATTTTCATCTCGCTGTTCTCTACAACTCTACTTAAAATTTGATTTTCAACAAGTTACCTCTGAAGCAAACACTTTTATACAATCTGTATCACTGGATTTGGATACACAACATATATTGCTTCAGCTTAGTTTATGATTACACAGAAAATATTTGACAAAAATAAAGCAGATGGGGTAAAAAAATAATAATAATAATATACCAAATAATTTCTTGATATTTGCTACCCATCTAATGAGCTTTGGCAATGTAATTGCACATACTTCAAAAAATTTCTTGTTATCACGTAAGAACATGCCATGGCCATAAATAATTTACTTTGCTATCCACATGCAGCATTTTTTAGTATTTGGTTTCTAAGCTTTCAAAGAATGACATCCTATTTCTTGTCGCTTTCATAGTTATACCAAAAATGATTTATTTACATATTTTTATTTTATGTAAAGGAAAAAATTAATTCAATTAATGGACCACCATCATTTTTAATTTCAGCCAAAGTACACACAGAACTTTATGTACTACAAACTGTTGTTATAATTATTTCTTACGAATTTAAAGAAAATATTGGTTTCAGTTCCTAAACAAATCTGATCTGGGAAATAATATCAAGTAAGGATGCGATTTACTCCTAAAAATAATAACTAAGAATTAGTGAATACTGAATCATCTACAGGGTTATTCAAATTTAACTATACAAAAGTAAAGAGCCATAGCTACAAACCAGCTGTAGTAGCAAGGTCTAATGAGTTTCACAATTTCATGCATATTCTCAAGTTTACATTACATCCACAAGAGCACATCATTTTACATTTCAAACGAAAAACGACAATCAAATTTTATTTAATAATTATGGATTCGTATACTGGTGTGGAGTTTCCTCATTGTTGTGTGTAGTTTGATGAACTGCAATCGGCCACTGCTATTCAGGACCAAATATCACAAGGAAGCACTTCAAAGGCCGACTATTATTGCTTGGTACAATCTTTTCCTTAAAACTAGTGTGTAGTGCGTAGGAACCAAGGTCAAGGGAGTCTAGGTTGGCCTCAAACTTCAGACGAACACATTGAAGCAATGCGTCAGACTGATGTCCACAGTTCGAAGAAATCATCTAATCATGCTATTTTAGAATTGCAGATACTCCAAACGACCATGTAGACGACTTTAAGGAAACGTCTCAAATTTAAGCCAAACAGATTATCCTAGTAATATATTTTAGTGTAATATATTAATATGAATCATAATGGTTATTAATGTAATTATATAGCTGAGGCAAAATAGAGTAGCCTGTGTAGAGTGACCAACTGCAAGGAATAAAGAGATGAGAATGAACAAAGGAAGATAAGTTAGAAAATGGAGGATTTTTCGTGATGTGAGAGTATGGATTATACATGAAGGACACTCCAAGACTCAGTAGGCGATGAGTTACCTAATGTAAAATGGTATTTAATATTTTGTAAAAATCCACTGTGACGGGAAAACACTGTCCTCATCATCATCACCAACAATAGTTTCCAGCTACTGGCCATGTCTGCTTTATGCTAAGCCTCTCCATTATCTTCTTCCTTCTCATCTCCTCTCTGTATACTGGTATACGTAATAAAGTGTGATATATGAAACTTCATGAATTGTGAATCGAACCTTGTAAAGACACACTGTTATTAAATACAGACTCAATCAATATTGAGTGGATAAAGGAGGCAAGATATTAAGAATTAGGAGGATTTGATTTCGATTTCCCGTTGTCCGAAGTTGAATATAAACCAAAACTGGTGACCTAATAAGAGATGTATGTGCAAAGAAAATACTCTTCGGCTTAAGGAAAAGATACATTATTATTTTCAACCAGCGATCTAAAATGCATTCACTGGAAATTACTGAAATCTGTAGGAAAAACCTTTCAGTAACAATTCAGAGATTGGAATAAGTTACTAAAGGAATGGATAAATAATTTACCAAAAATGGTGAAACAAATTAAAGTTGAAATTTGTAGAGGGCAAAGGTAGGTAGGTAGGTACAGGAAAGGGTAAAAATTGGTGTGTAGGTAAATTTCGACTGGAATGTGAGCTCCATCACAATTAAATTAAAATTTTTACATTTGATGTGTTTCCCCCAAAATTATGCCATACGACATGACTGAATGAAAGTATGAGGAGTACACCTGTTTCATTAATTCTAAATCTGCTGTTAGAGAAAGGGTTCGTATTGCAAAGGCGGCACTACTTAACTTCTTGAGTAGTGACGTGATATGTTCGTGACAACAGAGTTTCTCATCTATTTGAATGCCAAGGAATTTTACTATCTTTGTTTCCAAGATAGTGCAATTTTTGTAGTTTATATGTAAATCGGACTGCACATAATTTTTTATTGTAAACCTAATATATTGTGTTATATCAAGATTTAACTTTATTGAATTTGCTTTAAAGTAGTTTGTTACCTCACTAAGTACTTCAATTAAATAATTTCTGTTTGGTGTTTTTCTCTCAGTCAGGTCAAATTTGTCTGCAAATAAAACACTCTTAACTTTCTCATACAAGTTTCCAGGATTCAATGTAAGCTTCATGGATGTTAAGCCGGATAGCGTCATAAAAACACAATGTTTCGAAAACTGGCTCTGCTGTCTTCATCAGGTGCAGAAAGCAGATGTTGTAAGCCTGGACTGGCTTATTAGAAATCCGTAACTTTCAAAAAGCAGCTCGGCGGAGATTGAACCCCATCTGCTGGCGGCTGCTGGACCACCCAATCAGAGTGTGGCAGAACTGGAAGGGAGCCGTAGCAGGTAGTCGTGTACTGAAACTTGTAGAACTGACAAATTGATGCACAGCAGAAACCTGGCAAAAGGAAGACCCCATCTGCTGGTCCTTGTTGGGCCGTACAATCAACAGATGGCAGAATTCAACGGCTCGGTCCACCAACTAGGTGTGTCAATGTTACGGACTGCATATGGAGCTGTACCAGATAGCCAGGAACTGTCTTTTGACACTTGCAAAGTCTACGCCCAGCAGAAGCTAGGATGACAGGACGATATGGCCGGATATGCTGACAGACCGCGATGCTGGTCAGCCCATTCTAGATGGCTGTAAGTGTTGGCAGGCTTAATCCGCAGCGTCATTTACATATATTACCCCATGTTGTGAAGTTGTTGTTATAGTAGTTGTTGCTTTAGGGCACATCAAAAATGGGGTCATTAGTGCCCTAACAATTACCAGCTATTACTATGGCTTAAGAATCTACTAAAATACTGTCTGCATGGTTGACTGTAAAGGGATCGGCCATATAGACAGCAAATAAAATAAATCATAAAATCACACGTGGCTTTAAATGGGCCACCAGGACTAAAGACCGTAAGGGGGCCAAACAGGTTCACAAGAGAATTAAAAACATTACATGTCTTATTGGCCATATAGTGGCCAGGCAGACATGAATTATAATAATATAAAAAATAAAAACAATGCATATGGGTGGGTGGGTGTAAAGAGGCCACCCATCCATCCTAAAACTAGGCCGATCTGCCTAAAATTTTAGGCGCTAGACCGGCCAATACACAAACTGCTGTTAACAATGAGGGACAGATTCTTGGCCAGGCCAACGTCTGCCCTCAAGTCTAAAAACAATACATAATCAATTAAAATGTGGCACACCGTCAGAGGTACACCACAAGCATCACATTCCGGTGGGTCCTCCCAGCGGAGAAGAAAGCTGTGTGTCAGGAGGCGAGTAAGGAGAACCTCATCTCTCCTCGCTCGCAGGAAGGAGTTGCTCCAAGGCTGAATGGTCAGTCTGCCAAATGTCAGAAACAAATCTCTTCGCCGCTGAGGCAAGGTCAGACTTTGGGACCGGTTCAATGTCAACTCTAACCTTGTTGCAGGCTAACTTGGCAGCTTCATCAGCTGCCTCATACCCCCTGATTCCCACATGACCAGGTACCCAGCAGAATAAAACCTACTTTCCAGAAGATTGGAGGGATCGGAGATTGTCCTGTATGTCCTGGACAAGACCATCTGCTGGGTTTGTGCTTCCCAAGTCCTGAATGCAGCTAATGAAATCACAGCATATGATGTACTTTGTGCCACGACTAACTTTCATATGCTGGAGCGACTTTAACAAAATGTAACACTCTGCAGTGTATACGCTGCACATGCTGTTTAGCTTGAATGTGTAAGTCGTTAGAGGGAACACTACGGAGCATCCTACTCCGTTAGCCTGCTTAGACCCATCCTTATATACCGGGTAAAATCGTGATGCTGGTGTATAATATTGTAATATCTGTGATATTAATACTACGACACAGTCTCCTTAGATTCACATTTATAATAATTACGGCGCTGAATTAGTTCCTTCGCTTCAAGTTCGTCTCACCGCCGCCAAGAAAGCGAAAGTCTACTCGGGACTCCGGGAGAGAGTGAAAGCGCTTCAACCCCTATGGAGACATCCCGGTGAAATCGTTTCACGCAAACATATATAAACTGGGCCAAAACCTAGAGATGGCAGAGTCGTAGCTCAGCAACCAACAGACTCCACATCAGCAAGAACTCCGACACCAGTAGCCAGCAAAAGGGAATAGTTGGGCACTATTTCATTGCAATCATCTGGACTTAGTCGCTAGCCAAGCACTACTCTGATCTTAGATTTTACACCACAGTGGGTGTATAACTCTTTCTTGAGGTCTCAGCAGGCCATCTCCATACTTACAGTTAAGTAGCCATCTCATTCTATTATATTCTCACTTGTTCTAAGAGAGTATAGAACTTTGTTTCTCTTAGCAACCTTACTTCTGCATTCTGTTATACTTCTAAGTGTTCTGAGAGAGTATAGAACTTTGTTTCTCTTAGCAACCTTACTTCTGCATTCTGCTATATTTCTAAGTGTTCTGAGAGAGTATATAACTTTGTTTCTCTTAGCAACATTACTTCTGCATATATGTTATAGTTCTAAGTGGTCTAAGAGAGATCTCTTAGTCAGCATTGTCTAAAGGTATAAGGGAGTGACAAGCTTACTTCCCTTAGCTACAGTATTTCTGTTAGTTTAAGGTTACTACAATAGTAGGGATGTGATTTCCTTCAGCTATCTCATTATTCATACATGATAAAATAAGGGAGGGCAAGCAGAACCTGCTACCCTAGTATTTGTATGCATCTAAAGGTTATGAATTAAAACCATCTATTGTGCAAGGCTTGTCTTTACGTTCAATGTTACCATCAGTTTTCTATCCACTATCTTCCCCTGGTTCTCGGCGGGTAGCCGCTCGCCTGTCGAAACCAAGTATAACTCAATCCAAAATACCTAACAGCGGTACGAACCATGTCCCCCAGTCTCGGAGGCTCTTCACAGCTTTCTGAGGAACTCCGGGATGGGACAATATCTCTAAAAATTCTGATAAAAACATTGTCAGCGGTAAACAGCTTGTTGTAACTTGACAATGCTAAAATCATTCTGGGTCTCTTCAAAAGCCAGTGAGGATATTTACTCAAACCCTGGTGATAAAAAGAGGGCAGGTCAAAGCCATACTCTTCTAAAACAGCCTTTGTATGGAAGCTAAATGGTTTGGTTGCTCTTAGGCGGTTGGTATATAACCATTCGTAGTTTGGACGAATTGCTACGTCATACATGGGACTACCAGGTGTTGTGGCAATGTGCAAGTAGTGTCGCACCATGACGAGATGCCGGCGAGTGGAAAGTGGCGACTCGCCTGACTCAGCACAGATGCTGACTATTGGACTGGTGCGGTAGACACCCGTGGCAAGCCGTATTCCTGCATGGAGGACACTATCTAAAATATGCAGATAATTGTACAGTGCCAAACCGTATACTGTACAACCGTATTCAAGCTGCGACCGCACAAAGGCTCTATAGAATTGTAGCAGACAGGAGCGGTCAGCACCCCATGACCTGCCACAAAGGCACTTTAAAATCTTGAGTGCTATTAGGGCTCTGGCTTTCACATCTTTTAGATGTGGTAGCCAACTTAACCTACTATCAAATATGAGGCGTCGAAAACGAATACTTTGACTAAAACTCAAAACTGTGTTCCTTAGGGTAAGGTGACGTTCTGGTAAAAAGACTGAGATCGAGTAAAAAGAACGCACTGGGTTTTCTCAGCAGAAAATCGAAAACCAGTACATGCTGACCACTCATCCAGCCTGTTCAGCGCGAGCTGCACCTGGCGTTCAGCGCTTCACAAGTTAGACGATGCACAAAAAATTTAAAAAAAATCATCAACATATAAGGCGTACCTTATCAGACTTCTTATTACTGATGAGATGCTGTTAATCACAATTGCAGAAAGAATAATAATTAATATTGAGCCCTGAGGAACACCATTTTACTGGATAAAAACATCTGACACTTCCGTACAGACTAGGTACCGGAAACAACGCTGAGATAGAAATGACGGTATGAAAAGGGGTTGATTTCCCCTGAAACCCCATTAATGGAGTTGTTTTAGAATACCATGCCACTAGGTAATATCGTAGGCCTTGTCAATATCAAAAAACATGCCAACAAGATGTTGATTGCGAATGAAGGCAACCTGTATCTCCGCTTCCACAGGATCAGGTTGTCCAAGGTGGAACGAAACTTCCTAAATCCACACTGAAAGAGACTCAATAGGTTTCAGGATTCGAGACACCAGACAAAGTGTCTAGTGTCTTCCCCACGCAGCTTGTTAAGAAAATGCTACGATAACTACCTAGCAACATTTTGTCTTTCCCTGGTTATAAAATGGTTATTTGTGTTGCTTCTTTCCACGAGTTGGGGAAGTGTCCTCCAGTTCATATAGCATTAAAAATACCTAGAAGGTACTCTTTAGCAACTTTGATAAGTTGCCTCAGCATCTGGTACTGGATCAGGTTGGGTCCTGGTGCTGTGTCCTTGGTGCCGTTTAGGGCGGACTCCAACTCCCAAAATGTAAAAGGAGAATTGTATGCCTGAAAATCTGGAAAGATGAGGCTTAGAATATGTCTTTCGGCAGCAGTTCTTCGTTGCTGAAACCGAGGTTCCAGCCTGGCAGACGAAGTGAAAGTAGCAAATGACTCTGCCATCAGCTGTGCAATGCTTCGCTCGTCAGTGACTACACGCCCCTGATCCAGTAATACAGATACTGGGATACTGGTACCTTCCAGATATACAGCAGATTGACTCCTATACTTCTTTTGATGAAGTGTAACGGTTAATGGTGCTTCCAAAGGTCAGCCATGACCTTCTCTTGCTCTCCTTAATCACCTGATGTGACTTAGCTCTAGCAACTCTGAACACTGCGAGGTTGTCAGGTTTTGGGTGCAACCTGAAACGGCGCATGGCCCGTCTGCAAACCTGAATGGCGAAACAACATTCATCGCTCCACCAAGGGCCAGGCGTTCTTCGCAGTGCTCCTGAGTTGCTAGGCATGGAAATATTATCTGCTGACATTCCATTTGTGACAGATAGTTCTTCCTCCCTGCTCAAACTCCACGTGCAGCCATATCGGGAAGTGGTCGCTTCCATGAAGGTCACAATCCACTTCCCAGTGCATGGAGTCTGCTACTGAAGGAGAGCAAAGAGAGAGATCAATGGCAGTGGACGTACTGGTGGCAGTAGTGAAGTGCGTCATTTGGCCAGTATTAAGGATGCATATATCCTCTCACTCCAATAATCTACTGATTTCCCGACCTCTGGGGCAATAGGTGATCGACTCCCCCCCCCCAGCACACTGTGCGCGTTAAAGTCTCCTAGCAGGAGAAAAGGCCGGGAAATTTGCCGCAATAAATCAGCCAGTTGACTGAAATCAACTGGTGACCACAGCGGTAGATATAACGAGAATACTGTCATTTGTACTGGTCCATGAATTTTGGCAGCTACTGAATGTAGGTTAGAGGTGAGAGCAACATATTCGGAGTGAACAGTGTTCCGGACAAACACAGCCACTCTCCCGTTCTCTCGATCACCGTCGGTATCATCCTTTCGGTAAACATCATAGCCTCTTAGGTCGGTGTGTTGGTCTGAAATGTGTCACTTGGAGACAGAGACACAAAGTATCAGACAGTGCTAAGAGTTGTAACTCCTCTTTGTGAGCCATAAAACTGTTGGTGCTCCACTGGAGTATGGGAGCCATCCTACCAATTTAATTTCACTCGCCCCGGTTCCGGTGGGTCTTCCGTCTCTGCTGAAGAATGGGACCAGTTTCGTCTACCAGCATTTCAGTTTCCTCCGACTCCGAAGAGACAAATGTCTCCGACTCAGTGTCCTCATCGACTACCTCCTTGACATTCTTCTTCCTCGCCCTCTTTCCCTTTTTCTCCCTTTTACCAGGTGTTCTGGGTGGGGACGAAGAGGGAGATTTAACGAACTGAGTCGGGTCCGTCAGACTAAACTTCAGACCCCATATCTTCTGGTCGCCTCCAGTAACATTGGCAGCAGTTGGTAGTGCTACTGCTTTCGTGGCACATGGTGGTATTTGAGGTGCCGCTAATTTCACTGCTACTGCTGGTGGGTCCTGTTTCACTGCTGCTGGTGTGATCGAGGTCGCAGACATGTTGCTACTGATGTCTGCGGTCTTAGGCGTTATGACCTTAGTGGGTTTAGCACCGCATTTGCACTGACATGAGCACGTAGTGCTTGTGCCCATGTTTGCAACGCACGTCTGGGTAGCTTTCTGACAGGAGCTGAAGCCTTCTTAGTAAAACTAGTTGCAAAAATGGGGGCGGCAAGTAACTAGGCCTTCTTTTTAGCTTCCCTGTGAGGAATCCGCTCTTTGGTCTTCAGCTCTTGAATCTGGCACTCTTCAAGATACACTTGAAACTCCCCACTCCAGGCCGGGTGCAATCTGGTGCAGTTGACGCACACCTGTGGTAGCGTACAACTTACACTTGGTTCATGTGCCCCCTTGCCGCAACTACCACAGGTGAGGCTGCCTTTACATGATGCCGTTGTATGTCCGAACAGCTGACACTGAAAACAGCGCATCAGGTCCGGAACATATGGACCGACGTTAAGGTTTAAATATCCGGCCTTGATATTCTTGGGCAATACTGGAGTGTCAAACGTCAGGACAAAGGTGGCAGTCTTTCCTAGATTGCCATTCACTCTTTGTGTGATCTGACGTATCTCGACCACTTTACTGATTTCCATTCCTTAAGAAGCTCATCAGTCCCTAAATCCATGACGTTACAGCAGGTTACTACGCATTTACAGGAATTTAGGGACTTATGGAGTTCGTATTTTACTGCAAACTCCCCAACCCTCTCACAATTCAGAAGCTGGGTAGCTTGCTTACTGGTGACTGTTTCCAGCACCAGTGTACCGTTCCTCAGATTTTTTAACAGAATTAAGGGTACCAACAAGACTCTCTAGACCCTTTGAGATGTAGAAGGGCGATACCTTTTCAAATGTTCCTTCTAATTTTTCCATTATCACAAAAGCGTTCTGTACTGAACAAACTTTTCAGTTACTGTCACTTTCAGAAGCGAGGGGGACTATCAACCCGCACGCACTTCTTTGAACTGGGTGTATTTATATTATCCTGTGGCACGCCCGTACCGCAGGTTTTGTTTGTTGTTGTTGTTTTTTTTTTGGGCTTACATTTTGGTCCTACAAGAAATTCATATATATATATATATATATAATGCTAGTACAACAGGGGTGCGCAGGTGCCCCTGAGGTTGCACATTAGCGAGTGATCTCCCTCATCACCCATTCACCTCCTCAGCACGTGTCTGACCTTGAGGTTGAGGTTTTTTTTTTCCTTTTTAATAGCACTCTGTACCGTCCTCGCAATCCGGGCGATTATGCCAAGATCCCAGTTCTCCTAGTCACACAACGTTCCACTGCCATCCCCAAGGTCATCGTTTAAGTATGGTAGGAGTTTACGGTATGGGAAACTTGCAGCACTCACAAGTTTCCAGCTCAGGCACCGCGGGTTTGCCAAACCCATACCTGGCACTTGTGTACTAGGCCCCCGCGGGGTCCATGTTGTGACGATTTGCCCTGCTCTTCTCAGATATCTCTAATGATTGACATTCATGCTTCACTCAAGTAGAGTCTGCTGTTCCTATTGAAGATGTTATCATTCAGCCTTATTTCCAACGCCTTGCTTATGACTGAGTCCCAGAGTGAAGAGGCTCTGGCCAGAAACGCCATTTTTTCTAACTCTATTCTGTGCTCTTTGTGGAAAGATATTGCTGCCTTTCCAGTTGCATCAGCCTTTAGTGTCGTTTATGATCGTTAAGACGCATTTTGATGGTACTGATGATCTGACCAATATAGACTTTGCCGCATTTACATGTGTGGAATAAAACCCAGGAATTCTTAAGCCTAAGTCACCTTTTACCGATTGCAGCATGTCACATATCTTGGCAGGCAGCTGGAAGATACTTTTTATCCCATACCATGTGGAAGCGGCAAAGTCTATATCGGTCAGACAATCAGAACCATCGAAGAGAGTCTTAATGAGCATAAATGACACTCAAGGCTAATGCAACTGGAAAAGTCAGCAATAGCTCAGCACGCTTTCGACGAAGAGCACAGAATAGATTTCGAAAAAATGGTGGATCTGGCCAGAGCCTCTTCCTTCTGGGACTCAGTCATAAGCAAGGCATCGGTTATATGGCTGAATGATAACATTAATAGGGGCAGTGGACTCTACATGAGCAAAGCATGGACGTAAATCAATAGAGATCTTCGAAAAGAGTGAAACAAATCTTCACAACATGGAGTAATATATGCAAATGACGTCGCGGATTAAGTCAGCCAACGCTTATGACCATTCAGAATGGGCTGACCAGCAACGCGGACTGCCAGCATATCTGGTCATATCGTCCTAGCTACTGCTATGTGCAGACTTTGCATGTGTCAGTAAACAGTTCCTGGCTACCTGGTATGGCTCCATACACAGTCTGTAACATCGATACACCCAGCTGATGGATTGCGCCCTCCAATTCTGCCATGCTCTGATTGGATACCTCAGCAATCACCAACATATGGGGTCTACCTTTCGCCAGGTTTCTGTTGTGCATGGATTGGTCAGTTCTACGAGCTTCAGTACATGACTACCTGCTACGGCTCCCTTCCTGTTCTGCCACGCTCTGATTGGATGGTCCAGCAACTGCCAGCAGATGGAGTTCAATCTTCACTCAGCTGCTCTTTGTAAGTAACAGACTTCTACTTGTAGCTTACAACAATTGAAGCTTTCCGCACCTGATCAAGTCAGCAGAGCCAACTGTCAAAACATTGTGTTTTTATGATCCTATCTGGCTGAACACCCTTTGAATCAGTACAGTGGGTAAGTCTCCACTCACACATAAGTGTCCAGTAACGTCATTGATGTATAACAAAAAGAGGGGGGGGTCCTAGGACAGAGCCTTGTGGTATTCCACGTTTAATTTTCTTGCAGTTTGGAGATGGTTCTTTATTGATTTTAGAATAAAAAACTTTTTTTTTTGCATTTGACTTTCCATGTATGATTTAAATCATTTACCTGTGATTCCATAAATACCATAGTATTCAATTTTTTTTTTTAAATTCATGATATACACTTTTTTTTTACTTATGGCTTTATGCCTCATCGATGTATTAGAAACTGGATGAGAGTGGGGACAAGGAATGGGAAGGAATTCGGCCATTGACTTTTGAAGGAAGAGGCATGGCATTCGCGTAGAGTGATTTTGGGAATACACAGAAAATCCAAATCTAGATGCCTGGACGGGGATTCGAATCAAGGCCTCCCGAATGTGAGGCCAGAACGTTAATCATTCACCCACCAAGCTTGGTTTGATTTATCTCAAATGCTTTTGCAAGATCACAAAGAATTCCTACAGGGTGCACTTTACTGTTCAGTTCCTCAAATGTGTTATTTAAAAATGAATATATAGCCATTTTTGTGGATGATCCTATTTGGAACCCAAATTGCGAATTAGTGAGGACATTATAGTGTGTAACATGTTTTATTACCCAACCGTACAAGACTTTTTTTTTTTTAAAAAAATAGATAATTAAATGGGACAATATTTATCTACATGTCACTACTCCTTTTTTTTTTTAACAACAGTTTTACAACTGCATATTTTAGTCTATTTGGAAACGCGACATGCAATAACGATTCATTACAAATTTGTGCTAGTATATGATTGAAACAATCTGAACATCTTTTCAATAATTTACTTGAAATATTGTCATAGCTGGAAGAATGTTTGGGTTTTAATTGTTTCACAAGTTTATTTATTTCTGAGACTGTTATTGGTGGCAATTGCATCTCCACAAATCTATTTGGGAAAGCAGTCTGAAGAAGCCTTAGGGCTCTATGTGGGGATTGCTTTTATATGCCTCATTTCTCTACAACTGAAATAAAATGTTTGTTAAATATTTCACAAACTTCCTCAACTTAATTATGCACAGATTCATTTTGTTCTATTTTTATGTCTTTAGAGTGACTTACAGCTTTTCCTGTTCCATACAGTTTTCATTTTATTGCCTGAATTCTCTATTTTCGCAAATTTATACCTGCTCTTGGCCTTTCTTATTAAATTTCTTAGTATTTTAAAATATTTCAGTGTATGGTTATCTGATTTTCTTACTTTTATGTACAGGTCCTTTTTGTTTTACTAGATATTCTAATGCCCTTTGTTATCCAACCCTTACCTAGTTCACAGTTTGGAGTGTTGACAACTTTCCTTTTCTAAAACTTCATCCAAAAAGTGTTAGAAATATATTAAGAAGGGAATCAAATTTTGTATTGACACGCTGTGCAGTGTACACTTCTGACTAATGTTCATTATTTAAGGAATCTATGAAATGTTTTATATTGTTTCCATTATTTTATTTTTTATTTATTTCTCAATCTTGTTTCATGGATCCCTGCTGAGGAAGGACCTCTGGGATGTGAAACATGTCATGGTTAATACACATATATAGAATATGAGTCATAATAATAGTGAAAACAATCATTTGTTACAAGGACAAATAAAGAGAATAAAAATAAACATTAATTTTTACAACTGTGTTTTGCAAAAGGTCATATTGAATACAATTAATTATTTTGTTCAAATTCTTGACGGAGTAAGAGTTGCCAATTAGATAACTTCTCAGCTTTTCTTTAAATATATCTTTATTATCAGCAAGATGTATCCCTTAATAATTAACTCCTCTTTGTACTAATGACAGAGATGTTTGTGTTTTGTGCAAGTTATTTCTGTTTCTTGTATTGAAATTGTGTACCTGTGAGTAAACAGGTTAAAATGTTCTATTACAAAGGACTTGAGAGAAAATATATACTGAGAAGTCATTGCAAGAATATTGAGTTAATATTTCTTCTATAGTCCCAGTTTTTTAAACTGTTTAACAGTGTTACTGGACTTGATACATAACTGCTGGGCATCATGATCGGAGATACCATTTATTACTGGAAGTATGCTGTAATTACTGTACTGAGACATATCCATAAAAAATTATCTATCACAGTCCTGCCATTATTTTCCATTCTTGTAGGAAAATTTACATGTGCTGTTAAGTTAAAAGAAAACTTTAAGGCTTTCATATCTAGTCTCTCATTGCTGTGATTGAAAATAATGGGTCATGTGGTTCGGGAGGTGTGCACACGCCGAAGTTTGTTACACGAGTCATGTGTGACATATGTTCTTCTCCTGTCGCTGCCTTCAACTTTGGTGAGTGATGAGTCATTTTCCCTTTCCTTGTAATTTATATTGCCTAAAGCCGTTTCCTTTTTCCTTTGTTTAATTATTGCTGTGATTGAGAAAGTCGATATTAAAATCTCCACATAAAACTATTTGTTTATTATTTGTGAAACATAGTAGTAATGACTCTGTGATAAAAACAGTCTGAAATTTCCCGACGGAGCCCTGTAAATTGTTATAACTATGAGCTGTTCTTCATCGTATTCCAGTTTTGTAACACAGCACTCGAAGTGTTGTTCCATACAATGCTTACTTACAACTACACTGTTGTACTGAATATTACTTTTTAACAAAAAATGGTAACTCCCCCTTTCTTCATTTTACATCTACAGAAATTAGAGCTTAGTTTATAATTTGGGATGGACAGCTGAGATATTCCTGTGTCAGACAAATGATGTTCAGATATGCACAAAACATCTACATCAAAATTTATGGAATAAGGTAATGTTATCAATTTTACTAAATATTCCTCTTATATTTTGATGGAGAAGAGTGGTCTGAATGCTTTGATTACATGACTTTGAATAGTTTACTTTATCAATACATGTCAGTTGGAATTTCTAATATCATTAAGTTTTGATCAGCAGAGATGTTAATTTTCTTTAGACATCTTGATATATCTATTTTATTTACCCTAAAAAAGTCTGGAAAGAAATGTTTATCCGAAATAGAAAACAAAGAAAACTTGTGTACTATAATAGGAATATCAGGAGGATAAAGAGGCTGGAAAGAGGTGAACACAACAGAATTATGAGACAGAAAAGCAGTAAGGGCCAATTGAAACAACTACACAAGGAATTAAGAGCATCAGAGAGGGAAGCTAAAGACGGTGTAACAAAACAGTAGCATTCCGCCGACCCGCAAGTAGTGCCTAAATGAGTGCATGAATACAATGTTTCAAGTCAGTCATAGCCAAACTATGGTAGCAGACGGCTCGCGTCGTGTATTGTGCTAGACGCTAATCGAACAGTGCGGTGTAGTCAGATTTTGATCATCAATTTCCTTTTGTCAAAATGAATCTAGCAATCTATGGTTGAAGAAGTCTCGATAGCTTTAACATCTAAATTTTGGTAGTGGCCAACCGGATCGATGTTGTACGTTTTTTCAATAAATGTGTGGAGAACTTAATTACATTATCATATACTTGAAGACTTTTCTTAGTTAATTATCCAACTCTTGTGTCGGGCTGGTTGAGGATGCTACCTGCCGACCTACGGTGACTACGAATGAATTAAAATTCAATTAACTGGCTTCTAGTGCTGTGTATTAATAATTTGAGAACTTAAGTAAGCATGAAGTTCGGTCTTAAGTATCAAGAACTATGTCTCACATCATCACTTATTAACCATAACCAAGTAAGTTGTCTTGCAACGGGTATGTGAAAAATATTATGGGTGCATTTAGAAACATCTAGGACTATGTGTGGAAACTTAGCTGAAGGAGAGGTAGCCAGTCTAATGTAGATTTTTTTTACTTAGGGCTTTACGCCTCGTCAACGGCTAAGGTCATTAGAGGCTGGATGGGACTGGGGACAAGGAACACGAAGGAATTCGGCCATGGCCTTTTTGAAGGAAGCATCCCAGCATTCGCCTGGAGTTATTTGAGGAAACCATGGAAAACCCAAATCTGGATGCCCGGACGGGGTTCGAACCCGCGTCCTCCCGAATTAATGTAGAAAAGGATGAGGAATAAGTTACTGAGGATTTGAAAAGGTCAAAGATATTAGGTAACTGGTATAATAAGACCAGGTAATACAATTCGTGTATGGGAGGGTATAAATCAGGAGAAGAGAATGTAACTGTATCAGCCATTCAAATGTAATATCAATCTGACTCGTGGATATCAAAAAAGTGTAAGAACCATGAAGATTTTTGAACAAATTATGTCGCGATGCATTATTGCCACTAAAATGCCATACAGCATATGTATTAATATGTGTGAGATTGAAGTATTGTTTTTCTGGTGGCAAGTTTATCTTAGTACATGGTTAGGTTGAAATACCCTGGACCAGGATGTAAATGGAAACCTTTTGCTACAGTGCAAGGAACGAGGAATTACAATAATTATATTTTATAACAATTCAATTTAGTAAAGCAATTGCCAGAACACTGAAAGAAAAGTATGTATTTTGTTTAAACTGATATATTACCAGTTGCTTTTTTCACTGGAATCATTGCGTGGTTTGAATGAAAAGTTCCAAATTGATTGTGATGTAGGTTGCCTAAACCACAATGAAAACTAATATTCAGTGGCATAACGTACGTTGTTAACATTTATTTTTAGCATCGTTCGTTTTCACTGGGGTCATTTGAGCCTTGTGTAAGCTGTGTCAGCCATTAAAGCACCAATCTTCATCACAGATCAAAAGAAAGAAAGGAGTAAGAACCCGTAAAGATTTTTGATCAAGTTTATATTGCGATGCATGATGACACTGACATGTGATATAGGGAATGTATTAATTCGCGTGTGATTGAAGCTTTGCTTCTCTGGCAGGAATTTTAGTGGAGATTATGGTTAGGCTGAAATCCTACCCGGACCAAGTTGACAACTAAAGCTATTGCCTACAGCACAAGGGACGAGAAATTGCAATGAGCTTAATTTTATAACAATTGTATTTAGTTAAGCAACTGCAGCGAAAGAAATCACATAAAACAGTGTTAAATCCGTTATTTTTGATTGGCATTGAGGCTAGTAATAATAATAATTTTCCTACCCTAATTTGTAATTCCTTTGGTTTTCATATGATTTTTATTGTTGCAACAATTTTCAGTGCTCCAGAAGTGTCAGTTAGCAATTCTAATGTTTTCTCAAACATTACGCGATGTTTATTTAAGCTGAAGTTTATTGCAGGCAAACATGCTCATTCAGAACAGTGCTAGACAGCATGTTATATTGTTTGTTATATTCGTGTGTTTAATCTTCAGAAATATGTCTGACGACTTGTTCATGTATGTTTTTCTGAGTGTTTCTCTGAAAGAAAAGTTAAATAATTTTATGTGATATATGAGAAGTTACTTGTTATATAGAAGTTCAGGAACTTTAGTAACATATTATGGGGAAAATATAAACCACCTGCTGACCCTGAAAATCTGTAAATCTTCATAAATTAGTTTATAAACCACCAAATTCTGAAGTCTCCCATAGCAGTACTTTGCTACATAATATCTTATAACTTTTGGATCAATATGATTTTTTTTTTTTTTTTTACTTTGTAATAGTAACATATACCAAATGCAACATTCATCACTTCAATGTGGAACTGCACTTAATTGCATTCCTAATGAAAAATTTAATACCAATTCTTCACTCCATTTTCTCTACAAATAAAATGTCACTGAACAAACCTAACCACATGTAAGCATTTTGATTGCCAAAACAGACTTAATATCCAAATGGTTACCTACATCAACAAATGTTAGGGAGCGTCCATAAACCACGTAGCTCCATTTTGGCCTCCTGTGAAACCTCCCCCCCCCCCCCACGTAGCTTTATCCCTCTTTTGATTACTTACGGAAATAATTAAATGACAGAAATAAATATTCGCATGCTGTTGTGTGTTCTGTTCCTCATTTTAACTGCAAAAAAAGTTATGAAAGGAAAGCTACGTGGCCTGATTCGGAAACCCCCCCCCCCCTCCCCGTAGCCAAGCGTAGCCTTCCAGCCACGTACTTTGTGCACGCTCCCTTAACAACAAAACTTGTGACAATTAGACTTATACAGCCCAGGAAATTTAAAAATTCCATGTATTTTCTGATCAGACCTCAATTGTACATTTCCAAACACCCCTTGTTCTCACATGGGATGAAAGCGAATAAATCTAATCTACTCACACCTGATGCACATCACTGTGCCATAGAAAATTACTATTGACATTAATTATAAACTTTGTATTAAATTTTATATAGATAGAAAATAGGAATGTTTTTAATTTATTTTGAAAAAAATAAGAAACTAAAAGAATTAATAAAAAATAGTACAGGGGAAAAGGTAAAGCCAAAGAAAAATACAGTTGAAGCAATATGGTTCATCTCTGGTTTAAATGAGAACAAAAGAAGTGGTTGGATTAATGAAAAATGAGAAACTATCACTATATTTGACGTTGTTGTCACAATTACTGTCATACGTACACTGTTACATCTGCTGCATAATAATCTTTAAACACTTTTTATTTTTCCTTTTAAGAAAAAAAGGAGGCATCGCAAGCAAATAACACTTTTAGGAGAGAACCTATCTCAAACTGTAGTCTCAATTCTTGGGAACAGGAAGAAAATGCTAGAAAAACATAAAAAAAGGAGGGGAAAATACTGTATTCGTTGAACTGCTGTATTAAATATGTGAAAAATTCTAGCTGTTCAAAGTTATTTAAGCTACACAAAAGAACATAAAATCAGTAACTGAATTAACACAACACACAAAAGATCAACTACAAAATATCTGCCAGGCTATTTGGACTTTTCCCACAAAAACTTATTGCTAAGACTCAGTGTATGAATATGGCAAAGTATAATGAAATACAACCTTAGCACACACGTGTTTGAGATCATCGCATTCCTTCATAAACATCAGATCGTAAAATGCGTCTGTGGCATCATTCATCCAAGTTTCTTCTGAAATCTTCATTAAACCAGCTAATTCACATTCCAAAGCCTGCAAATAATACAATACTATGATTATTATTTCAATGTGCACTTTCTCCATGCAACGTTTATTTTTAACACTAGTGCAATCAATCTCTACTTATAAACTCTGGAATATGGCCTTGTTCATGATTTTGGCACTGGCAGCAACACTGACTTATAAGATAAAATGTAAAGGATCTATCACATGATACATTTGCATTATGGCATCTAAGAAAATTTTCATGGAAATCAAATTGCTCTGACTTAGTTGACAAATTTATATGTAAAAATTGAATATAAAATCAAATATACCACCAAAAATGGAAAGTCATTGGCCTTTGCCCTTTAATCACTCACTTAAACAAAATGGTACCTGCATTTCTGTTTAACTGAGTAAAATCTATAGTTGCCAACACATAATTAGTCCTGTGAAAGTCATGTAGTATATGAAAAGTGTTGCAAATCAGCAAAAAATTCAATTATTGTTTCAAATATTACTTGCGTGAATGACTGCGGGCAGACTGGTCGCTCGGTCCGTTTACCATCGAGAAAAATATTTCCTGTCCTCCATGGAAACGCTATTTTCAGCTTATGTATGGATTATTATTGTGATTGCACACAGTTAACCATCATATATATTATTATTTCTATAAGGTATTTTTTTTTTTGTCACAAGCCATTATCTCCCATTATACTTAACCGAAATCAATGAATGAGGTGTCATTTTAAAGGTTATGGTCTCCACCTTGGTGACGACATATTTTAAGAAAGGAATTTTTTGGAATTCGACCCTTACAGGGCTAAAATGTCAATATTCGTAAATTTCTGTTTTTTTTTGTGTTTCGAATCATTTATTGTTGTTGTTGGTGTTTTAGGGCACGTCGACGTCGGGGTCATTAGCGCCCTCGAGTCATTTATCTCCCTGGATACCTATCTGATTTCGTTAAACGAAGTATCATTTTAAAGATCAAGACCTCCGCTTTGGTGACATCATAAACAAAGACAGGAATTATTCGGAATTCTACACTTAAAGGGCAAAAGTATCAATATTTCTGCAATGTGTTTCTGTATCACAAGCCATTTATCTCGCTTCATATCTAACCGATATAAATTAATGAGGTATCAAATTAAAGATTAAGGTCTCCGCCGTGGTAACAATATATTTTGAGAAAGGAATTTTTTGTAATTCAACCCTTAAAGGGCAAAAATGCCAATATTTCGAGAAAGGTTTTTTTTGTGTCATGAGCCTTTTATCTCCATTAACAAATAATCAAAATAGATAAATGAGGTATCATTCTAAAGATTAAGATCTCCGCTGTGGTTACATGTTTTAAGAATGGATATTTTTTTTTTAATTTAACCCTTAAAGGGCATAATTATCAGTATTTCTAAAATATGTTTGTGTCTCGAGTAGTGTTGCAAACTGAAAAAAAAAATGTTTTTTTTTTTTCAGCTTTGTGAAAAAAACATGAAAAAAACCTAGCACCCATGTTTTTTTTTTAAATTTGTTTTTTTTTTCAGAAAACAGAATATTTGATAAATTATAGTTTTATTTATGGAACTTACATTTTACATGTGTGTTTTAAATCTTACTGAATCATATAATGTCTTACATAATGATTCATAAATGTATTTATATGGGTAGCATAATTTTATTCATCCTCTATATCAGTACCACATTCACTAGTATCAGCACTACCAACACTAATTCGGTCTGTGTCGGAATTTTCTGTTTCTTCTTCTGTCTCCTCTAGATATATTACTTCAGAAATAATTACATTTTCTTTTACTGGTTATCCTTGTGATGTACGCAAAAGATTTTGAGATTGAAATTTTAAAGTACACACTGTGCATAAAGACTGCGCCGATAATTCTGTATTAAGGTCTTTTAAGTTTGAATTTATTATCATACAAAATAGGAGCTTTATTTCTTTTCAATCGTTGGTTTACTCCAACGGTTGCAAGGAAACGATTCATAATTACTGACAATTTAATGAGTCAGTATCACTATACGTTGAGAGTTTAACAAGTATACGAATATAAGGAAAGCACAATAAGTAATAAAAAGAGGCAAAAAATTTTGATAAATTTAAAATTCCTAATTTTATGAAAAGATCCGTAGGTCTACAGATAAATTCGCAGGGTTGGCAGCGCTAGTTCAAATAGCAAGTATTAATCCAAACAAAGGGGAACGGGGATTCCTTCTCGTGCAACATAACCTCTTCGGGGAGTCCCCGTTCGTAAAAGAAAAATTCAGTCAATGTTGCCAATATTTTCGTAATTTTCTTTTCTACTGAACCAGAAAAATATAGTAGATTTAAAAATTAAGATAAGTATTTAGTATAAACTCTAAAACAGTCCTTTTAAACGATAAATGCCTTACAAATTTGAGATTTAGTAGTTATGAAAAAAAACGTGTCCCAGAAAAAAAAAAACGTTTTTTTTCACAGGTTTTTTTTCATGTTTTTTTTTTCAATTCGGAAAAAAAACCGTTTTTTTACAACACTAATCTCGAGTCATTTATCTTCCTTGATAATTAAACAAAACTGATAAACGAGTTATCATTTTAAAGACTGATGTTTTTGAAAGATCTCCAGTTAGTTACACCATATTTTAATAAAGGGATTTTTCAAAATTAGACCCTTTAAGGACAAAAGTATTAATATTTCAACAACGCATTTTTTCTGTTGCGAGCCATCTGTCTCCCTTGATACTTAACCGAAATCGATAAATGACATATCGTTTAAAATATTAAAGTATTAGCTTTGGTCACATCATGTTTTAAGAAAGGAGTTTCTCCAAATTCAACCCTTAAGGAGCAAAAATATTATCATTTATAATTTTTTTTTTTTTTTACCTTGCCTGATCCCTAACCGAAATAGGTAAATGAGGCCTCATTTTAAAGACGACTATGTCTACTTTGGTCACACCATGTTTTGTAAAAGGATTTTTTTGGAATGCGACCGTTAAAGGGGGAAAAGTATCATTATTATTTCTACAAAGTCTTTTTATTATTATTTATTACGAGCCATTTATCTCCTTGGATACCTAACCGAAATCGATAAATTACATATCGTTTTAAAGATTAAGGACTCCAATTAGGTAAAATCATAAATTAAGAGAGATTTTTTTGGAATTTGAAGCTTAAAGTGTTTGCATGTATGAGACAGTTCAGAGCCAAGACCCTAGATTGCAGCAGCAGATATCACAGGGATTTAAGTAAACTGTTTTTATACAATAATTAGCTTTTCAGATATTTTTTTCTGTTACAGAAACATTTTGATTTTGCTACATAATTCCAATGTAAACATTTTATTCGCACAGAACACATTTCACAGAGATGTTGTTATACTGTGTGCATTTTGTTCAGGTTGGTTGTATTCTGTTAAGTTCAGTTACAGTTTGTCGTACATACAGTGTGTTTTAAATTTTCCTAATTGTTTTGTAATATGTTTTGATGTGCACCTATTACACTAAACGATTAAATATTTGCTACAAAAGTTCTAATTTTCATTATATTACAGGCATTCAACCATACTATTTATCGTATTTTATTATCGAAATTTTCTCCCGGGTCATCTAGTACATGAGAAATTCCATCAGAAAAATTGAGAAGCAAAGACAAAGTGAAAATTAATATGTCAGATATAAGGGGCTGATTATAATTTTAAACAACTGCTCAGAAATACCTCCATTTCAGTGCTTGCAATTAACAAAAGTTAATGTGTATTTTGGCCTATTAGTGATTGGCAATATTTCTTTTAAAAAACTTGAAAAGATCTGCTAGGACTATTTTAATTAGGTTTCCAATACCCAGACGGCCTACAGGTCCGTGAATATTACTTCTATCTGTTAATGCACAAATTGCATTATTCTATTCCTGAACATCACTACCATTAACATTACACAATTATGCCTTAAACTAAGGAAATAAAGTGACCAGGTATGAAGATATGCATGAACGACCAACAAAAACGAATGTGGCAATGTCACTGGCCCAACCTAGGGACTGGAGTATGATGCGGGCAGGGGAGGAAGTGGAGACTGCATGACCATGGCAGGTACAATTTCATGGCGTGGGCTATAGCTAAGCTAAAAAGCAATTCATGGAAGCGTGGTGAATTAAGGCACACTGAAAAATATGTTTATATCTTATTTAATAACAAAATCCTGTTCAGACCTATAGTGTGTGCATAAATATCAGTCAGAATAGGGAAAACTGAAGACAAACTGATGAGTAAATATTATGCTGAATTACTGTGGAGGTGACAGTGCTAAAAAAATATTTTGGTAAGCTGTCACTAACTTTGGAATCATCAGACTTGTTAAGAACGGATTTCGATCTCCCTCATGTATGTTGAAGGGTACACAGCACATATATCTGTGGTATTTCTCAAAAAGCGTCTAGTTTTTTAGATATTTGCATGCAAATAAACAGAAAATTCTAAATGCCGGATATATAGTAAATTATTGCCTTATTTAACAAATATCAGCGTGGTATATGTGGTAGGGTGTTAGCTTCATAATTTTCTGTCCAGAGTTCAAATCCCTGCAGAATCAAATATTTTTATTTATTTTTATCTTTAGAAATTGTGAAGCTTGACATTTTTATTTTGTTGAAACTTCATTTACATACTTTTATTGAGTGAAATAAAATTTAAAACAAATCATATTACCTACAATTCAGTTTAACTTTTTCCCTGAAATTCTATTTTTGTAATGAATTCACAGGTATACTGACGGATTGTCTTTTCACAACACAAATTGGCCGCACACCCTTGAAAACTTTATTGCAATCATACATCAGGAAAGTCAACATTCTTACATTATTTTTTCACTTTTTGTTAATAAGTTGTTTCGGCGCGTTTTCAATTGAAATAGTTACTATCATGTTATTTATTTCATCTTCGTTATTTCTTTACTTGTATATCATCACGAGGTATTTTAAACGAAATATGTAGCATTGGGAAGACAGTTTTTTTCTTTCTTTCTTCTACACTCTATTTGTTCCAAGAATGTTGCATGTAAATGGTTGACAATAAATTAGATCTATCCGTGATGAAAAATGGAGCTCAACAAGGAAATGGAAGAACAAGTGAAAAATGTTTATAAACATTGCAAAATTCTTGTGTCAGACTCCAGTTTACTAGCTGACTTAATTTCATTGTGTATGGGCAAGTCATATTAGGAAGCCATTGTTGATATATGAGCCGAAATTATGTTTGGCGTATCTGTTATATCCAATGTGATTTGTTTTAAATGTTATTTCACGCTATAAAAGTGTGTAAATAAAGATTTAACAAAATAAATAAGTGCAGTTTGACAATTTTTGAAGATAAAAATAAATAAAAATATTTGATTCAGTGGGGATTTGAACTCAGATCAAAAATTATGAAACTAACACCTTGTTGCATAGACCATGCGGTCATTTGATAATAAGGGGCAATAATTTATTACATACCCGACATTTAAAATTTTTTTGTTTATTTGCATGTGAATATCTCAAAAACTAGGGCGCATTTTGAGAAATGACTATACCATAGACATATAACCGTTCAACATATATGTAGGAGATTGAAATCCATTCTTAACATGTCTGATGGTCTCCAAGTGAGACATATTACCAAACTGCAATTCCTGAATGTCAAAAAGTCATACAGAAAATTTAAATAAGATCAATGAAAGGAACAATAGGGTACTTGACACTAAAAAGAAAGCAATGAAAGTTTAATTGAAAATAAAAGAGTAAGTTGTAAGGATACCAAAAATCAACTTTATTTGTTCAATAAGAGTTAAAAACATGCTATTTTCAATAATAAAAAAACGCATGAAAGTCATGTGCCATGAAATTTCAGTCAGAGTGTGTGACATCTCAGTATGCAACAGTTTTACTCTGTGCGTTAAGCATCTGTCAACAATCTGCCAGTTGTATATTTAAAGTTGTAAGTCAGTCCATTACTTACGAAGGTAAGTCCTTTGTGTGGAAATCTGAATTGGAAAACAATCAAAGTGGATTTATTGTATAACATTTCAGGTATCTCATCCTAATACTGTTCAACCTGGTGTGCATCTGTTTACAAGAAACTGAGATTCAAAAATAGTGAAATTTTAAATTGTTGCTCTATATCGATAGATAAACCATATAAATCAAAGAGGTCAAATAGCTACGAGGTTTAATTGATGTATCAGTACACAAAAGACTGTGGGATCGAGCCCTGCTTGATGAAAGTATTTTTATGTTCTGAATAAATTTTTTTCACTACTGTTTGCTGTTATTGCATTACAGATTCATTTTTAAGAACATTCACTGAAATAGTTGTTTGTTTTTCTTTGAATGATTATCCCACCAAAGCAAACGTTATTAGGCTGAGATTTTTGAAGTGTTACTCCATAAATCAATATTGATCTTTTTCCAATTTATACATTGAAGACCTCTCCTTGTTAGTTCCAGTTACCATCCTTATAACAAATAATATGTGTAATTGAAGCTGAATCTACCAAATGAAATGGCTCTAACTTACCCAAAACTGTGACGATGGTGAGATGGAAGGAATGCTTTTCACATAAAAAAGTGATTTTTGCACAACATGATTCTGGAACTAAAGTATACACCTAAAAATTGAATGTGTAGTTTACTGCTGAAAAGTTCATATATATAAACAATTTTTTATTGTTTGTCCTCTATGTGCTCCTATACTGTTCATTCAATTACAATGAAATTTTTTTTCCCCTACTGCTTTATGCCTCGTCGACGGCTAAGGTCATTAGAGGCGGGATGGGACTGGAGACAAAGAACGGGAAGGAATTTTGCCATGGCCTTTTTGAAGGAAGCATCCCGGCATTCGCCTGGAGTGAATTGGGGAAACCATGGAAAACCCAAATCTGGATGCCCGGATGGGGATTCAAATGCGAGGCCAGAATTACGATGAAACCTTGACGAGTGGTAGAGTGCGTGTTTGCAAATGTTCCCGGGGGGGGGGGGGGGGGGGGATAAAAACCAGCCCCTCCATAAATAAACGTATAGATTTTATTCGTTTTCAATGGAAATTTATACAAGTATACTTTAAATCAAACAGAAAAATACTGCCTATGTATGGTTTCCAAAAAGATAACCTCTCGTCCCCTTTACATCTCCATAATTTAAACAAACCCACAGATTTTATCTGATTTCAATGGAAATTTTAACACGTATACTTTAAAACAAACAGAAAAATACTGTCTACATTTGGTTGACAAATCCAACCCGTCTCCCCCTTTACTAGATCCTCACTTAATTTCCATTGTTCCTTACACAAACTCAGTGTTTGAAACTTTGCACAGAGCAAAAAGAAAAATATTTTCTACATTTGTTTTACAAAAGCCCACCCACCTTCCTCCCCCTCCCAAAAAAAAAAAAAAAAATCACACTAACTAAGCAAAATCTGTACTTGAAACCACTCAGTCCCCCCCCCCAAATATCTCGAAAATGGTGTGGAAATTAGCCGAAGTAAATAGCAATATTCTTTGAGTATACAACATTTCCGTTTAAACAGCACTGGACTGATTCCGATCAGGCAATTGCTAACCAACAAATAAAATTAAATTAAATTTTTTGGTGACAACACACGTCTGCAGTTGTTATTTGATATGGAATGATGTTTGCACACATACACTTTAAAATAAGTGAAAATGAGGTTTACACTTAGTTTACAAAACTGCACTCGCTCTCCCCTTTCACCTGTCTTAAGACTGATTTACACGTCCAACTTTTCCGTGTTTAGCATCTATCTCGAAAACGAACCGGGAGATTATTTTTGTATGTATGTCGAGTGGCTCTAGACAGATAATTATCAAATGTTATGCTTAGACATTTACAATTCACGAATTCAGCAAGATATTATGACCCCATCCTATTATCATATACAACCTTTAGTTGTTTAAACAGCTGACTCTTCTTGGCATTTATCTTCATTCCATGTTGAACTATCCAGTTATACACTAGCGGAACACCCAGACACGGTTGGTGAAACTTTAGGAATCTTTGTAGATATATCCTGGGTGATAACCAGAAGAAATGGTAGTAAATTGAAATTGACCAGGCTAAGTTTATTACCTTTAAATACAGATGTCAGTAAGAAATGCATCCACCTTGAAGGTCTATACATTCATGGATCCTTGCTGGCATTGAATCAATAAGAGTTTGGATGTCTTCTTGGGGTATGTCCCTCTATACCTGCATGTCTTGTGCAGTCAGCTGTTGCACAGTGTGTGCTGGGTGACCATGTGATCTAATGTGCCTACTCGTGGTGTGCTCTATTGTGGACAAATCTGGTGACTATACGGTCTAAATTGTTACTGTAAGCCCTTGCAAGGCTTGTGTTGTGATATCCACAGTACAAGGGCGCACATTATTCTGTTGAAAGATGCGATTTGGATGGTGGACATGAAACGCATCACAACAGGGTGCAATAGCCTGTCCACATGGTGGTGGGCCGTCACTGTGCCTTTAACAACAACCAAATCAGTCCTGCTGTTGAAAATTATTGCCCCCAAACCATGACAACAATGGCTGGACCCGTGTAACGTTCTGAAATCACAGCAGGGTAAGCCATTTTTCTACTATATCTACGTAAATGTTGTCGATTATCACTTTGCCAAAGACAGACTCGAGACTTGTCTCTATACACAAATCTACGCCATTCACATGTCCAATTGCGCATTGCATTACACCAGGTTAGACGATGCTCGCAATGAAATCAGGTTAATGGAACATATTGCATAGGGATCAGTGTGTGTGAACCAACTTCAAGCAATTGGTTTACAATCATCCGGGGGGGGGGGGGGGGAGGGGGGGAGCAACTCTCGCTGTAACCTCTGCTTGGTTCTGGCCTGCAATTACTCACACAATCTGGTGGTCTTCATGTCCTGTTGTCCTCCTGTATGGACTTTAGCCTGCTCTAGGAGTATTAGAGCCTTCTTTCATGTAACCACTGTGTAACAAGTCTATATACTGACATTGCACTAAGTCTAATCTTTTTGGAGATTTCACTTCATGATGCACCCATTTCAAACAAGCCACTTCTCCAACCCCTCTTACAGTTAGACATTTTGGTGTTGATCAACAGGAACGTGAGTCAAAAAAAGTGTCATGTTGTACCACGTTGTTCACCACTTTTACACTAAAAAAACATAGCAATTATGCATAATAAATACCCCTGTAGTTATCATACTACTACATGTAAAACATTCAATTTTTAATCATTTAATATTCTTTATATAGAGAAACTTGGGTCCAAATTTCATTCATTTATCACAACACTGTCTTGTTGGACTTTTAAATTATGCCAGTGTATGTTGTACCCAGGTCACCATGCATTTGTTCAGGCTTCGCCCATTTTGATCCAATTATATAGAATTATGCCATCAGTGAATAACTTAAATTTTGACTGTAAACGATCCAAACAATCATTTATTAGAACAATTGATACCAATATACCACCCTTTGGCATTCTCATATTATTTTGATATTGTATTTCCTACTCTAACACTTTGCTTTCTGGCTTTTAAGAATGCCTTTACACAGCAAGTCACTTTTTCATCCACTCCAATAATTTTTATCTTATTGAGAACCTTTTTATCACTTATTCTGACAAATGTCTTAGAAAGTTCTAGTATACATCTGTAATAATATTATATACAATAGCTCCTTTGTAGTTTGCACACTTCTATTTATATGGAGACACTCTTCTGATTTATTCCCTCCTATGTAGTCATATTTTAGAAAAAAAACTGCCATTAAGTGTCATTAAAAAACTATCAATTCTTTATTGTTATGAAAATGTCATTCTTATATATGCATACTGAACATACACACCTAAATTTTACCTACAATATGGAGGTAAGGCAATTAAATGGGTTGCTGAGAAAAGAACATAACAGAGTTAAGAAACAGCAAAGCAGCAGGGCATACTTGAAGCAACTACATAAGGAACTAATAACAGCAGAGAAGGTGGCTAAATAGGGTTTATGAAGAATACTATTGGTGCAGGGCATCTACTGACAGATGCATCTAAAAATTTCTATGGCTATGTTAGGAAACTGAGGGGACGTTATGGTGTTGAGACAATTATACATAAGGATGGAGAAGAAGTTACTGAGGGTCCTAAAAAGGCATAGGATTTAAATAACTGGTTTAGCAAGACCATTAGAGTCTATGATTCATAATGTGATGGTGTAAATCACAAAACATGCATATCCACACAGTAAGGAATATATGTACATGTAATTCAAATAAAGGTCTCGTATTTTTATTTGAATGCTTTATTACTGTAGAATTACAACTGTAACATTATTTCCTTATTTGGTTACTTTGTATTTATTTTATTTAGTGAATCAAAAATATTAAAAATACAAGTGAAATTTTAACATAGCAACTTACACTATTGGTCGAATTGAATCATGATGTCAAAACCCACATTCATATTGTAAACAAAGGCGTAGTTAATGGGTGTTTTATAACTTCGTGTTTGAGTTTACATTTTATCATAATTTATTAGCATAATTGATGAAATATTGCATTCTTTTGAGAATACTTATACACTAAATAATGACTGAAAGCAGTTTTGTAAAATAATCTTTCACAAACAGATGTTTTCATGATGACAACGTATTTTGCATCAACAGGAGTAAACGCTGTATGCTAATTATTATTATTAATGCTTTTAGTGCATTAGTTACAAATTGGACAAATCTAAGTTGAATCAAGATACGCACCAGAATAACCGACGAATTGATGACAATGGGAAATATCCACTATATGTATTGTATATTAGTGGAGTTGGTGGCAAGGTGCCAACCGATAAGTTAATCAACTGCGAAGAAATGACTAGCCTGAACATTCTGATTAGCCTGTCAAGGTGATGGGCTTTGAAGTTAGTAATATAATAAAATAGTAGAAAAGTATTTAGCTAAAGGTATTGACCGACATGTTAAGAATGGACTTCAATCTCCTGCATATATGTTGAACAGTACACATCCTGTATGATTTTGTCTTGAAAGTCAGCATGGTGTAGATGGTAAGGTGTCTGCTTCATAAGTTTCCGACCAGGGTTCAAATCCCCGCAATATCAAATTTTATTTTTATATTCAGAAATTGTTGAGCATGTTTATTTTTATTTTTTAATTTTATTTCTACTTCACTGACGAGCTTTCACAGTGTGAAATAATATTTAAAAGAAATCACATACAGCATAATTTTTTCCATTTTTTGCGTGTTTACAACAGGACTGTATTAAGTTAGACACAATCAGGCAGTACACCCGTGAAGACTTTATACAATCATATGCCAGGAAAGTCTCCATTTTTACTTTATGTTTTCATGTTTTGTTAATTAATTCATTGTTTTGGTGCATGTTCAATTGAAATCCGTATTTTTTATTTTTGTCATTTCTATAGTTATATTGTCAAGAAGTATTTCTATCAAACTACAAAACATCAAGAAGACGGTTTTTTCTTTTAATACTATCGATATATTTAACTCTGTGTAGTGTGGCTTGTAAATTGTTTAAAATAAAATAATGAACGTGATGAAAACAGATTTCCCTCCTAACCAAATTTCAGTGGCTAAGGGCGAGGCATACTACAAGGTCAGTGTTAATACATTGGCCGAAATTACATTTGTTGTATCTGCTAGAAGTAATGTGATTTGTTGTAAATATAATAATTCATGCAGGTATATGAAGTTGAAATGAAAAGAAGTAATGTGATTTGTTGTAAATATGATAATTCATGCAGGTATATGAAGTTGAAATGAAAAGAAGTAATGTGATTTGTTGTAAATATAATAATTCATGCAGGTATATGAAGTTGAAATGAAAAGATCGGGCTCAAAATATCTAATAGGGTACTATGCAGGAGAATCAAATCCATTCTTAAAATATATGATGATTTCCCTTATAGGCTCTAAAAAGGTTCACACTGACTTGAGATAAAGCTTGAATAAAAAATTATTTGAAAAATATACATATGGAACTTTTGTAAACTAAGTTATCATTAGAGTTTGAATAGGTAACAAACTGTTATTAAAAAAGCCATTAAACACTATACACTTACATTAAAATGATCTTTACAACAATATAAAAAACTGTTAAAGATACTTTATCTCTTCTCACAGTTTTACACCACTTTCTTCTTTGGTTCCCATCTCACGGTATATGAAAATACACTTTATTAGTTGTATTTATTATTGTCTTTTTGCACATTGGTACAATGCAGTATTTATAAAATGGTTTTTGATCTTCTTCTATATTGAAATCTTATATATATATATAAAAATAGACATGTGTTTCCCTATATTTCACTTTTCAGCCAGCACTACCTAGCACAGATAACTGGTGTTTGTGTGTGGAAGTAGCATGGAGTTTCCTGTCGTGCACAATGTTGGCCGAATGCCGACAGCTGTGGGGATGTGGGAGATATGATGGTTAAAAGCGGTCGTTGCAGGGCATTTTCATATTTCGACCAAAAATTTGTCTATCCTTATATTTCTCTTTCCTGCCACAATTACATAGGATAGACATCGAATCTCCCATCGTGCACTATGTCGGTAGCTATGGAGGTGTGGGAGATATTGTGGTTGAAAGTATTCAACCAGCAGTTCTTTCATATTTTTACCAAAGACGTACATGTCATGGTGCATCACTTTTCAGCACAAAACTATCTGGCGCAGATTACTGGTGTTTGTATGTGGTAGAAGCACAGAGTCACCCATCAATCAGAACGTTTGCCGAATTTCGGTGACTGTGCGAGTGTGGGAGATATGGTGGTTGAAAGTGGCCGATCAAGGATATTTTCGTATTTCTATCAAAGACGTGTCTCCGTATGTCACTTTGTTGCCACAACTACATAGCATAGACCATTGGTGTTTGTGTGTGGTAGTAGCACCATGTCTCCTTTCGTGCACTATGGTGGTTAGATGTAGGTAGCTATGGGGCTGTGGGAGATATGGTGGTTGAAAGTGGTCGACTTGTGCCACTTTCATATTACTACCAAAGACGTACGTGTCATGGTGTATCACTTTTCAGCCAAAACTATCAAGCGCAGATCACTGGTGTTTGCGTGTGGCAGTAGCACAGAGTCACCCATCAATCACAACGTTGTCCGAATTTCGGTAGCTGTGGGAGTGTGGGAGATATGAAGGTTGAAAGTGGCCGATCAACGATATTTTCGTATTTTGACCAAAGACATGTGTGTCCGTATATTTTACTTTTGCTGCCTGAACTACATAGAGCAGATGACTGGTGTTTGTGTGTGGTAATAGCATAAAGTCACCCAGCGTGCACTATGGTGGTTAGATGTTGATAGCTGTCAATCCAAATTCTTTACAAACTCGAACAAAGTCGTGGGCACCAGCTAGTTAGATATAAAACATAAAACTTTTAAGATAAAACAATACACAATTTACTATATAATTTCGTATGGTCACCCACTCACCTCGATAGCTATTGGCTGGAGAACGGTGTTACGAGTCAGCCTTCGCTCACAAAACAGCAACAAGAAATACTATTAGAAGGAATTCATGGTTATGTCTACAATTTAATAACTAAGAACTGATACCAATTTAATTGGCATAATACATTCATTAAGTTTGCTTTTCATAGCGTTTCATAGTTTAAAAAATGTTAATAAATTTTGCGGCTGAAAAAACGTGGATCTGCTTTTCGGCAACATGCTACTAATTAAAGCAACTTAAAAAACTTAAGAAAACATTAAATTACTCAGTCTCTGCTATAACCACGAATGCCAATTGTCATTTCTGCTTAGGATAAACATCAGTATTATTACAACTTTCATTATTGGTCTTTATTCATGTTCGCTGTATGTGAGTTATTAGGTTATTTTAAGTGGACATCAGACCAAATGTGTCTCTGAATCAACTATTCTGGCAACTTATTTCTGTGGAGTTGCTCAACTGTTTCATTATATGGAATGTGTATTAAGTTCTCTGGCCATCACAGATACTATGACCAATGTTTACATTATGAGTGTTTGCCCAGTCTCAATAATTAACAACATAAATAAGAAAAGAAAGGGAAATTAACCCACCACATACCAAAGTGGACGGATGCGATGAGAGGGAACACATGCTGAAAAACAACTACACAATATTTCGGCATCTGCCTTGTTCACAAGTAGAAAAACGGGCCATTAGGCTCGGAACGTGTGTACACAACGAACGTTACCTAATGACTAACCCAGTAGTGGGGGAGGGTGGGGGAACGGCTAAGGAGTAGACTATCGATATCGGTATGCAATGTCTGAGATAATATATTGCAGGCGATGGTAAAATGAGCATATGTAGTAAGAGTACAATATAAACACGGGAAAAAAAAAAAAAAAAGATTAAAAATAATACATGCATATATACCTTATTGGAAATGAGCAGACTAAGAGATTTGAAATTCATCTTGAAGGAACTAAGAAAAGCTAAAAATTAGAAAGGGGCTGGTGTAGATGATATTACTATGGATGTCTTCAAGATAGCAGGATGTGTCATTGTACTTTATCTTGAAATGCTATTTAAATATAATTTGGATACTTGCTGCTTATCAGAGAACAGGAAATTGTGATAGTAGTACCGATCCATAAAGAGGGTTGACAAATTAGGTTCGGTCCGGTCCGCAGGGAAAGGTTTATTATGTATTTATTAGTACTTTCTAGCTTATGTCTTTCTACTCCCACCCTCACTTCCCGCCACCATGAGGTACGGGCCTTACTGGCTTACTCAGTTGGCTGCCAGCCTTCAACATTCAGCCATCTCACTACTACCGAAGAAGGGCCATAGGCTCGAAAATTTTATACTCTATGTGTGTATGTGTTTTTTTTTTCGTGTATCGACGCAACGGGATTACTCTTCTGTGGTAAGCGGTGGTTTTTCTTCTATCCAAATATATATATATATAGATTATTAGGAAACAAAGGCGCTAAAAGCGGATATATTAAACATTGGATAGGATAAAAAACCACCGCTTACCAAAGAAGGGGATTCCAGCGGCGTTGGTACACGAAAAGGAAAAACACGAACACACAAAGAATAAAATTTTCGAGCATGGCTCTTCCTCAGTAGAAGTGAGATTGCTGCACGCAAGAGCTGCCGGCAGCTCTTGCGTGCAGCCAGCAGCTCTTGCGTGCAGCCATCTAACTTCTACTAAGGAAGAGCCATGCTCGAAAATTTTATTCTTTGTGTGTTCGTGTTTTTTCTTTTTCGTGTACCAATGCCGCTGGAATCCCCTTCTTTGGTAAGCGGTGGTTTTTTTATCCTAGCCAATGTGAGGCAGTCTCCGGGTGCACCCACCTCTAATAATGTTCTCTTGTTGAAGAAGGTTTTTCCCAAAATTTTCATTATTATTTGTGTTTGTGTCTTTTCTGTGTGTTCGCGCCCCACATCCATCATCTAAAGGTAAGTGGTGGCTCATTTCCCTATCCTAATTTGATTCCTTTCCGCTACTTAACGTCTTTTTTTCATTGTTATTATATATATATATATATATATATATATAGTGGGGCACGAATATATATATATAATATTATATATATTATACAAATAATAAAATAATAACAATAATATTTATGAAGTAAACATCACTTCAGGTTAGTGGTGGTTCAATATAGGTAATGGAAAGGAGAGGAATAAAAAAAAAAAAAAGGTTAAACATATGTACTACTAATAATAATGACCGGGTATTATCTTAAGTTGAGACCAGGTGGTTGCCTTGTGCCAAGTTTGTACTGGTAGGCAAGTTCCCACCTTCTGAGTTCAGAGAAACTGCTGCTATTAGGGAGAACTCTGATAACATGGACTGTGTAACAAGAGTTGAAATTATTCAAGTTGTGGGTTATTTTTACTTGGGGAAGGGGTTGTGTCGGAAGGGAGTGCCATCAAGAAGAACGTCAAGCGAGAAGTTGTTCATATGTAAGACACTAGTTTCCGTCTTGCTGGAACTGGGTATGAGACGCCATTTCTTAAAATAGTTGCTCAGCGTTTTGAGGTCTGCAGTTAAACTATTTTCAATTTGCTGAACGTTATTGGATTGTTGTACTACTGCCACATCGTCAGCATAAGAGAATTGCCTGGATTCTGTATGAGGAATGTCGGAAATATATACATTAGAAAGAAGGGGGGCAAGAACTGAATCTTGAGGCAACCATTATTCACCCTTCTTACTTTGCGTATCTTATTATCTGAGACAAGCTCCTCGTGGTACACCCTGGGCAATGTCCTTGCACGGTTAAATATTCTGCACAATTGGCCTGCTAGACAATCCTGTAGGATCTCCTGGCAAACAGAGCACAGTAATCCTTATGTCACCTAACAGTTCTTATCAGAAACAAAAGGCAAGAACCCTTGGACCTTCACTAAGGATTTGCCAACTTAACATGGAAGGAATAAGCCGATCATAAAGCGTTTGCCTTTCAAGGTTATTACTCGACTACAACGTCGATATAGCCTGCGTTCAAGAAACTTACACCAAGGATGATTTACAGCCGAGTCTGAGAGGTAATAAAAATATTTGATTCTGCGGGGATTTGAACTCGTGTCAGAAAATTATTCAACTAACACCCTATCCTATAGACCAAGCCACCATTTGATAACATGGGGCAATAATTTTTTGTATAGACAACATTTAGAATTTTTTATTTCTTATGAATATCTCAAAAACCCGGGCCCATTTTGAGAAACGATTATACGACAGACATATATGCTTCAACATATATGTAGGAGATTGAAATCCATTCTTTACATGTCTGATGGTCTCAAAGTGAGTTTGTTGCCTGTCCCACATTTGAAAATATTACTTCCTTAACTTTGGTAACTCATCCATGTTCTCAAATATATTTCCATTACCATACATCATTCTTTCACACTCAATTTTGCATTTTATTTTCTGCTGAATATAGAAAAGTAACCACAGAAAACCAAATATTAATCTTCAGTAATACATTACTAAACAATTCTTGAAATAACTACTAATTTTGTGTCATACATCATAACCGTATGTATCACTAAATGCAACAGTAAAGATTGTATCGCATTCACAATTGACATATTAATGAACAACTGACCTGAAATGGAAGCCTGTCTATTAGAATCTCAGGTATAGCTGTAATATGTTCTTGGCTAACTACAGCACGATCGCCAAAATCGACGAAAAATAACTCATAAGTATCTTCAGTTTTCTTCAGTACTTGTGCTCTGTACCATCTGACAATAGGAAACATTTTACTTGAAACAGACTATTTCCCTAAAAGACATATACATTCAGATATCCAGAAGAGTAAACTAGATTACAATAAAAAAAAATTTATTAAGGGAAATAGAAATGAAAGACACTGCATGAAAATCAGACAAATATAAATTAAATGTTCTGCAAAATATTTTATCACTTATTCAACTATTATATGAATGTTACACATAATTTTCTCTCTCATTTGTGTTTATTAATACTCACAGATCATCATTTGGGAACTGTGCAATGCAATAACATCCTGGGTGAAGAGTTGTGATCTTCTTATTAGAACCAATCTTTTGTAATTCTTTTTGCAAACATTGAAACCTAACCAACAAAAAAGTGACAAATTAATTTCTGTTGTAATTATGGAAATGGCAGTTGATGTCAAAAAGCAAATAACAGTACTACCTTTCTTCCCATTTAGCATTTCTTAAGAAAAACTGACTTGGGCTGTCTGCGGCAAAAAAACTTACACTTATAAGTTCTTCATTTGGTATGAAAGCCCACAAAGGCTTCACATTATTAGCAACTTGTTTCTTAGGTTTTGTTCTTGTTTCTGTTTGGCAAAATGAGGACATTAGAAATAAGTCTAGTCTATACAAACAATAATGAAATAATGAAAAATCCTATGGAAATGTTATCAATTCAAAACATGTGTCAAAGAAAAAGACTATGTATGCAAAATCTTTATATTTTGGGATAATTCATCAAATTATCATTAAATACTTACTGTTCACATTTAATGACACTGGTTTTTCCCCTGGACAGTATTATCATCATTTTAGTATTTTCACTTTCATAGATCATCTGGCAAATATTCTTTCTGAAGCAGTGATTATTTTGAAAGCAAGGTTCCATCTACAGCCAGCTTGCCTCTCATAATGTTAATGGAGGATGAAATGTGTAACTCGTTATAACGATGGCGTTGGATACCGGAATAGATAAGAAGGGGTGCATCATGTAAAGTAAAGTGGAATATCGCAGAAAGGCGAGGTAAAGACAAAGACGCTGGTTGGCTAAAACAATCGTGTGAGAAGAAGAAGTGTTGTGATTGGCCGAGAGAGATGTGGGGGAAAAAAAATACGGCCATGTTTAGGGGTGAGTCAGTAGAAAAAGGGCTTGGGGAGACTGGTCATGCAAGGAATATTTACCATGAACTGGTCTCTTGCACATGGTGTATTATTATTATTATTATTATTATTACTAGTATTGCCAAATGATGTCCTTAAAAACATGTTCTCTCTAATTCAATCTCTCTCTCTATCTCACTCTACAAATGACACCTGTTACAATAATGAATTCACAACATCACTTGCAGCAAAATAAAATCATTACCAACATGATACTTTTTTTTTATCTACTTTAAGAATGAAAATGTTTGGTAACATTTATGATAAAAACTGTCTTCTTCTAGTTATAACATCCTATTTTATAAGTAAATCGAGATAAATTTAAAAATCCCAGCAATATTACGGAACAAATTTAATTTGCAATGAAACTTCAAAAAGAAAAGCTGCTTTCAAACTATAGTTTCTAAAATAATAGTTTAGCCTTACCTATGCTGTAATCTGGTAAATCTAAGCCCGCTTCTTTACACAAAGCATAAAGCATTGATTGATGCTGTGGGTTCTCTACTGCAAGATTATGATCCAATATTTTGCGTCTTAATGGAAGAACGACGACAGTAGTTTCTGCAGCTGCGAGCCGTTGGTGGCATTCAATGGGATCCAGCCACAAACATCCCGAGAGACTCAGGACTATCTGTAGCAAGTGACACACATAACAAAGTAATATTGCCAAGCAGGAAAAACATTTATTAAGAAATGCACAATGACCAATTTATGCCGCATATACTCCTTAAATAAAACTGGATTATCTGCAGAACACTGGCTTAGAAATACTAATATTCATATGTGATCTTATTCTAGATATATGTGGAATGTTAAAAAAAAAAAAAATGACTGGACTGAGCACACTTCAAACCACTTTAGAAAGAAATGAGCAAAATTGTGCAACCTACTGGCATCTTTTAGCACTGCGTCATGACTGCAAGAGACATTGTTCTGTGTTGATACTTTGCCACACAACAGCAACAATTGTCAGAAACTATGGTATACATTTTGCCTCACTGATAATAAAAGATTTGGGGAGGCTACAAGTGTGTGTCTGCCAGAGAGACATTGAAATACTTGAACAATCTTTGGGGATGAATCAATGAACTGATCCTAGTGTTCTGACTGAGTAAGCCAATACAAAATGGGTAGAACTTTGCCTATCACAAATCATCAAAGTAAGTGATGTTCCAGGTCAACTCAGTGCATGATTTGGTGCATGCGTAGAGACGGGGTAGCTGAAGAGGTAAAAAACAGTGATAGATGGTTAAAACACGCAGTGATGTGAAAGAAAACTGAATTTTATTGGAACCAGACTTGGATGCTGCACTATGAATATTCACCAGCTCACACCTCTCTGCTTGTGAGCAAATTTTTGGGTGAAATTACATGGCACCCACTATACTTCACATATGTGGCTACATCAAACATTTCCTCATCCAAATTTGAAATTCACTTTCAAAGGATGATGATTTTACACTCTTGATGATATCAAAAGCAACTGTAAATGGATTTAAAGAGAATTTCAACATAAAGCTGGAAGAAACATAGGGAGCCGCTTGTGCCTGCAAGGGAGAGTACTTTGAAGGGTACATATATGAATACCTATTTATTAAAATAAGTGGCTTCTTCATCTCTCTAGTCTCAATTAGTACAGACCTTCAAACTTCAGGAATTTTTTCATCAGAAACAACAAATGTCAAAAACAAGATGGAAAAATGAACTGAAAGGACCAAGCACATTCAGTTAGGAGACAAAGATTCCAACCCATCAAACATGGGAGAGATCAATACTACATACACAATTTCATAAACCCGGTCTAATAACATGTCTCCGTCTTAAAGAAAGAGGGGAAAAAGGGAAAAAAAATGGTTTTGTATTCACTTAATCTTGTTCCATAGATCACTGCTGAGAAAGGACCAGTGAGATATGAAACATGTCATGGTTAATATACGAGGGTGGATCAAATATGAACGGACCTTTCACAAGAAAATATACATTTTCAAAATTAAGAGCTGAAATATGGAAGTACTGAAAAGTCCCCATGTGTCCGCATCATGGTTTTTTTATGGTCAAAAAGGCTTAAAAAGGGATTGAGTGCCAAATCGGTATAAACTCATTGTAACACTTAAAATTTCAGAATTAGTAACGTTTTATTGTACCCTAGGTAATTAGGATAGGCTAACCACTCCATAAAAATGTAATATCAGCACTATTATTATTTAAATGTAAAACTATAGTCACATTTTATCATGAAGGCAGTAGGAAACATAACCTTTTTTCCAATATTTCTGCATTGCGGAAAAAACTGTAAAAGTTAGCAGGTCAGGACCTATGGTCAAAGTTGTAGTACACAGTTTCAGAATTAAAATGGTATATCATTCATCCCTCTATAACATATGGTTGTCAAGATACGTGTTGAAACAAGCACATGAGAGTCAGCGTTGGGCCGAGTGCTCTGCGTGCCAGTCCCAGGGCATTATTGGTAGGAACCTGAAAAAATATAATGTAGACCTGAAAATTGGCACAGATGTTAGTTACTACCTATGAAACATGTCTTGAAAAGTCCCCATCTCTGAGTTGTCTGCATCATAGTTTTATCAGGGCAAAAGTTTTTAAGTGGAGCTTAAATGCCATAATCTGTATAAACATCTTGTTGCTCTTAAATATCAGCATTAGTACCATTTCATTGCACTATAAGAAATTGGGAAGGCTAATTATTGAATGATGGCATAGTTTTGGGTGCAATTATTGTACAGAAGTAAAAAGAAAACCCTCACATTTGATCATGAAGCAGGTGCAAATATGACTTATTTTATAACAAAATCAGAATTGCTAAAAGCTATCAAATTTATCAAGACATACTATCATAATTGTAGAACGCAGTTTTAGCATTAAAATGAACTCGTCATGTTTTTCTGACAAACAGATGGTGAGATATGCATCGAAACATTCAAAACAATGCGCAGAGCTCAGCATAAAGCACCGTTCCACTTACCCTCCCTCTTCTGTCTGCATCATTATGATCTCTTCAAACAGTGCACCGAGATTTTGTGCTCTTGGTATTATAAATAAACTGACAGGAAGCAATCTTGAAAATGATGAAAATTTTTGTAACATTATAAATTAGTACCTGGGTGACCGATCTTCGCTCGGTATCTTTCGATTTCTGTTCAGTATGCAAGATTTCGAGTAAAGTTTGATTAAAGTATAAGGCTTGAAGGCTTCCTAGGCGTTTTGAGGTGCACAGTTAACCAAAGAGAAGTTTAACTAACATCAGTAGGCTTACTGGTACCTGAACCTTCTACGTAATGAGGTTAGAGCCGTTTTCGAGAAACCAAATACAAAAGTTGCTCCTTTTTTTTTTTTTTTTTTTTAAAAAAATCGTGTTAAAAACTTGAAAATCAAAACGTTATCTACATGTGAAATTTCATCCAAATCGCTAGATCCATTTGCGAGACGGCCTCACAAATTGGTTTAAACAAAAAAAAATTCTATTAATATGTTAAACATAAATTTTAATGCCAGTTTGGTATTAATTAATGGTGCCAGATTTTGGTAATTCAAAGGATTCTACGATAACCCTTGATGATGGATTCTTATGTAACTCGACGAGAAAAATTGAAGGTAAAAAATATATTTTTTAAATATTTCGCTTAGTTCTCGAGATATCGTATCTCAAAATTGACGTGGTTGGTTGAAATGCGACCTGAACCAGAAGACAAATTTCACCATAGCCAAGTTTGATGAATTCGTATGAAACTCGTCGAGACAAATCGAAAATAAGGAATTTATTTTTCTGATATCTCACTTAGTTCTGGGAATATTATATCTCAAAAGTGAAGAGGTTAGGATTAGATCCGTCCTGGACCAGAAAAAAATCCACCATAAGCACTATGTCTATATGGTGGAAATGTACTTTCAATGTTTTATTTTGTACCTAGTGGTTTTTGTTAGGTTGAAATACGGCCTGGACCAAAAGAAACGTCGCCAAAAGCACAAGGAACTATACCTATAACTGATTTTTGACATGCTATATCTCGAAAACCAAGAAAATTTATTATTTATTTTTGATATGTTTCATCGAGAACTATGAGAATTCATCATCAGGTTGTGACGTCAATAGAACATCATCTGTGCTATATTTATTCACTCCGATAAAACTATGCTCATACCTCGCAGTAATCTCACATCTTCTGATCAGCATTTCAAAATGATTATAAAACAATTCCCATAAGAAGTAACCTTCGTTATAAACAATAAAGCACAAGGTCAGACGATTCAAAAGGCAAGATTCTATTTATCAGAACCCGTTTTTTCGTATGTGCACTCGCACGCGGCTTTTCAGGAATTTGTAGATGTATTAATATTTAATTATGCACTTTATTATCAATCTCTACTCGAAATCTTGTATATTGAACAGAAATCGAAAGATGTTTTATAATTAAGGTGGTAGTATTTAATGGCTAACTAACAACCATTATTTATAGTCAAAAAGTAAACGATGATTACTTTATAACTGGTACCGGTAATATTAATTTCAAAGAAGTTTCTGTAAACTAACTAACAACCACTATTTATAGTCAAAAAGTAAACGATGATTACTTTATAACTGGTACCGGTAATATCAATTTCAAAGAAGTTTCTGTAAACTTATCACCTCTGATAAAACCATTGATAAATTTTTAATTATCTTTCTTTTTAAATGTTTTACAATTCCACGGGTCAGCCAGTATACAAGAACTGTTCGTTTACTTATTCTTTGGAATCAAAGAAAATCTATTTGTAGGCTTTCTGGTACCTAAATTGTCTACGAGATGGCGCTAGTGCCGTTTTCGATATACGGAGTGACAAAATTGTTCATATTTTGTAAACTCGCTTTTTAGTAGGGAAGACAACTATTCAGGTAATCTTAAAAGTCAAAACATTATCTAAATACCAAATTTCATCCAAATCATCACAGCCGTTTCCGAAATCCGAAATATATATATATATATACAAGAATTGCTCGTTTAAAGATATAAGATACAATTTTTTATTAAAATCTTTACGATAAAACTGAACTTTAAATTTCACTTTCTCATTATCTTAATCATTAAAGGTGACATTATCATATGCAGATCCTTGGCAATGTCCACACGTTAGTGAACACTACAGCCCACAACACACACATTCACATCTATTTCCACAGATGTTCTTACAATTGCAGGAGAAGATCTGGAGCAGATGGAAGTCTGTTAGTCACTGGCATATGAACTCAATTCTGAATTTTCCAGCCCCAATCTTCAGGACCTAAAGAATTTCCTAACAATTCTTGAATCTGTAAGTATATTTGTAGAGAATGTTGCTCGCATGCTGCACATGTTGGTAGAAGGGACACAAGCTGGAAGGATGCAGTGACTGATTTGGTTGCGATCTTCCGACTGTACAGGGTGTCCTAGAATTATCTTTACAACTTCAACACTGAATAAATTATGTTTGGGACGAGATATCGCAATGCAGTTTTTTGCATGTTACAGAGTATCTCTCAAAAGTTTTTTCCTGTTTCACTTCAGGTGCGGTTTGGTGACAAGTAGATAGTTACATCACATTTATTGAAAATGTACACCCCACAGGAAAAAGCCAAGTGTGTTTCCTGGTTTATAGAGACATGATCGGATACACAAGTGCAACGCAATTTCTGGACAACATACAGGAAAAAACCAAAAACAAGACCATCAAATTGTCAGTGGCATCGGCAGTTCATGGAAACTGGAAATATCCTCCATCAGAAAGGTGCTGGTTGAACATGCAGAAGTGACGAGACTGTTGAACGGGTTTGTGAGGCATTCACTCGTAGTCCCAAAAAATCTCACCACTCCACCACCAGAGAGTTGCAGTTACCACACACAACTATACACAGATGGTTGCACTTGTATGCATACAAAATGCAGCTGTTGCAAGCCATCAAGTCAGGAGATAAACAGAGATGTGCTGCGTTTGCTGCAAACATGATGGAGAGAATGGACACTGAGGATAGTTTCCTTAGTCGTGTTCTCTTCTCAGATGAGGCCACATTTTACGTGTCTGGGTTACTTAACAGGCACAACATTCGAATTTGGGGTTTTGAACCTTCGAATGCATTTAGAGAGATAGAGCGCGACAGCCCAAAGGTTAATGTGTGGTGCGGTGTTATGCACAACCAAATCATTGGCTCCTCCTCCTTTGCTGAGAAGACAATCACAGGTGCAGTTTACTTGGATATGCTAACAGAGTTTGCTGTTCCCCAACTGCAAGTCCTTCAACTGACAGTCATCTTTCAGCAGGATGGTGCACCTCCGCATTGGGGTCATGATGTCCACGATTTTCTAGATAAACAATTTCCTGGTCAGTGGATAGGAAGAGGGGGTCCAATTGACTGGCCGCCTCGTTCACCTGACATAACCCCCTTGGATTTCTTTCTTTTGGGATATGTAAAAGACATCGTGTATCAAACCCTGGTTAGACATTTGGCAGATCTCAGGCAGAGGATTTCTGCAGCAATTACAACAATTGATCAAGGGATGTTCCAAAGAACATGGCAAGAAGTTGAATATCGGGAAACTAATGGTGGTCACACTGAAGTGTTCTAGAGACAGAAACAAAACTTTGAGAAATACTCTTCAAAATGCAAAAAATTGCATTGTGATATCTCGTTCCAAACATAATTTAAAGTTGTAAAGATAATTTTGAGACACCCTGTATTTTATTACCCGAAGTTTATACAGATTTTCACACTGGGATTTAAAATTGTCATAGAGGGCTATGGCAAACGTCATTCCTGCTTATATTATGTCTTCTTTCTGTGCGTTGGGATGTATAAATGTTTTCATTTTGTCACAAAATAATGTAGAAACCTTCAATAACTTCCAGCCTTGGTTTTCTTTCTTTTTTACTGCTTAAGGTCTCTTAACAGCGAGGTCTTTAGAGATGGGAAAGGATGGGGGGCAAGGAATGGGAAGGAATTCGGTCATGGCCTTTTGAAGGAAGCATCCCAGCATTTGCCTGGAGTGATTTGGGAAACCATGGAAAACCCAAATCTGGATGCCCGGACAGGGATTCAAACCGCCATCCTCCAGAATGCGAGGCCAGAACGCTAACGGTTACACCATCATGCTCGGTGCAGTAAAGGGCACTTGTAGTAACGCAGCCAGCGAACGCTTGACAAAACAGTGCAGTATTTTTCATGTTTGTGATGGATTTACAGACATCTGCCACATTGAAGACCTTAACAGAAGTTTTGCTTGTGGCAGGGTGAACTACATTTAAATGACTGTTTTCACTAGCTCTTGCTGCCAAAATTACCAGGACATTCGTATCGTTGGAAATGACCACTACCTATTGACCCCTGTGATACTCAAATGCAAATGATGCAATGCTGGAATTTGCGTCTCCTTTACACTGAATGGCACGATGACCCACAGTCCTTGAATTTGTTTACAAGTAATTCGTCAAGCTGATGTTTGTTATGACAGTTTTTCAGAAACTCAGTTTGGAGTGAAGTGACAACATGTTGTTGTGAGCGAAAACATTGGCAGAAGTTTTTCCCCCAGCTCGTCAATGATGCTTCTCACTCTTCATTGTAATGTGTTCATATCGATCTAAAACGAAGAATGAAGAAAACTTTTTAACCATAAAAGATTCACATCACCAAAATTACCTCCTACAATGCTCTTTATAGCATCTTGTCCTAAAGTTGTGTGCAGACAGAAGAGGAAGGGTAAGTGGAATGACGCTTTATGGTGAGCTCTGCGCCTTGTTTTGAATGTTTCAATGCATATCTCTCCAACCGTTCATCACAAAAACGTGATAAATATACCATTTTAATGCTGAAACTGGATTCTACAACTTAATAGGTCTTAATAAATTTGATAGTTTTTTACAAAACAAGTCATGTTTTGTACCTAATACGCAATCAAATGAGAGTTTTTTTTAGAAGAATGGGAAGGTTAGAAGAGACAATAGGTGAAGATCAGTTGGGGTTTAGGAGAAATTCTGGTACAAGGGAAGCAATTCTGGTTTTAAGATTAATACTTCACGGGAGGATCAAGAAAAACAAAGATACTTTTATGGTGTTTGTTCATTTAGAAAAAGCTTTTGATAATGTTAGGTAGGTCAAGATGTTAAAATTTTTAAAGAAGTCAGGTCTAAAGTATCGAGATAGAAGAATACTTTATTAACGATATAAGAATCAAGTGGCTATAATAAAAGCAGAGAATCATGAGAGACATGCATCACATAAAAAGGTTGTGAGACTATGTTGTTGTCTATTCCCATTAATATTCAACTTGTATGTAGAAGAAGCAATAAAGAAAGTAAAAGAAAAATTTCCATGTGGCACATGAGTTCAAGGAGAAAAAAATCAGTATGCTATGATTTGCTGATGACATTGTCTTGCTAGCAGAAAGGGCTGAGGATATTGAGAAGTTACTGAATGGTATGAACAAAATACCGAAGGAAGATTTTGGACTGAATATTAATCAAAGCCAGACTAAAGTGATGAAATGTATCAGAAACCAATACCAATACTAGTAGATTAAACATAAAAATAGGATTGTATGCAATAGGAGAAGTAAGTGAATTCTGTTACTTGGAAAGCAAAATTACAACCAGTGGCTGAAGCAGAAATGACGTTAAAAGGAGAATAGCACTAGCAAAACGAGTCTGCATGAAAAACAGAAATGTTTTAGTTTCAAATATTGATCTAGGAATTAGAAAGACATGTACTTTAGGAATACTGGAAAGAAAGGAAATTGAAGCGTTTGAAATATGGTGCTACAGAAGAATGCTAAAAATCAAACGGATTGACAAAGTAAGAAATGAACGAGTTTTGGAAATGATGGGTGAGGAAAAAAGTTTGTGGAAGAAGCTTACTGAAAGAAGAGAAAGGCTGGTAGGTCATATTTTGAGACATGCTGGCTTGGGTAGAGGAAGGCAGAGATTTGAATATCTGAAGCAGATAATTGAGGACGTGGGTTGTAAGGGGTATGTAGAGATAAAGAGGTTAGCACCAAAACTACGCCACCATTCAATAATTAGCCTTCCCAATTACTAATAGTGCAATGAAACGACACTAAAGCTGATATTTTAAAAGCTACAAGATGTTTATACTGATTATGTCATTTAAGCCCCACTTAAAAACTTTTGCCATGATAAAACTATGATGAGGACACCTCAGAGATGGGGTCTTTTCAAGACATGTTTCTTAGGTAGTAAATAACATCTGTGCCAATTTTCAGGTCTACATTATATTTTTTTTCAGGTTCCTACCCATAATGCCCGCCAAGCGGTGCACGGAGCACTCAGCCCAGTGCTGATTCACGTGTGCCTGTTTCAACACTTATTTGGACAACCATACATTTAAGAGGGATGAACGATATATCACTTTGATGCTGAAAGTCTGTAATACAACTTTGATCGTAGGTCCTGACCAGGTAACTTTGACAGCTTTTCCGCAATGCAGAAATATTGGAAAAAAAGGTTATGTTTGCTACTGCCTACATGATAAAATGTGATTATAGTTTTACTTCAGCAAATAATAATAGTGTCGATAATACATTTTTATGGAGGGGTTAGCCTATCCTAATTGCCTAGGGTGCAACAAAACATTACTAAGTCTGCCATTTTAAATGTTACGAGTTTACACCAATTTAGCACTCAAACCCTTTTTAAGCCCTTTTGACCAGAAAAAATCTATGAAGCAGACGCCGCAGAGGTGGGGACTTTTCAGTACTTGTTTCTTAGGTACTAAGGAACATCTGTGCCAAATTTCAGCTCTACATTATTTTCTTTTTTGAGGTTACCCCTAATATCTGTCTAAAATGGCGATACTACAGCGCGGGTGAGCAATGTTTCCAACAAGTTCGCAATCTTTGTTAATTTTTTTTACAACTGGTTTACCTGAGCCTATGAAAGGGTTCTTTCCCCGAACTTTAGGAGTAAACGGAGCCAATTTTCAGCAGATATACATTTTCTATGACAAAAAACCTAACAATATCACATTGTGCAACTGCGGGGTTTATCTCTTTCTTACTCATCATTATTGTTGCTGAGAATAATAAGCACTTGGCACGCCAAAATTATTACTGACTACCACAAGAGCCCCTTCTACTGTCCAAAACATTTCAGACTCCTCATGCAATCGACGGACGTTGAATTTAAAAATGCCTGTTTATATTTGATCCTCCATCGTATATACAGACAATATGAATAATAATCACAGTGAAAATAATTATTATACGTTACAAAAACAACAACAAAAAATTTACAACTGAATTTTTCAAAAGTCGTATTAGACAAAATTTGTTCAAATTCTTAAATGTAGTAGAAAGAGCTGCCAATAAAATAATCTCTCCATTTTTGTTTAAATAAATCTTAATTATTTACAAACTGTTTTATTCTTTTAGGAGGTTTGCTAAACAGATGAGTTCCAGAATAGGTTAACTCGTCTTTGTACTAGTGACAGTGATGTTTGTGTTTTGTAGAAGTTATTTTTGTTTCTCGAAATTGTGTACCTGTGAATTAGATATAAAAAAGTTAAAATGTTCTAACACATATAACATGAGAGAATTGATATACTGATATGTCATTGGATGAATAATTAGCTTTTAAAAGAGTTGTCTGCAAGATGTTCTTAGTTTTACCCTACACAGCATCCTAATAGCGCTTTTCTGTGCTATGAAAATTTTTAACATTGTGACGATTTCCCCCAAAAATTGTGCCATACAACATGACTGAATGAAAATAAGAGGAAAACACCTGTTTTGTTAATTCCAGATCCGCCATTAGAGAAAGCCTTCTTTTGCAAAGGTAGCCTACTTAACTTCTTCAACAGTAATATGAGTTTCTCACCTCCTTGAATCTCAATAAATTTTATACTCTTTGTTTGGTCCGTTTGTTATTTTTATAGTTTAGATGTACCTACTAGTGCACAAAATTATTTGTTTTAATCCTAATACAATGTATTTTATCAAAAATTTAATTTCAATAAGTTGGCCCTAAATGAGTTTGCTACTTCATTAAGTATTTGAATTAAATTCTAGATTACAGTTTAGTGTTTTTCTCACAATAAGGTTGGTGTCGTCTGTAAATAAAAAGCTCTTAACCTTGTCAGGTAAGTTTCCAGGAAGATTATTGATGTATAACAAAAACAGAAGGGGTCCTGGAATAGAACCATGTGACTGTCATGTTGTTTACTCTCCCAGTCTGATCAAGCATCTTTACTGATTTTAGAATCAAAAGGTAAATTTTTTCCTTTTGGTTTTCCATGAATGAATTGAACCGTTTACCTGCAGTTCCATAAATATTTTAGTATTCCATTTTATTCACAATTAATTCATTATTTACACAAAAAATTCTTTTGCAAGACACAAATCATTCCTAGAGGCCACATTTTTATTATTCAGTTCCTCAAATGTGCTATTTAAAAATGAATATATAGTCGTCTTGGTAGATGATCCTTTTTGGAATCCAAATTGAGAAGAAGTGAGAATATTATAGTGTTTAGTATGTTTTATAACACTACAACAGATGACATTACAAAATAATAATAATAATAATAATCATAATAATAATATAGAATCCCGTAAGTAAAGAATTGGGATGGTAGTTATCTACACCAGTCGCTTCTCCTTTTTTAAATAATGGGTTAACAACTGCATTATTAAGCTAATTTCAAAATACACCTTGCATTAAGGACTCAATACAAATGTGAGCAAATATATAACTGATACAATCTATATATCTTTCCGGTAATTTACTTGAAATATCATTAAAGCTGTATGAAACTTTAGGTTTTAATTGCTTCTTGATTTTGTTTATTTCCGAGACTGTTAATGTTAGAAATTGCATCTCCTCAAATCTATTTGGAAAAGCAGTCTGACGAAGCCTTAGGACACTATTTGGAGATTAAAATGTTTGTTAAATATTTTACAAACTTCCCATACTTTAATATGCACAGATCAAATTTGTTTTATTATTATTATTATTATTATTATTTTGTCTTTAGGGTAATTTACAAATTTTCCTATTTTAGCTCTTATTACATTCCATATAGTTATCATTTTACTATCCTAATTCTTTATTTTTGCTGATACATACATGTGATTCACCTTCCTTATAACATATCTTAGTATTTTAGAATAAAGTTTATAATTAGCTTCCACTATACAAGCTATGCAATTCTCTTAATTTTGTACCTTTTTACTAGATAGTCCGATAGTCTTTGTAATCCAGCCCTTAACCAGTTCACTACTTGGAATCACGACAATTTCCTTTTTTTTTTTTTTTTTAAAAAAGAGTTTGAAATATATTTAAAAACGAACTGAATTTTGTATCGAAACCCAGTGAAATGTACACTTGTGATGTGATATATGCCACAAACTCCTATCTGTTACATAGCATGTTTTTAGCCTAGAAGCCACAGCTATAATAATCTCTTAAAATGTTATAGCTGAACCACTTAAAATAAAAAATACTGCCAGGTTAAAAATTACAATACTCGCTTGCAATCATCACCTGATAATAGTGATATTACAGTAGCAAATTTAAAGTTTAAAACAAAAATTAAAGAACTTCTTGCTGTTAAGTCCCAGCAACTAACAAAAACCCCCTGAAATATCCATTTATCTGAAATGCCTCAAATTCAATTCAGTAGATGGACAGGCACAACGAAAATGTTTTACATTCAAGGGATTGAAGCCAGTATGTTAAGAACATTCAATGAGACTGCCAACGCCACCCTTTTGTATCACCACGTTGCTGCGAATTCTTTGAACTGAACCAATCATGAAAAACCTCACTTATGACAAATATGAAAACAGTATAAACTAAATAAATAATAATTCTTCCAACACACTAATGATACAAAACTTTCTGAACTATACCCGCACAAAATATTTAGATCAAGAAATTCTCAACAAACATTTGGTTAGACTTGCTTTTAAGCTAGGAAATGGACTGCTATCAGCCAATACAACCACTTCAATCCACCAACCATACCTTAATAGCACAGATTTCTTCTGAAACAAACTAACATCAAATTCAAGTATTTATTATTATTAAATCAAACCATCTAATTTAATTATGTGGTTAAAATTCAAGAAATAATGAAAGCTATCAACACTATGCTTGAGCCCATATGAACAAAGATTATCATTGATGTAGGCTAAAGTCTAACATACAATTCTGCACCAAGTGTGTAACAAAACAGCAATCTGAATTAAGTTTAAATCAAAATTAACAGTTTTTTTTTTTTTTTATGACAAAAAATTTTCTACTATACTTGACTTATATACATTTTTCATTTTATTTAGAATTTTTTTTTAAATCATTCGAATAAATTTGCAATTATTTAATGGAAATCTGAGATATTTTAACAAATTTCTAAAGCTGTTAACTGTCGAGCCAAACATTCCTTTATCTGTAAATACTGTCACTTTACGACACACAGGCCAGTTAGTTTTTGCAAGTTTTGTTCACAATTTATATGCAAATATTATCATCAGCATGTCGTTACTAAACGTCTTTCATTTTACCATTAACTGTTTTAATCTGAATATTCTAACTACTTTGGAGATGAAGTTTAGATCAACACAAATTAATGAGTTTAATGAATGCAAGGTTACTAAAACTTCTGAATCATCATTTTTGTAATTATGTGAACCTATCACACTATACACATAAAGGAACCTTCAGTGGAAGCTTAAACCATCTCGAAGGCATATCGTCAAAGCAAAGGGATAGTGGGCAATAGAAATTTTAGGTTATCAACAAGTTGGAAGATAAATTACCTGGGGATAGGAAAGAGACAGGGAGAGGAAATTTTTAAGGAAACATTAAAAAATTATTAATATAAAAATGCATATATAGAAAATAAAGAATTTAAAAGAGAATGGATACAGGGATACAGTTATCCTATAAAATATAGATTTTACCTTTCCAGTCATAAATTTTTCATTTTCTTCACCATCTGCAGCCTCTGTCAACCAGTTGTAGACAGCAACATTAGCTGAATAACTCCAATTCCAGTCTAAATCACAAGGGGACAACCGGCACAAGAACAAATCAACAGCTTGTGGTGGAATTATTCTAAGAAATTCAGGGAGATGGAGAAGCTTGGAAGCCTGTGGAGGAAAAAAATTTTTATAAGTATTGTACAAGCACACTATTCTGAAAGTTTCTCCCAACCTATTGATGAAAAATATAAAGTGTCTTAAGCCCAGATAATATGACTAGCAGTATGAGCAAACCTATAAAATTTTGCATAGTTAATTTACTCAGCAACATTGAAGCAGGAAAAAAATGTGTTCACTAACGTGGAAAAGAAAAATAGACTCATCACTTACCATGGTTGAAAGGTGGAGGTCTGCAGTGACAAACAACAATGCACAAATGTATAAAATACAATGTTTTGGGGTACTCCCTTCATCATGAAAATTAAGGTTATGGCTAAATTTAAACAAGCACTGTAGTCAACCCAACTACATAATTAACTGGCTATACTCACATCATTGAGAGACTTCAAAACCTGCAAGTGTAAACCATGCTGTGCCATGTGATACATACAGTTTCTGGCACATGACTAGATGCAACCACAATGTTGTCAAAACAATTCTTCCTAAACAGTCTACAACAGAATAGAGGGCAAATTCACTTTAAAGTGTTGCAGCTGGCAGGCTAATTTGCTCAGTGTAGTGACACAAACTGAATGATGTGCATTAGAGGTTGCTTTTAATAGGTTTTGAAGGGTATGATATACATTGAAAAGTTGAGGAATGTGTTTCAAGTTCAAAAGAGTTTATTTAGGGAGTGTTCCAACAGCTTAACATTCAGACAATAATAAAATGATGATGTAATTGTGTTTTGAGATGGGAACATTTGAAAGGGTAGATAGTCCCATTTGAAGGGATAAGCTATAAATTGATTTAAGGAATTTCATAATAAAGAAACATAACTATGTGGCGAGACAGTATTATGTCAACTATATGAAAAAAGAATTGATAGTCAGTCGTAAATTTAATGCATATGGATTAATCAAATATTTTGGAAGTATCAGATAAGCAGAGAAATAAAAATGATTAATTATTTGTAAAGGTTTAATTTTTACATGAAACATTGTTGAGTGTGGAAGTGCACAGTGTAGTAAAGTGATTGTTCTAAGCAGTCTGAAGCTGGTGGTCACGAGAGATGGAGGCAACGCGATAGTATGGCATATCTAAGAGTAAAGCAAGCCACGCTTCCTGTTTATTACATACAAAGTGGAAAAAGGAAGAAACCTGATGCTGTCCTTTCAGTATTACAGACAAGTGTTTCATGGAGAATTGTGAGCCATTAGGAATTAGTGGTCAGAACAGAGTGTGGAAAGTTGTAGGACCAAAGCATGTTCAGAAAATGCAATTGCAAGAGAAGAAGTACAATGAGCCTTATCCACGGTCAAAGTAAAAAATCTAACTGGTGGTTGAGATGTGAAACTTGTATGCATTGTGTTAATAAAACAAGAGTGAACTATAAAGCAAACCGTGTTATAATTTCTGGACATAATGGAACCTGAAAGCCTAACAATCAGTATCACGTACCTTATCACAAGTCCATGCCACCAATTGCGTTATCGCGACAACTAATTTTATTGCAACATTTCAAACGTACAATGACCTTAAAAGGCCAATTTATCATCATGTCTTTCCAAAAGCCACGCTTCCAGATTCGTTGATGCTGAGTCTGACTACCAGCCAACAACAGTGGGCGTGTGGGAACATGCTGCCTACTACCGGCTTACATGAAGCAGATTTTGACACCATTTGCATCCCCCTTTCCATGATGCAGAACTTCATGCTGCCTGCGACTGGCTTTTGGCAATGCAGTTTCAAGCCAGCTGTTACCGACTTCAGTGGAGCAGACTTTTGTGACGTTGCTGCCTAGAGGTAGCATCAGCTTGCCACCTGCCTCATGGACCAAACATCTCAACTCGACTCCAGTAACATCTCAAACGCTCTGCTAGCTGCAGTACTCTTTTTTTATTATTATTTCAAATCGCGTTCATCATGCATAATGCAGTGTAGTGTACGATCGTAACCTGTTCTTACTGGAGAAAAGTGCAAATTTAGGGACTGAATGTGCACATTTATGCACATAACTTCGAATTAGCTAGTCATCACAATTGCTTCGTAAAAAATTCAGCTATAAAGCAAGCATTTCCGTTGGCTGCATAGTTAAATAGTGTTGTTTTAACAAGTATATTGCCAACCATGTGGATGCTAACTAATTTTGGTAACATTTACAACCACAGCATCATAATTTTGTGCTGCATGCTCAAGATATAAACAATTTTCACACTGTATAAAGGTAAAACTAATATTTTTTATAGTAGAAACTTTGATATTCAAGGCATCGAGATTTCATATTGTTAAATTGTATTATTAGTAGCACATATGCTGTGCATTTGCTTTACTATAACTATGTGGCATGTTGCATTGCTTTCACCAGTCATAATTCGAAATTTCTTTTCAAAAAAGTAATAGAAAAACATTTCCGATTTATTTTTGGTTGACGCCAGTTTAATTCTAAAATACATAGTTGCTGCCATATTGTCTTCGTACATCGCTTGCAGTTTGGTAACACAGAGTGCAATCAGACAGTTCTTTGAGCAAAGATTTACACTCTGTGGTTTACATTGCCAGATAGATATCAATCCTTGATTTCTAATGTTATGATTAAAATAGGCCATACATTTTATGACGATCGCACGGACCATCCCACAGACTTTGGTCACATGCGACAAATACGATCGTGAATGGGTTGGTCGTAAAGAGGACTGTACGACCAAGGTTATGTCGCACGTCCGTTGAAAATGTCATCGAACCTTGAGACACGACACGCTCTGGTCGTAACGTGAGTGTTGATGCTTGAGACAGTCCATGCGACCAAGCTATCAGAACCAGGTAGTGTAAAATGTCAAAAATTGGCATTTTTATTTTTTTGAGTGAAAAATAATCTACAAACTTTCCTGATTACAATTATATACAGTTTATTGGGTATAATATTTACATTGAAAGGATAGGTAAAATACACCCAACACTCGCCAAAGTTGAAGGGAGGAGGGCAGCAGCAACACAAAACAACAAACAAACAAGGAAAACACAATATTTCAGGTGAAAACTCCCTTTTCAAGTTAACAGAGGTAGATGGCTGGGCTTGTGCAAGACTTGTGTTCGACACAGCCACTAATAGAACGCAATAGACCGTCGGAGGTGGTGGTTGGGGCAACGATAATATAACTGCAATTATAAGTGTATATGAGTCCTTTACTCTCTACACCAACAACATGACCAAGGAAAAGGAAATCAGATGTGTAAGCACTGACACCATATGACTAAAGACAGAAATGAAAGAATGAACAAGGTGGGAAGAAAGAGTATGGCTATGGTAAGTGTCTTATTTCCGACATTTTTTGTTGTTATAAATATTGAATTATTTCATATATATATATATATGTGTGTGTGTGTGTGTGTGTGTGTGTGTGTGTGTGTGTTAATTGTGTAAACAGGTTTTTCATATCAGTTGCCAGGGGATACAACTCTTGTTCAATTTATTTTACTCTTTAAATTGTACCCCAATTAAAAGAGAACCCAGTTTTCTATACACAAGCAATAAGGTAATTTTAATGTTGTCATTTTATATTTTTAAAACCAAACTACAACACCATGAAAAGCAATTTATGTACCAAAAATGCAAGTTCTTTATTAGCAATGATTGTGGAGCAAAATTAATTAGTCTAATTAACTTTGGGTGTTTAAAATATTCATTTTGACAATGGCATGTTCATTTAGAATGTTCAATTAATATTTAAAGTGTAACTAAATATTGTTTTTGGATATAATAAATTCTGCTAGAATTACATGTAGGCTAACAATATTACTTTTAGTTGTATCTATAAAACAATCAGTCTCTTAAGAGTAACTGAATATCTTTCTGTGCCAGAGATTACAAAAGACAATGATACAATTTCATGTGAATAAATTATTAATAGGATTATAATATTAATAGGGCAGTTTGTTTAAATTAAGCTACAAGAGTTAAGTAGACAATCTAAAACTACAGGAAAGTTGTAAAATAAAATAATTTTAGAGCAGGAAAAAATTGTATATAAATGAAAAAGTACAAAAAATAAAAACTATTTTTGTTACTTATGGCTTTATGTCTCGTCGATGTCGAGGTCATTAGAGGGGGGATGGGACTGGGGACTAGGAATGGGAAGGAATGGGCCATGGCCTTTTTAAAGGAAGCATCCCAGCATTCTCCAGCAGTGATTTTGGGAAACCATGGAAAACCCAAATTTGGATGCCTGGATGGGGATTTGAACTGGCTTCCTCCCGAATGCGAGGCCAGAGCGTTAACCACTCACCCACTACGCTCGGTATAACAAAAGCAAATGATAGGTTTCATAGAGGTTGAGGCTGCTGTCAAAGGGTAAGTGGGTAGGCTAGTTCCCATATATGGGCTGATTACAATTGCAGAGGTATGGCATGCACGTAGGCCCAACAGCCCTCTCTATTGTGTGGCCAGACAGGTCAGTGTTACATCACATTCAATCGGTGCAGAGCCATCAAACCAAGTGGAAATGTGTTTGCAAGTGCCACTATGCTTCGTCAATGTTGTAGGGTGCAATATCAGCATGTGAGCGAGTTCTAACATTGCAGAACAATTGTACGGGTTAGTTATACCATGATGTTGTGGCTCGTACAGAACAAAATGCTGTGACAGTGATGCATATGTGGAACCAGTTGATAGAAAAGGATCATACACATGGACGAGCAGGTACTGGACCACACAATGTGACCAGAGTGCGGGATCATCACCATCTTGTTCACATGGTCATAACCAACAGAACGGAACAGCTTCATCCTAAGTGACATGTCTGCATCGACGACGTCTGCAAGTGGTTGGGTTGGTAGCACACATGCCTTCCACTGACTAAATACCATTAATGTCTCAGACCGCAAGGGGCTTGTGAAAGCCATCACTGGCCTGCTGAGTGGCAAAATGTAGTGTTTTCATAAGAGACGTGCTTCAACTGGTCCTATAGTGATGGCCATGCACATGTTAGATGCTACATAGATGCTACTGTGGTGAACACAATCGGGAAGAATACATTGTTGATGGTTGTAGTGGACCAATATGGTGCCATTAGACATAAGATGCGATATCACCTCATATGTATTGAGGACAATCTTAACAGAAACAATTACATGAATCCCCTAGAGCTCCACATGCTATATTTCAGTAGAACAATCAAGCAAGCCTTCTTAGAAGGACGCAGGTATAAGTGCTTACTGGAATGTACGTTCAGATGATATATCACCTATTGAACATGTCTTGGATACAGTCATGTCAGCAACTTGTCCATTCTGGTTTTCCTGCAATCACTGTCAATGTTTTGTGGACGTGTTTCACGATGTACTGAATTCTCACAGTCGAATTGCATGTGCAGTTCTATAATACTAATCATTTGCATATTGCCATATCCCTAATCTGTGGACTAAATTTCATTGTAATCATATGTATCCTTCTTGCAATTTTCACAAACAGTAGTGTGCAGTGGAGGCAGATAAGTTGTTAAATTATGTGTGTTGTGCGAATTTCATGTTCAAATTTATGAAAACTACTTTTCCTTCAACTCCCAAGTCTATCATCAGACATTACATAGACCTATATTATGCCAGTCTTTCCCTGGAACATATGGACGAACAATTGCTAAACAAAATCCAATTCAACCCATTTATGAGTTTCAGACAAAAAAAAAAAACTCAGTAAAAAGTCAGCACCTAGATTTACTCAATTCCCTTAAAAATAGCCCAGAACAAATGATTGTATAGCATGTCAAAGTCAAAAACCTGCCAGCAAAAGTGAGCAAAGAAGGTTGCAAGTTTTTCGAAACAGTGTCCTCCATGTAGTGTGTTGATAAGCAGGAAATTGTACAAGGACTGTTCCAAAAGGAGCACAAATGAGCATATTATGGTGAACTCTGATTGGACAAAGTTGTTCCCAATAAAGATAAGGACCAAGGATGAGTGAAAAGAGGAGGTTGAACTTAGATTCAAGATGGAATCGGGAAGGCTCACGGATTCAGAGGTACCGGAGCTGACAAACTGTCAGAGAGGGATGAGAGCCAATGAAATCTTCACTTCTGCTCTGCTAAGTCGAAGTGGCAAGCAGGGGATGGCACCTATCAGAGATATCACCATCAGTTCTTCCAGGACCTGCCATTATTGTCGCAGATACCACCAGCTACTTGACAGAACACCATTACATACAGATGGAGCTAAATGACTGATTATCAGGGATGGTGGATGCAGTAGCCTAGCTCGCCAATGCTGGTGGAACTGCGCATTGCTTTACTAAAGTACTTTCCAATGTTGATTGTTAGGGGAACAGTTATTTACAACACCCTGTATAGCTGGCAGAAAGATAATATTTATTTACAGAGCCCTCCACTGATTGAATGAGATTGTGAACTGAAGAGGCAGAACAGAAGAGAATCCATGAGAGTATTTCTTAGCAGCCTTGCTTTCAATCTCTCTACCCTTGGTGGCAACTCTTAAGGCCCGGTCAAACAGAGCGCGGGCAGCGTGCGCGTGCAGGGAAGTCTGCACGCAGCGGGCACTGTATTACATTGTACTGCATCAACCCTGTCAAACAGAAAGCGGGCAGAACGCACGATCCAGTCGCGGGCAGCGATCAGGTTGTGCGTGCACATAGATATCGCGCGATGACGTCAAGATGGCGAATGTCGAAATAGAGGAATTAATTAATTTGGTGCGAGAAAAAGATTATTTATTTGATTCACGTCATTCCGATTACGAAAATAACAATAAAAGTGAAGTTTGGATTGAAATTGTAGAGAAAATGAAAGAAACTAGCCACTGCTATTTGCATTACTATTTATTTATTTAAAACATTTTATTTAATTTATGATTTGAATTACATTATTTACATAATCATTATTTATTGGTTACATTTATTTAGTTGCAACTTATTATTATTTATTTGCACTTTTGACATATAACATACAATTCTCTTTACCTGAGTAAGCAGGAAATTAGTAAACACGTATGTTTACGATACATTTAAATATGGATTAAAAATAATTAAAGTAAGCGACGAATTGATTTCTCATTTGAACCAAATCTCTGGTTAGTCGGCATTGTATTTGAGAACGCCATTCTGGACAGATCTGGACTATTTAATATTTCATCATTTGTGATACCTGCAGCATTATTACATCTAAGATAACTGGGCAAGCAGCATACAGATTTAACAACATGAATTGTAGTTTCAAGTTCCATCTACATTGCTAAATAAACACTCCACTTATGGGCTAATATGCCAAAACCATTTTAAACGTTAATTAAATATTTTCTTTGATCGTCTGTCGGAAAAGGGCGCATTAAATAAGTCTGCAGTGCGTAACCTTCATCGGCTACAAATACAAGCGACGGGGGTATCCATACCTGGCAATGCTTTCGAAGATAGAATAGTTTCACAGTGAACGAATTCAGAATAAAAGGAGAAATTTTGAAAGATGCTACTGTCGCTGTCCGGCCTTATCTGTCATTATCAACTACAAGGAACTTGTAAACTGGATCAAAAATATCCAGTAAAACTATGGGAAAAAGTAACAAGAATAACTTGAGCCAATGTTGTTAGCACATTTTATTTTCACATGTTTTCCGTTTAGACTTTCAATGTAATTCGGAAAGTGCCAAGGTACTCTGAACCCCTCAGAGTTTTTCACACATCGTCTGTCGGAACAGGTAAATATGCAAGCTGTAAAACGTCCCAGCTATCTTTTACTATGCTGGAGACAGTCGTATTAGTGATCCGGAAGGAAAAAGCGAGTCACCTGTGGCCAAATACTGTGATCATTTCGCATGACGCTTGTTCCCCACACTGGATCGCTTCGGTCAGCCCGCGCTGTGTTTGACATCGACAGAATGCGGCGGCCACCCCTTGTTTAGCACGCGCACGCGCACGCTGCCCGCGCTCTGTTTGACCGGACCTTTAACCTGGGTCACCTTCCTCCATGAGCATATTTGCCTACATAACTCTGTGGACATCAAGCCCACATATTTACGTTACCTTTACTTCTACAGTTAACATCCCTACCCTAGCAAATAGTTCCTTCAATCTTGCAATCAGTGGCATACACATCTGTAGCAACCAAGAATTAATTTCCAGATATTTAAAAAAAAAAACCTAACGCAAAACCTCATTTCCCACTGCTCTGCACTGATCTTGTACAAAAGCAAATATCTCGTTTTACCATTTTCCACATTCACCTTCTAAATCTCCTAGGCTTCCACATGGATCTTTCCCCTCCACTAGACCTTTCTGCAAAATTATAGCATGCATCCAATCGCCCTTACCTATTCCAATCCTACAACAGTGAAATATTTACCTATCAATGGACAGGCATTGGACAACTACACAACCTTATCACTGCACAGCTTCTGATAAAGTCTTAAAAACTTACCAACTGTCCATAAGTTTCAACAGCCAAGGGCAAAACGTTTACACTGGCAACATATACCATACAGTGGCAGCCTATGCCAGTTTCCAAAAATTTAGCAACACCAACAACTGCTTCACTGAGTGAGCAGTCACGAGTTTTTCCTGTTACACTAGCCCTTATGAACTCAGTCACTGGGAACTAGCAAACCAATATATCCTTAAAATGAATCTCCATTAGGATTCCACCTGTAAACCCATCACTTATTTTATGTAAATTTTGGTAATAATTAGAAGGAAAAATTTAAGGCAGTAAAGATGAGGAAAGACAGGAAGAGTAAACTCAAAACTAGCCACTGATGAGGGCAAAGATGAACACAAAAAAGCTGAACATGTATAATACAATATCTCGGTCTTGTGAACATGAAACATATCAAGAGGGGAGATAAGATGAGACCAAACTAACACCCGGCATGTAAATGGAGAGCCAGGGGAACAAAGTAAGTGTGCCAGAGGTTATAGTGGAGGAAACCGAGAAAATGCTGAATCAATAATTGAAAATTATGAGGGAACCTTGTAAAAGTAATAAATATAAGATGATATAAATGCACGTAGAAAATAAGGGGGATAACAGTAAACTTAAAATTTGTAAATTATATGTCTGAGAATAATGTGGTGGGTCTAACGGAAGGTAGAGATCAGGGTATGCTATGTATGAATAATATGTTGGAAAACTAGTTTCCGCCCACTGCGTTCAGAGGCAGTTGTTTCTGGGAATAGTCTTCTAGTAGTCATTGTAAAATAGTTGTTTAAGTTGTTCAGCTTGAGGACACTGGCATGGACTGCCACTGGATAGTCTAGGTTGCAGATGTAAACTGTTTTCCTGTGGCAATTCAAGTTGATGGAAAGTTGGTTAGTGGTGAGGATTATAAAAGAACTGGTACAGTGACGGCAGGTGAGTTGGTATATGAGGTGTATCATAGTGGATAGTACTAGCTCACAAAGTTTGCTCGCTCTGTGAGCTAGTTTCCCCACTACAGCGACCCTCCATAATGTTCCCTTATTGCAAAAGGAATAAAATCCGAAAATTTCTATGTCCTTTGTGTATTTGTCTGCTTCTGAGTCCATACCCCACAACCATCATCTAATGTAAGTTTTGGTTCATTTCCCCATCTTAATCTGTAATTCCTTTTCGCTGCATACTGCCTATAATTTCAGTATATATAGGCGAATACTCACCATCTACCAAATTAGAAGGCTGCTGCGTCGAGGACACCTGGAGAAACTGACTTGGCTGTCAGCTTCCATAAGGCAGCTACTCATTATATTATTGACGAAGGGGAATGAGCCCGAAAATTTCATCACTCTAGGTGTTTACATGTTTTTCCATGTGTCCACACTGCAGCATTCATCTGCTCTGGTAAGCGGTGTTTATTTCTCCTATCCAAACTGTTTAATGCATCCGCTTTCTAGCACCTTTGTATAGGACAAAATTTGAGATGTAAAAAATCAATTCTTCAGCACTGAATTTACAAGCTTGCATTAAAGGAAGCTTACTTTTTTATGGCTTGTTGATGTCGAGGTCATTAGAGGCGGGAAAGAACAAGGGGCCAAGGAACGGGTCAAAATTTGGCCATGGATTTTTGCAGGAAGCATCCCAGCATTTACATCAAGTGATATGGCAAAACCATGGAAAACCCAAATCTGGATGCCTGGATGGGGATTTGAACCTACGTCCTCCCAAATGCGAGGCCAGAATGAACCAGGAAACTGATCACTAATGTTCATACTACTAGAATATGTTGTTTTTCAACATTTCAACTAATCTCATAACTGAAATTCGACATTTGGGACTACAGTAATTACATGATACCACCACACAGCACAAGACAGTGAATTCTGAAGATCACAATTACATTACATGAAAAGCACCTACATATCTGTGGGTGATGTACCAACACATCATTCTAATTGGAACATGGATGCAGAAAGCTAACCTTTCACTTAACAAAGCTGACACCAGGATGATAAGAATAGCAAGAACTTAGACAAATGAGATAAATAAACAAAGTTTGATCAGGCCCTAATTATGTAAGAGAGAATATGAAATATGCAGCAGTAATAGGTTGTCAGTTCTTTTCAACGTACTTATTGAAATAAATATAGAAATGCTACCAGTCATACATATTAAGAAAAGACCAAAAATGTCTCTCATTAACGACATTCAAGTGTGTTACTATCACAAAGCACAAAAACACAACACACTGTGCATTTTTTATGTACTAAACAACACTGTCAATTTAATTCTTTCTTTATTTTATTTTTTTCTGAAGGGTTAGTTAAATCAACCATTATAATATGAACATTTCCAATTCTGTGGGTCAGTCGAGGCTGTGCCTATTTTCAAAGCACAGCTGTTGTAGTTTTAATGGGGAAGTGGATGTGTTACCATCTGTCTATGATATGGTACACTGTGTTGTGTGATAAGTTTTTGTGGAGGGGAGGGTGCCCTTCCAGCATTCGCCTAGGAGATTATGAAAAAATGCCTAAAAACTGCAATCATGACAGCCAGTGCTTGGGGTCCGAGATCGGAACCTAGGCCTGTTGATCCTCCCCAACCCCATGTAGTGGCATTTTAAGGTGGGCAATCATACTGGTGGTTTAGTTAAAGCTAAATATTTACTAGAATAAGATTTGAGAAAATAAATCCATCACCTACCGAAGCTGAAGGCCTTAATCACGCTACTAATGTTCCAATTCCTACAGCTTTAAAGCATTATTTCCTGTTCCATTTTGCTTAAGAAATGAAAATATATAATTACTTCAAAATTAAAATTATTATTTGATAGATCTCTTAGTGAAGGTATAGTCCCAAAGGAATGGAAAACAGCATTTATCACTCCCGTACACAAATCAGGCCTCAAAAGTAATATTACAAACTACAGACCTATTTCTAATTTAAACGTAATACCAAAACTTCTGGAATCCATTGTTACCAAAAAATTAAAGATTACTATGTCTCCTTACTTATCACCAAACCAGTATGGATTCATGGAAGGAAGAAACGTCCAATCGAACTTAATGTGTTATTCTCAATATATTTTATCCTCGCTAGAAAATGGAGCTCAAGTTGATAGTAACTATACTGACTACAGTAAAGCTTTTGATTCAGTCAATCATAAACTACTGGTTCTCAAACTTAAATCTTTTGGGATAGTTGGATCCCTTCTTAAGTGGCTAGAAAGTTACTTAACTAACAGCATTCAGATAGTCAAATATAAAGCATTTACTTCAATCGAAATATTAGTACTATCCGGTATCCCACAGGGTTCCCATCTTGGGCCACTTTTGTTTATCATATTTATAAATGACATATTTAAAATTTTGAATAATGTAAAGTTTTTATTTTTTGCTGATGACCTAAAATTATTTAAAAGTATTGAATCAATTAAAGACATACGCGATCATCAGAATTGTTGCCCTGCTCTCAATAATTGGTGTAAAGATAATGACTTACATTTAAATCCATTAAAATGCAAAAGTATTTCATTTACACGAGCAAGTAAGAAAATTTTATTTAAATACTCAATAAGAGGTATCGAGTTGGAGCAGGTGTACTCAGTTAATGATTTAGGAGTAATGTTCGACAGTAAAATGAGTTTCGATGAACATGTTGACACTATTGTAACCAAATCCTTACAAAAACTAGGTTTTATTATGAGGACATGTCATGAAATCCATTCCACTGAAGCACTTAGAACAATATATCTATCCACTAGCAGTTACCCGCGACTTCGTCTGCGTGGAAGAGTGTTGTAATATAAGATTTTGTTGAGAGGTCTGTTCGCTCAGTGGTTAGGGCGTCCAACTGGACATGGAAAAGTCCCCAGCTTGAATCTCAGTCTCACGAGGATTTTCATAGGTCCTTAGCTCGACCTTCACCTCTGGCACAGGTTGTTGTGCGATGTGAAGTGCGCCAGAATGCTCACGTGGTTCTGATTCCACGTGTAACTGTAGGTCCTCTATGCCCAGTAGGATTACTGCGTTAGGTTAAGCGGCTACGAAAGGGGTTGATTGCGTAGACGTAATGAAGCCTTGCCACCAGGTCAATACGACCACACAATTAATTTTAGAGCTATTTTTATTGGTGATAGTAGTAATAAATACTGCAATAAAATAACAAAAATGTATTTGTTCCAAACAACTTCATCGAACTTTTAAAACAATAAAAATATTCTGTATGTTAGTAGTATTTTCAGTTTAATACATCGGTATATATATTGTAGGACTTGTTATTTTCTGAAAAAACATGTAAATTTTTTGCACTCGATACCCGCGAGCAGCCAACATATAGTTGACCAAAGGAAAAGCAGTGAGTATCCAAGTGTATTCCCACCAATTTCAACATTTGACCTTGCGATTTATTGTCATTGAAAATTAAATTTTTAATGGGAACTGTAATGTTTTAAATTCAAAGGGAATATTACTGGGAATAATTGGGATATGCGGAATTATAACGGCTTCCCCTTTAGATGCACCGGTAAGAATTGCCGCCTTCACAATGTTTCTTCCTAATTCTGTGATGTGTAATCTGGTGCCATTGCAATACCTTGAGGGGAGGGGGGGTCGAGATTACGCATCAGGAGAACTCAAGTGCCAACCTTAAGCTCGAGTTTATGGGACAATAGCCCAGATAACTCGAAGGAATTTGAAAACTCGACGGGGTAGGTAGCAGCATTGTCAGTTAACATTACTGTATCAATGGAAGAGTGTGTTGTGACTTCCCCGACTATTTCCTCTATAATATATATATATATACACTTTTTTTTTTGCTCCAGAATCATTTTTCGGGGCAAGTATTGTCCTCTCACATAACCAGTTTTCGTCATTGATAATATTTAGTTGAATGCTTGGGAAAACATTAGAAATGAGCTCGCATTTGTTCAGGTGTTTCAGCAACTCGTTGCAATGCCAAATATGTGGCGTATTGTTATTGCCGTCTTTTTGTTTGTTTCGGTGTTTCAGAAGCTTTTGAGATCGATTGCTCTTAGCACCGAGCTCGCAATTTTCCTGGTGTGATCTTCCAGACACCAAGTGTTCATTTAGGGTGTTGTCGCCCAACTTGCGACTGCTCCAACAATTCAGCATCTCCAGAAGCCGCAATACCTGCTAAGTGCTCAACCCTGTGAGGCTCTGCTAGAGGATTTGTTCCTGGGTTTTGGCTTTTTTCACAGCCGTAGTTTTCTTACATTTCATTGAAAGGTTTGAATTTGATTTACCCGGCATCTCTTAAAATTACTAATTTCAAGACTTGCGAATAAAAATTAATATAGTTTTAATTAATGGAAAATCAAAACGTCAAAATATGATGGAAGCGACTAAACATCCAAAAAATTTACTAACATTCAAAGAGCAAATAAATACCTAAGTGGCCCAAGGATGTTGATATCGTTAAAAAATTGCGAAACTAAAAATTTATATTTTGATTTGCACTAAATATCTGAAAATTACTAATCCTTTTTTTTTTTTAAGTGAACATAATTTACTCTCTGAATATTCATTTTGTTTTGAAGATATGTGGGTTCCATTAATTAATTCTGTTTTAAATCAGAAATTTAGGTATTATTGTAATAATTGATTCTTTTATTCATAATGTTCAGTGTTAATGTTCGTTTCTCTATCTGTGAAAACAGTTGACTGCATGTAGATCAGTATACTATAGTTTGTTCGTTTCGATCCATTAATTCTTCTCTGAAATATAAATTACAATGTTAAAGTAGTAATAGATTCTTTATTCATAATAGTTTTCTGAATCTGCAAACAGAATTGAATGTCTACCGGCAAATCACCACTCTGCTTGTCTGACTCTCCACTATCTGAATAAAACATTTATAAATTTCAAAAATTTACTTCGAGCAATGCGGTGTGTTTTGCTAAATCATCCAAGCTTATTATATATCTTTTGACACAACATCATTATAAAGCGATACATGACATCACTAACATGGTGCTCGTGAAAGAAGCTTAAACTATTAATAATGTTTCAGTTCTCATTTTGGTCCAGGCTGCATTTCAACAAAGTGACAAACTTCGCTAATAATACCCCTAGAAAATCAAAGCTTCTATCACTCGCGCATTAATACATTAGTAACGTGAATTATTATTTCAGATCGCAGGAAAATAAATACTGAATACATATGAAACTACATTCATTATTGCAGTTACGTAATTAAAAAATTTATACTAAAATGCTTGTAAATTACAGTGTACAACGGAAAGTTCATAATTCTCAACAATTTTTGTTAATATTGCTGGTCAAGCTTACATCGCGATAAAGTGACTGTTACTGCTCGTGATTTAGTAAGGCGTATAATGAAATTAATTGTGATAATAATTTATGCTACACTAATTAGGAATCTTGATATATAAAATTCTGTTACTATTCGAAATCCAGTTCCAAGGCATTTAATGTGTTGAGGTGTGTTCATAACTTTTGATTTTGTAGCGGCAATATTAGCAGAGATAGTGGTTAGGTTGAAATGCTTCCTGGACCAGAATGTTTTTGTTACAGTATAAGGCAGAAGTCATTTAGTTATTATTAGTAATGAATAAGCAGCTTTCATAAGCTCCGACTTGCAATATTGCTTCATGAAACATTAAGTCTCTACGTTAGGCCATTAAATACATTCGTTTTAAGTGAAGGATTTACTGGGGTAGTTTGCGAGGCGATACATAACGTCACAACATGACATTGTGCTTATGATATTTGCTTAAATAACTGATAACTAAATTTCTCATGCCATTGGCTGTGACAAAGAGATTCAGTTTTCATTATGGTCCAGGCTGAATATCAATGTAACCACAATCTCCGCTAATATTGGTGCTACAAATTCAAAACTTCAACCACACGCGCATTGAAACAATTATTTTATCCTAAGTTAGCATCGTCGTGTATCGCGATGTAAACTTGAACCGGATTTATTAGATATTTGTAGAAATTGAACAGTAAGTAAAAAGCACTGTTTTCTAAATCATAGTCTACTATTTGTACTGATTTATATAAAAATTTTGAACAAAAAAGGGTTAGTTAATAATTTGTAATATTACAGAGAATGTATAGTGGAAAAAGAAGACACACAGGAAATAAATTAAACCGAGATAGAATGGAATCCGTAACATTTTTATAAATACGACATTTCGAGCACCGGCATTTTGCACTTTTAGTAAATCGACTTTCGTGCTGGTATGATCATAGAATTTTACGTTGTTTTTTTTTTTTTCCAAGCTCTGATTTTTCACATTTAGTATATTACAATCGAAATTATGGTGCAATATTTGAGATTTTATACTATTTTATGTGCGCAAATGAAAAAATCTCTTTATGAACTTAACAACAGTACCTACCATTTTTAATTTAAGGTTAAGTACATGTTTATAATTCCTGCTTCCAAACTATTGTTTGTCAAGTGCATCGGTTTTATGGCTTTTAAACTAAACACAAACTTGCATATGTAAGAAGGTTTTCACTTTTATTTCTGAAAAGCAGTGTTTGCGATTTATGTAAAAAGCAAAGAGTAAACGTTGCACGGCTGTCTACGAAGTAGGAAACTCTTTGTTGTTTGCGAATTGATATTAATGGCAATTTCTAAAAGAACTATGCGTTTTTGCGGGATAAAATTTATCCTATGTCACTTCGCACGCAATTGACTGACTTCATCCCAAATTTCATTTAAATATGTTGAGTTATTATGACGTTATACATTCCAGACGTACATCCAAACACACGTCCAAACTTTCTTGTTTTCTCACTTATAGATATAGATTGTAAGATCAACATTAGCATATTCATCAGTAATTTGGTCACCATACATGTTATCTCAAATGAAAAGAATAGAAACTGTTCAGCCTAATTTTTTTTAGGTATATGGCATTTAGAATGGGTTTTCCAGACCCATTTCTTGATCATACATACACCCACATTGCATCCATCTTAAGAATACCCTCTCTGCAATCATTTCGTGAACTTAATGATTTTAAATTTTTATTAAATTTGTGCAATGGTAATATTGATTGTTCAGAATTGCTAGGAAGTTTAAGATTCAACATTCCCCAAAGAATTACTCATCAAACAACAACATTTTCCCTAATGAAATATAAGCACTTGTATACATAAAATAATCCCTTAGCAAGAATGTGCAAGCTTGCTAACTGTCATCGTAGGTTTAAAATTGGAAGATTATCATCAAACCAAGTCAGATTGTTACGTACTTGTATCTTAAGATATGAATGAACAATTAACAGTAAATTTTAATCAGAAATTTTTTACTTAGTAGTTGTAAAAGTTTATTATTCTAGTAAAAGTAGGCTGTAAGCCATTTTCTTTATATAATTGTTTTGTATGATATTTAAGCAGTGTACACCAACCATTGTGAATTTGTAAAGTTATACAAATGGACTCCAAAGTCCATAAATAAGTAAATAAATAAATAATGGAAATATTAACATTTTTTTGGAATAAAAGATTAATAATTCATTATAAAATATTTTCAAATTCAAGATAAATCAAAAACCCTGTTAAAAGTGATATACTCCAAATGTACAAAAAACTAAAGGAAGAAAACACACATAAATTTGCAATAAAATAATATGGAAAAGTACCTTACAAAATTCCCGATGTCCAATGTCAATGAACTTTACTTCTACTTCGAGAACCTGACCAAGGTTGTCTGTTTTAGTTATTGCAACTGTCACTACTCTTTTGTACACATTCTCACCGACATTTATGGCACAAATGTCACTCACATTAGGTGTTCCGTGGGATAACCTTCAGCAGTAAACAAGAAAAAATAACAATATGAGTTCGTCTATTTCAACTAGTTATTAAATTCTAAGTACTTAAGTACAATGTCAGTGACAAAAGAAAGTAAAGAAAATCTATGCCGGAAAAAAAAATACTGAATGTGTATATCTGCTGACAGCACTAATTCTCAAATACTTTCACTACCAAAGTTAACAAAATCAGTGTCTCAACATCATTGTCACTTGCACAATTGTGTATTACAATTATCAGAGAAAATTTTACAGTTCTAATATTAACTAAAGCATAAATAATATTCTTTTGGCTATTTTGAATGAAACTTGAATTTTTTAACCAGAAACTAAAACGGTACCGGTAGTGAAAATAATAATAAAAAGGAAATGGTTTTTAACCAATAAATGGTCTGATCCAGTATGTACACACCTTCCTTGTCATATGGCTGGCATCTCCTTGCATGAATAATGTTGTAGAGCTAGCAATGACATTTGTCACTGTTATTGTAAAGTAGTAGAATGAACTATAGTTAAAATGTGTTTGCCTCTTTTCACGTTTACCGCTACACTCCTGCTTCCATCTTTGGTAAATGTTCAGTCTACTTTCCCTAACTTATGTTGTACATATAAAAGGGAGGATATGTAAAGTAAACCAAACATTTACCTTAGGTGAAGGCTGCCTGTTATCGGCAACCAAAGCAAAATAAACACTTAAATCACAATATTTCAGTATTGAACTTCAGTCTTGTAAATAGATGAGACACATTGCAAGGAGATGAGATGTCATGAGACCAATGCCCACCAAGCCATTAACTTGACAGGTGGTGGGTTAATTTTCCCAATCATTTCTTATTATCACGGCATTGAAGCATTTTATCTCTTACTATTAATGTTATTATTAATTATTATTATTATTATTTCTTATTAATACGAGGGCGGTCCAATATGTACTTAGCCCACAAAATAAAAAACGAAAATTTTGGAAAAGTGGCGATATATTTCTCAACATAGTCTCCTTTTAGCTTGATACACTTGACCCAGCAATGCTCCAACTTCTTTAACCCAACTGAAAAATACATTTTTTGGAGATCTGAAAAATAAGCGTCCGTGGCGGCGATAACCTCCTCATTCGACTCAAATTTCTGCCCGGCAAGTGTCTTCTTCAAGTTTGGAAACAAAAGAAGTCGCACGGGGCCAAATCTGGAGAATATGGTGGATGGAGCAGCAGTTCGAAGCCCAATTTGATTAATTTGGCTGTGCGATGGCAGAGGTGTGAGCCGGTGCATTGTCATGGTGGAAGAGCACTTTTTTCTACACCAAAGGGGGCCGTTTTTTCTCTAATACGGCGTCGAATTGGCCCAATAAATCGGCATAGTAAAGCCCTGTGATCGTTTTGCCCTTCTCCAGGTAGTCAGTGTAGATCACACCATGTGAATCCCAGAAAACTGTGGCTATCACCTTTCCAGCCGATGACACCTTTTTTGGAGCACGTTCACCGGGTAAAGTCCACTGTTTTGACTGTACCAGTGGATCCATGTTTCGTCGACGGTCACGTAACGACGTAGAAACTCCTTCGGATTGCGCTTAAACAATGTCAAACACTGCTGTGAAATGGTATAACGGTTGTGCTTGTTGTCCGGAGTGAGCAAACGCGGCACCCATCACGCCGACAGCTTTCTCATGCCCAAAATTTCATGCAAGATATGACCCACACGATCTTTTGGAATGCCTACTGTCCCAGCAATCTCTTGCACCTTCAGTAAGTGGTCTGCCAATACGAGATCGTGGATTTTTGTCATGTTATCCTCCGCAGTAACCGTTTTCGGGGCACCGGGGCGTGGCTCCTCAAAAACCGACGTGCGACCACGTTGAAACTCGTTAAACAAATTTTTAACAGTCACCATCGAAGGAGAAGAGTCACTGTACACAGCATCCAAGCACTCTTTGATTTCGCTGCGCGATTTTCCTTCCACAAACAAGAATCGAATCACTGACCGATATTGTTCTTCTTCCATTTTTCTAAAATCCGCAGACACACCCACTTTCACACACGATCAAAACAAAACTATGAGTCCGATTTGGCTGAAATTTTAACAATAGCTGTCTAAGGTAATGTACTGCAGGATAATAAATTGCTCTGGCGACAGTGGCGCCATCGGAAAGAGAGCCTAAGTACTTATCGGACCTGCCTCGTATTTTCCACGACATATATATATGTATACAAGAAAGAAAATGCTTTTAGGAATGAAAAAGGAAATGATAGGGAAAGCAGACCCATTGATTACTAGAATTGAAAGCAATAGTACCACATAACTATAATATATATGCTGATATGGCTCTCTGAGTGTCTGCCCATGTACATTTATATGAAACAGTGGACGGCTCTCTGCGGGAAAGGACTGGAAGTAAGGAATGGGAAGGAATATGGCTATGTTCTTTTGAAGCAACCATCCCAGCAATTGCCTCACCATTACATTCAGTAGTTTCTTTCCTTTTTCTTATGTTGATAAACATAACCTTCTATTTTTGAATAAAACTGTAACGATAAAAAAGAGATTAACGCATTTAGCAAAAAATTAGCTTCTAAGCCCATTAAAACTGGTGGGATAAAGTACATTTTTGATCACAAAAGCTTCAGCTGTCAATGTATGTATTATCTTGGTTCTCTGGGTGCAGCGGCGTCGATTTATTAAAACCTAACGTTCCTGCCATTGTGCTGTGGCTATCTTCCAATGGCAGAAACATTAGGTTTTGATAAATCGACGTGGCTCCACTTGGAAAACCGACATAATACATAAAGTACATTTTTGTTTAGTTTACATTGCAATACTTCAGTATGAAATTAAAAAAAAAATAGAATCTTAAAACCTTGTGCTATATCATGTAATGTTAATTTTAATGCTGGTCCAGGCCACATTCAGTACAATAAACATTGAACTACCTCCATTCACATGAACTTCAGAAACATGGCACTCATGAATGCAACTTAAATTGTTTATAAAACAAAAGTCATCATGCCTTATGCTTTGAAGTGAGTCGGTTGTCATTCCGGTCCTAACCCTAATCTCCACTATTACTGCTGTTCAAAAACCATAGCTCCTCTCAAACCCAATACAAAATTCATTGTAATGTGATCTAAACTTGATCCAATAGAATGACATCAGTAATATGGTGTCAGTGAAAGCAAAGCAAATTAAAAATAAATCTTAACTTGTGCAATACCATACAATATTAGTTTAATACTGGTCCAGGCTGCATATATTGCAGAAATGTAGACCTAAAGAAAGAAAAAAAAAAGAAAAAAAAACCTTAAACAACTCATTCCTTCTTCTGTGATGATAAATGCTAATATTGTTGCTTAAAATTGAAAGCTTCTACCACATGTGAATTAATATATTCACTGCATCGGAGGATATAAACTTGATCCCATATTTCTTACCTTACTTTAAAAGTGATATTTGTGGATTTAGAATAAATGAAAACATCTACTGTGAATGAATACATTGCTTTCAGTGTTTTGGCAATTTCTTTGCAGATGTTTAACTAAATATAATTTTTATTTAAATAAGGCTCGTAACTTCGATTTTGAAGTAATGTTATACATATTTCTTTCCACATTGATCAGACATGAATAAATAAAAATCAACTAACAATTAATATGTGGATTTAAATGATGCACATAGGCCTACTTTCTTTATGGTGGTTTATCAATTTAAATTATTTTGAACCATTCCAGAAACATAATAGGCTTTTACAATAATGACATTTATGGAAATAGGGTGAAAACAGAATTCTGCCGCACACTCAACTGGCGGTATTATTTCAACACTACAGGCAGGGAAGACAGCCGATGTGATAACCTGGAACCCAGCCTCCATCAATTCCTACCTCCATCCCCGTTAGATCCACCTCCCCTCCCTCAAAATCATCCCCTTCTCCTATTCCAGGAATTCCTCATGTCAACCCTCTCATCACCTTCCTTCCTAAATTCAATCCCCCACTCCAACAACCTGACCCGTAGTGAAATGCGAGCAATGAGTGAACTCTCCAAAAATAAAAACATCATAATCCTCCCAGCTGACAAGGGCTCGACCACTGTGGTCATGGATCGAAGCGACTACACAGCTGAAGCCCTCAGGCAGCTCTCTGACACCTCCACTTACTTACCTCATACCACTGACCCCACTAATTCAATCTGCACAGAAATCCGCTCTTTCCTCAGTCTCCCAGGTCCCTTACAGGGTCTTTCACACCATTCCATTAACCTTTTGACTCCTAAGACTCCCCGAACCCCCACCTTGTATCTTCTGCCAAGGATACATAAGGCGGGCAATCCTGGACGTGATATAGTTGCTGCCTTTGGGTCGCCCACGGAACGCATTTCTGCATTCGTTGACCAGCACCTACAACCTTTCGTCCAGGCCCTTCCATCCTATGTCAGAGATACCCCCCACTTTTTAGAGCGTCTGTCAACAGTCCCTACACCCCTACCTAAAGATTGCTTCCTGGTCACTATTGATGTATCATCGCTATACACCAACATCCCTCATGGCCAGGGCCTTAGTGCCATGGAAGATTACCTCGACAGTCGCCTCCCGCACACCTTCCCTACCACTCATTTCCTCACTTCTTTGGCTCAATTCATCCTGACCAAAAATTTCTTTTCCTTCCAGTCTCAGGTTTACCATCAGATTCGAGGCACTGCTATGGGCCTGCATGGCACCTTCATATGCCATCCTTTTCATGGGCAGACTAGAGGAACGTTTTCTTCAACAGGTTACCCTACAACCCACCGTGTGGTTCAGGTATATAGATGACATACTTATGATCTGGACCCACGGTGAAAACCTCCTTCTTGACTTCCTGCACTCACTGAATAACTTCTCCTCTTTAAACTTCACCTGGTCCTACTCTCAGACTGACATAACTTTTCTGGATGTAGACATCTCTGTACGGAATGGTCACTTACACACCTCTGTCCACATAAAACCCACCAACCTACAACAATATCTCCATTTTGATAGCTGCCATCCATATCACACAAAACGTTCCATTCCATACGGCCTAGCCATTCGGGGCAAACGCATATGCTCTGATCATGAGTCCTTTACCCTCTACACCAACAATCTGACCCAGGCACTCGTAAACTGCAATTATCCTCCAGAACTAATTCAAAACCAAGTATCAAGGGTCAGGGACTGTCCTCCACACCGACACAAACAACCTAAAGCCAACAAGAACCCTGTTTTTCCCACCCAGTTTTTCCCTGGCCTGGAATCGCTAAACAAAATTCTTCGTCTGGGCTATGACTTTCTTAGATCCTTTCCTGAAATGCGCCGCATTCTTCCCACTATCCTTCCCACCACACCCCGAGTCACCTTCAGCAGACCGCCTAATCTAAAAAACATTCTTGTACATAAATATCAAGCCTCTGATGCTCCTAAACCACCGTTTGGATCCTTCCCTTGTAAGAGACCCCGTTGCAAAACTTGTGGTATGCATCCACCTACCACTACCTATAGCAATCCTACTACTGGTGAAACCTACCCCATAATAGGTCATGCCACATGTACAACCACCCATCTCATTTACCAGCTCTCCTGCCTCCACTGTCTAAGTTCCTACATTGGCCTGACCTCAAACTCATAATCCATCAGAATGAATGGTCACAGACAGACAGTTTACTCCCAAAACCTGGACCTCCCCGTTGCTCACCATGCCAGTACTCACAATACCCGTGACCATAATAACTGCTTCACAGTAAGAGCCGTTAGAGTACTTCCAGACACTACCTCCCAATCTGAACTCCGCAGGTGGGAATTGGCATATCAACACATCCTTCAAACTAGACTCCCCCAGGCCTTAATTTCCGTTAACATCTTCCATCCTCACCCTATACACCCACCACTGGCTAGTACAATAGTTCAATAGTTTCATATTTATTTATTTTTTATTTTATTTTTTATTTTCAATTATTATTAATTTTTTATTTAGATTTTTAATAACTATTATATATTTTTTATTAATTTTCTTATCATTTTAATCTTTCGTATACTCGCGGTTATATTATCGTTGCTGCCCCCACCATCTCCGTCGGTTTGTTGCGTTCTATCAGTGGCTGCGTCCAACGCAAGTCTTGCGCAAGACCAGCCACCTCTCTGTTAACTTGAAAAAGGGGATTTTCACCCGAAATATTGTTTTTTCTTTGTTTGTGTGTTGTGCTGTGTTGCTGCCCCCCTCCTCCCTTCAACTTTGGTGAGTGTTGGGTGTATTTTCCCTTTCTTTTCCATGTAAATATTGCCTCGTGGCATTTCCTTTCATTGTTATCTATATATATATATATTTTGGCTGTAGAGGGACCATAAACACTTAAGAGATTACAAACAGCTATTAAAGGTCAACTAGGTTAATCAAACTTTTAAACAACAATATGTCAACTAGGTTAATCAAACTTTTAAACAACAATATGTCTGGATGGATGTAAAACAGTTGGAGATATATATATACAGGGTGCTTCAAAAAAATGTATACACACTTTGAACTTCCATAGAAAATTTATTTACCGTTCTACAAAGTTAAATTTCAGGAAAATAGAAAGCTAAAAGTCCAATATAAATCAAACATAAACAACAAATGTTAATACTGTTCAAATTGGTGACCTGCAGCATCAATACAATTCTGAGTACGAGTCACCACAGATTTTGTACATCGTATCAAAACGTCCAATGAGATTTCTCTACACACTGCTTGAATCTCATTCCAAAGAATGTCTAGGTTACGTGGTTTACGTTTGTACACCTCATCTTTTACTGTGCCCCACAAGAAGAAATCCAGTGGTGTAAGGTCTGGAGAGCGTGCTGGAAACTCGATTGGCCCCCTGCGTCCTATCCACCGGCCCGACAAATTTTGATCCAGGTAAGCTCGTACGTCCCTGTGATAGTGCGGCGGAGCACCATCTTGTTGAAAATAAAAATCATCATTACCGTATAATGCACGAATGGCAGGAAATATGGAATCAGCAAGCATTGTTAGGTAATTAATACCAGTTACAGTGCCTTCAAATCGAAAAGGTCCAATGAGTCCCCTTGAAGACAAACCGCACCACACATTTACACCTGGCAAATTTACAGCTTTTTCAATTGTAATGTGAGGATTTTCTTCACCCCAGTAAACACAATTGTGCCTATTGACAGTTCCATTAAGTTTGAATTGGGCTTCATCCGACCAAATGATGCTACCCATAAATCCCGGTTCACGTATCACCATCTCCTGAATCCATTCACAAAATTGCAACCTTCTATCTGGATCGTCGTCACTTAGCTGTTGCACCAGCCTTGGAATGTAAACACGATACTTGCCTCTCTTCACGTGAAGATTTGTTAGGAGAGCGTTGAAACAGTTCCAAGACTGCCATTGATGACTCATCACTGTTCGAGGCCGACCTGAATGACCTTTATGCACATCACACACTGTTCCATGAACTTCGAACTTGTCTCGTATGCGTGTAATTGTTAATCTTGAAGGTGGTTCTGTATCATACTCCCTTCTCCACTGTCTTTGAACTTCATTTACATTCTCAAACTTCCAGTACCACTTAATAACCTGCTTACGTTCTTCAAAACTCAAACGTACGTCCCCCATGTTGATATTACAAATTCCAACTGATAATATAACATAGAGGGACGATTATGCTGGCACCTGGCGAAGAAATATAACACTAGCCTTGTAGAGCGGGAAAACAACAATAGTTTAAAGTGTGTATACATTTTTTTGAAGCACCCGGTATATCCCCGACAAAGAACGCATTTCTGCATTCGTTGACCAGCACCTACAACCTTTCGTTCAGGCGCTTCCATCTTATGTCAGAGACACCCCCCACTTTTTAGTGTCTGTCAACAGTCCCTAAACCCCTACCAACAGACTGCTTCCTGATCATCACTCTACACCAACATCCCTCATGGCCAGGGCCTCAGTGCCAATAGAGCATTACCTTGACAGTCGCCCCACACACACCTTCCCTACCACTCATTTCCTCACTTCTTTGGCTCAATTAATCCTTACCAAAAATTTCTTTTCCTTCCAGTCTCAGGTTTACCATCAGATTCGAGGCACTGCCATGGGCACTCACATGGCACCTTGCTATGCCAACCTTTTCATGGACAGACTAGAGGAACGTTTTCTTCAAAAGGTTACCCGACAACCCACCATGTGGTTCAGGTATATAGATGGCATATTTATGATTTGGACCTATGGTGAAAACCTCCTTCGTGACTTATTGTACTCGCTGAATAACTTCTCCTCCTTAAACTTCACCTGGTTCTACTCTCAGATTGACATCACTTTTCTGGATGTAGACATCTCTGTACAGAATGGTCACTTATACACCTACAACAATATCTCCATTTTGATAGCTGCCATCCATATCATACAAAACGTTCCATCCCATACAGCCTAGCCATTCAAGGAAAAAGCATCTTCTCTGATCACGAGTCCTTTAATCTCTACACCAACAAATTGACCCAGGCACTTATAAACCGCAATTATCGTCCAGAACTAGTTCAAAAACAGTTATCAAGTGTCAGGGACTGTCCCCCACCCCGACACAAACAACCTAAAGCCAACCAGAACCCAATTTTTACCTGGCCTGGAATCGCTAAACCATATTCTTTGTTAGGGCTATGACTTCCTTAGATCCTTTCCTGAAATGTGCCGCATTCTTCCCACTATTCTTACCACTACACTCCGAAACACCTTCAGCAGAGTGCCTGATCTAAAAACATCCTTGTACATAAATATCAACCCTCTGATGCTCCTAAACCACCGTTTGGATCCTTCCCTTGTAAGAGACCCTGTTGCAAAATTTGCGATACCCATCCACCTAACACCACCTATAGCAACCCTACTACTGGTGAAATCTACCCCATAATAGGTCATGCCACTTGTACAACCACCCATCTCATATACCAGCTCACCTGCCTCTATTGTCCAAGTTCCTACATTGGCCTGATCTCAAACTCATTATCCATCAGAATGAATGGTCACAGACAAACAGTTTACTCCCAAATCCTGGACCTTCCTGTTGCTCACCATGCCAGTACTCACGACACCCGCGACCTTAATAACTGCTTCACAGTCAGAGGTATTAGAGTTCTTCCAGACACTACCTCCTAATCTGAACTCCTCAGGTGGGAATTGGTATATCAACACATCTTGCATACTAGACATCCCCCAGGCCTTAATTTCCGTTAATATGTTCCATCCTCATCCTATACACCCATCACTGGCCAGCACAATAGATTCATATATTTTTCAAAAAATTACAATTATATTTTTTTTTAGTTTATTTTTTATTACTATTATTTTTCAACCATTTTAACTTTCTTATGATTTATACTCGCGGTTACATTATCGTTGATCCCCCCACCACCTCCGATGATCTATTGTATTCTATGAGTGGCTGCGTCGTACGATAGTATTGCGCAAGCCGAGCCACTTACTCATGAAGAAGGGTTTTACCCAAAAAATTGTAATTTCTTTGTTTGTGTGTAGTTTTGTGTTGCTGCTGCCCTCCCCCATTAAACTTTGGTGAGTGTTGGGTGTATTTCATCTGTCTTTTACATGTAAATACTGCCTTGCGGCATTTCTTTTCTTTCATTGGTGTTTCAAAAAGGACTTTACAACTTTGAAAATTCATATAAATTTTATGAAACAAGGTACAGAGCTGGTTTTGGTGTTGTTTTAAAGGAAAGCATTTCAAGTGTTTTTACCTGAAACTAAAGATGTTCTATGTGGCTTCCGTTGGTTATTCTGCAGACATCCCATCAGTAGTCAATTTCTTCCCAGACTCGCACTAGCATTTCAGGTGTAACTTGCTCAGCAGCAGCGTAAATTCTGGCTCAAGTGCAGGTAGAGTGGCCGGCGAAGGAGGTACATACACCATATCTTTTATGAAACCCCAGAAGAAAAAAATCTAGCGGTGTCAGGTCTGGGGAACGGAGCCATCACGGCCAATCCATTGACCTGGAAAGCGGTCATTGAGAAAATCCCGGACGTCAGTCAGATAGTGTGGTGGTGCGCCATCTTGCATAAAGAAAACATTTCGTTCTCGGTCATCCTCATCAATCTGTGGTATCAAAAATTGTTGCAACATATCAAGGTACACTATCCCGTTGATGATTCTCTCTTGGAAAAAAAAGGGGTTGTACATTTTCCTCTTGCTCAACGCACAAAAAACATTCACTTTAGGGCTATCACGAACATGTTGCAATGTTTCATGTGGATTTTCACTGCCCCAAATCCTACAGTTATGTGTGTTAACCTTGCCACTTAAGTGAAAAGTTGACTCGTCAGAAAAGATTATGTTGTCCAAGAAATGTTCATCATCATCCACTCAATTTAACATATCCACACAGAAGTTCCTACGTGCAATCTTATCAGTGTCTTTAATTGCTTGTAAAAGCGAATATGGGTAGGATTTCAAATGCAAACGTTTTCTCAACACACGCCAAACCCTCGTATGTGGGACTTGCAGCTCACGAGATGCACGCCGGGTCGATTTTGTAGGGCTGTTGACAAAACTTTTTCTCACTTGCTCAATGACCTCGTCAGATGTGCTTGGACGACCTGAGGATTTTTTATGTTTTACTGAGCACCCTGTTTCTACAAAACATATATGCCACTCATAAATTGTAGGCCTACTAGGAGGATCTTTAGCGTACTTGGTACGAAAATTATGCTGAACCGTTGTCGCAGACTTCGATTCTTCAAACCAAAACACACAGCTAGCATGCTCGGGTCCAGTGAAGGCAGCCATCTTTAACGTAACTGCTGCTAGCGCTTGTGCGGCGCGATTTGGCACAAGCGGACTACGCGAGTCAAAACTTGAAGTGTTTTCCTTTAAAACACCACCAAAACCAGCTCTGTATCTTGTTTCGTAAAATTTATATGAATTTTCGAAGTTGTAAAGTCCTTTTTGAAACACCCTGTATATATAGTTACCAGGAAATAATAGAAGCTAATTAGCAAATGGATTTACAAAAGAGGGATACCAAAATGAACCACCACTTACCTTAGATGATGGTATCATGGGGTGAACACATAAATAAGCACAAAGCACAGGACAACAATGAATATTTCAAGACTTGGCTCTTTGTCAACAGGAGAAAATCAAGGAGGGAGAGTGATGTAGGAGACCGTTTCACAGAATGACCATTAGTCAGGAACATGGTGGGGGTAAATTCGAAGAGAGGACAGGGAAAAGGGGACAGTGAATTGGAGTTAGCACCCGAGAATGCAAACTGTTACAAAAAGTGCAGAAAAGTGTATTAAAATGTTCACAACATAAATTTGAGAAAGTAAAAGTAAATAAGTAAACAAGTAAACAAAATAAAATTGAAAAAATATAATGATAATAATAAAAGAATCTATGCAGTTAAACATCACCTCTGGTAAGTGGTGGTTCAATATACTTTATACAGTCGGCATGGAGGCAAGTAGAGCATTGAGGGAAGGAAAAGTACTAACTGGGTATTATCTCAAACTAGCCACAAAGACCGTCAAAAATGACGTGTTTAATGGCAATTGATTTCTTTTTAGTTGCGTACCTAAATAGAATTGTTATAAAATAAAGATCATTGTGTTGTAATTTCTTGTCCCTTGTGATGTAGCAAAAGAATCTTCACCGATATCTCCAGTAGAAAATCAAAACTTCATTCACACGCGAATTAATACATTCGCTGTCTCACATGTCAACGTCATCATGCGTCGATACTGATCATGCATCATACAATACAAACTTGATCCAAAATCCTCACAGTTTCTTACAACTTTCTTATTTTCGATGATGAAGATCGATGTTTAAAGCCTGACACAACTTACATCTGGCTGATATAATGACCCCAGTGAAAACGAAGGCTGCTAAGAATAAATCTTAAAAACCTACGTTATGCCATGTAATATTAGTTTTAATTGTGGTTTAGGTCGCACAGATCGCGAACAATTTGGAACTTCTTTCATTCAAACCAAATAATGATTTCAAAAAAAAAAAAAAAAAAAAAAAAAAAACTGATAATTAATATGCCATTCTAGCATTACATTTCTTAGCAATTACTAAAATAAATATAATTGTTATAATAATTCATCGCGATATAAACTAAATCAAAAATCTTTACTGGTTATTCCATCTTCCTTTAAAGATTTTAACGAATACTTTTACATAAAACAAATATTAAATAAATCTAAGCATCTAATACTTATTATGGCGATGAAAACATATTTTTATTTCAGTGTTCTGACAATTCATGGCATAGTGTAATTCATCGTGCCTTGCGCTGTAGTAAAAGGTTTCAGTTTCCATTCAGGTCCAGGTTGCATTTCAACCTAACGACATAACTTCTCGCCAAAAGAACAATAATTCAATCTCAGGCATATTAATGAATTAACTGTATCGTGTTTTAGTGGCAATAATGCATTGTGACATAAATTTGATCAAAAATCTTCAAGGGTTTTTGCACATTTCCTTTTTGCAATTCAGACTGGTAGTAAAACATTTGAATGGCTGACACAGTTGCTGAAATAATAGGCTCAGTAATATCACACAGTGGAACCAAAGGAAATTAAAATATATCTTATAAACTTACAATATGCCACGTAATATTTGTTTCAAGTGTAGTATAGGATGTACAGATCGAGATCAGTGTGCAACTATTTCTGTTTAAATGAATTAATAATTTCAATAATAGGACAAAAAAACTAAATTATTCATGCCCTCTGCTGTAACGTCAAATGCCAGTTGTAATTCTGACCCATGCTAAGTAACAATCTAACCAAAACATTCACTACATTGATGCTCGAAACACAAACTTTTATCTTATATATCTATGAACAAAGAATTTAAGGAATACTTCTATATATCAAAAGAATATTACGTAAATATAAGCATCTAATGATTGATATGTCGATTTTAACGCAATACATACTTTTATTTCAGTGTTCTGTGAGTTAATTTATTCAATGGTGCTTGAAAATGTTATTAAATAACGTGCATTCCCAAGAATAATATCGTAAAGTGTGACGTCACGGCGCAACGTCATAGATTGACATCATGCCGTGACAGTGACATCATAGCCTACTATACTAATAGAATGAGACAGGAGGTAGCCTTGTGCCTAGTTTGTAATGGTAGGCAAGATCCCACCTTCTGAGTTCAGAGGAGATGCTGTTGTTTGGGAGGACTCGGATAGCACAGACAGTGAAACAAGAATAGAAATTATTAGTGTCATGGCATGGATAGCTACTGAATGTTTTGGATTCTGAGTGAAAACTGTCTGATGGTGGCCATTCATTCTAATGCCTAATGGATTCGTAGTCAAACCTATGTAGGAAGCCAGGCAGTGTTTGCAGGTTAGCTGGTATATTACATGGGAGGTTTCAAAGGTGGCGTGTTGTATGATAGGAAAGTTCTCGCCAGTGATAGGGTTGGTGAAAGTGGTGGAGGCATGGTGAATGTCGTACATCTTACAGCGGGGTCTATTGCATGGGAAGGATCCTTGGGACGAGGAAGACTGTATTTGTGGACTAGTAGCTGGCTGAGGTTGGGAGGCCTGCTCCCTGTTCTGGGAGGGACAGGGAGGATTTTTGGATGAATGGATCTCATTACTGGCCAGGTTAATAGGAAATCATAACCCTGCCAAAGGATTTTATTGATGGATTCAAGGCCAGGAAGTATTGTGTAACCAGGACTGGACTATGGTTGGTTTCAGGGGGTTTGGAGCAGTGAATAGGTAGAGCAGGTTGCAATGTGGCTTGTGAAAGTTGCTTGTGAACCAAAGCTGGGGGATAACTACGGGTTATCAGTGCGTGTGTGTATAAAGGCATAAACTAGAAAATACTAATAAACAGATAATAAACCTGTCCATACGGACCCGTCGCGGAAGTGCGGTAGACTTCAGTTGATGGTCCTAAATTGCCTATTAAGTAATGGAAAAATGTGCAAAAATGTGAAAAAAACTGAGAAATACGCTAAGCAAAATAACAACAACAAAAAATTAAATAATTTAAAAAATTTGAAATTTAAAATTAAGCAAAATACGAAGTTACAAACTACTAAAAGATAGAGTCTGATGAGCGATGGTTCTATGGGAAAAGGTAAGAGGTGAGGGGGATGGGTGGGAGGAAAATTGGCGCTATCTTAGATTTAGTCCTGGCGGTTGTCTGGTGCACAGTTGGTACCGATAAGCCAGTTCCCACCTTCTGAGTTCCGAAATGATGTTTTTGTCTGAGAGGACTTTGATGGAGTGAACCGCAAAACATGTATTAAAATTGTTAGTGCCATGAGTAATGGCATGAGAAGATACAAGATGGTCAGGGTCTGAGAGAATACTGATTGTCTGTGTCCATTGATACTGATGACTAGTGGATTTGTTGTCAGACCAATGTCGGAGGCTGGGAAATGGTTGCAGGTGAGTTGATGTATAAGGTGGGAGGATAAACACGTGGCAAGTGCTGTGATGGGGAAGCTTTCCCCAGCTACGGCGTTGGTGGTGGAAGGCGGAAGGCGGGTGCATACAGCATAATTTGCAGCGGGATTTGTTGCACAGACACAAACCTTGAGGCTGTCTTGCAGGCTGGTGGGGGGGGGGGGGGGGGGGGGGGGCTGTTTATGGATGAGATTTGGAGGTCTGCTGAAACGGGTTCTGGATGGGTGAGGGAGGGAGGTTTTTTGGAAGGAGGTTCATCATCTCAGGGCAGGCTCAAAGGAGGTCGTAACCTTGTTGCAGGACTCGGGAAATATCGGGTAATAAAAACGGGATTATGGTTTGTTTTAGAAGGTTGTGGGCTGTTGATAGGTTAAGTGGGTTGTGATGTGGCCCATGAAACTTGTTTGTGAAATAAATCTGGAGGGTTATTGCGGGAAATCAGGGCTTCGGAGATGTTGGAGGGCCTGTTCAATGGAGCATATGTGGCTCCCCCGAATGCCCATGCTTTAGGGAAGGGAGTGTTTGGTGTGGTGAGGGTGGCAGCTATTGTAATGAAGGTACTGTAGTAGGTTGTTGGGTTTGATATGGACAGATGAGTTGAAATACCCATTTGTAAGGGATAGGTCAACATCCAGGAAAGTGGCATGTGTGTGGGAGTAAGTCCACCTGAATTTCAGAGTGCTGGCGGTATTGAGTTTATTGAGGAAACTGAGTAGGTTGCCTTCCCCTTGGGTCCAGAATATGAAAATGTCATCCATGAATCTGACCCACAAAAGGGGTTTCAGATGGGATCCAGCTAAGAATGACTGTTCCGGGTGGCCTAAGTAGAGGTTAGCATATGAGGGAGCCAAGTGCCCATGGCAGTGCCGCTCTCTTGTTGGTAAATATTGCCATCTAATGTAAAAAAGTTGGTGTTCAGTATTAGCTCGACCAGGGTGATCAAGAAGGATCTGGTGGGGAGGCTATCGGAGGTACGTGGTTCTAGAAAGTGTTCCATGGCACTGAGCCCATGACAGTGGGGAATATTTGTATATAGGGAGGTCACATCAACCATCACTAGGAAGGAGTTAAAGGTGTGGGTACCATGGCCAGTCGAGGGAGGAAGTGTCGGGTGTCTTTGATGTGGGAGGAAAGCTGGCTGACAATGGCTGTAGATGCTGGTCAACCAGAGCAGAGATGCGCTCAGTCGGTAATCCATATGCAGCAACTATGAGGCGTCCTGGGTTGCCAGACTTATGAATTTTAGGAAGTAGGTACAGATGTGCGTGGCTTTTTTGGAGTGAATCATAATGGGGAGTGAAGCTTTGGAGTGATTCACTGAACTGTATATAATCTTTTATTCTATTGCTGACTGCAGGTGTGGGATCAAGGTTGAGGGGGCGATAAGTGTTGGTGTCAGAGAGCTGAAAAAAATGTGCTTTAAGGGAATAAAACTAAGGAAGGATAGGGAAATATAACCCTAAACATACCACAGATGAAGGCTGCTGGGAAGGATGAACATAAAAAAAAAAAACAAGAAAGCACAATATTTCAGCATACAGCCTTATTTGTGCAGAAGTGAGACACCAGGTGGGGTCAGGCGTGTACACAGAGACGGCCATCTGGTGAATGGTGTAACTAGCACAGATGGGGGGAAGCTCAAATATTGTGTCGATAATCAATACTATTGACTGTATATTATAACTGAAAGTGGTAGACCAACATAATACTGAGTGAGGATACATATATAAATCAAATATTGAAAAACTATAAGTGAAAAACAAATATAAGAGATTTAAGAATATATGAAACATATAGATGACATTTTTATAATCTGGACCCACAAAGAGAATCATCTAATAGACTTTTTCAACTCCCTAATCAACCATTCCACAACTTTACGTGGACATACTCCCACAGCCATGTTACCTTTCATGATGTTGACATTCCTTGCATAATGGGCGCCTGCATAAATCAGTTTGTATCAAGCCCACAAATCTGCAGCAGTATCTTTATTTTAACAGTTGTCATCCCTCCCACATCAAATGTTCCCTTCCGTACAGTCTGGCCATTCATGGAAGGCGCATCTACTCCGATGAAGAATTTCTTTCCTGATACACACAAAACCTATTTGGAGCTGTAATCTCCCACAGCTACTCTCCTGGCTTAGTACACAAACAAATCTCTCGTGCTATAACCCTTCCTGTGTACAGCCACTCCAAGGTTGAACCCCTTGCAACTAACCGCATCCCCACTTTAATCACCCAGTTCTTCCATGGTCTCGAGTCAATTAACCTAATCCTTCATTGTGAGCATGACTTCCTATGTTCCTTCCCCAGGGTGTGCACCAATCTCCACAAAATCCTACCCAATGTCCCATGCACATTTTAGCAGACCACCAAATCTTACAAATATCTTGGTTCACAAGTACTTACCCAATAATTCCCCCAATCACAGGGACCATTCCCATGCAACAGACCCCACTGCAAAACATGTAGCATGCATATAAGTACTACCACTTACTCCAATGCTCCCACATGTGAAACATGCCCCATCATTTCTCATGCTACTTGTATTACAACAAAACTCAGATATCAACTTACATGCCTCCATTGCACCAGCTCATATATAGGCCCCACTACTAACCCACTTGCTATCAGAATAAATGGCAACAGGCAGTGTATACTAACAATGAGGCCCATCCAGTGGAAAAAATACTAGTTCCACAATCTGAATAATTTCAACAAATCTTTCTCGGTTAGGGCGATCCGAATTTTCCACAACACAACCTCCTTTGAACTACGTAGATGGTAACTATACTATCAGAATATCCTGAACACCAGACATCCTCAATGCTTCAATCTCCAATAAATCCCTCCCTCCAAACCCAGCACTACTGTTTATATTGCTTATATTTTATTCTACCAACTTAAATACGGTTTATATGTATATTGTCACTCAGTTATAATGTTGATCGATCACTTACAATGATAATATACCTTCAGCATTATCAATTTAGTATATGCACTTCCTGCCTCTCCTATACTATCACCTATGCTGGCCATGCCATTCTCCAGATGGCCGTCGTCATGTGCACGTCTGGCTCTGCCTGGTGTCTCACTTTTGCAGGAATAAGGCTAACTGCCGAAATATTGTGCATTTCTTCTGTTTGTTCTTTTTTTTATGTTCATCTCTCCCAGCTGCCTTCATCTGTGGTAAGTGTTGGGTCATATTTCCTTATCTTTCCTCAGTTTTATTGCTATAGAGCATTTTTCTGTTCACAATACCCACCTCCCATAATGTTCTCTTGTTGATAAAGGGCTAGACAGAAAAATTACTAAATCATGTTTTAGTCTTTTCTGTGTGTTTACGCACCACATCCATATCCAATGATAAGTGGTGGCTCATTTCCCTATACTAATTTGTTATTCCTTTCTCACTATTTAGTGCCTTTATTTTGTGATATAAGTTAAAAGATTATAAAACTGCAAACAGTAAAAAAACAGTTCTAGGAGGAGGCCACCAATCCATTATATGTTTCTAATTTTGGGGTTTTAGGGTGTGTTGATGGAGTGATTATCAGTCTCAAAAACGTATATGGTACTGTAACTTAAAAACGACTGAATTACTATCATCATGGCTGACTATAAATAAATGAAATTTGAAAAAGGATGACTGTTAAGTCATGGGGATACAGACTGAAAAAGTTACAAACATTAAAACAACAAATTGTCTGGCTGGTTGTTAAAAGGACAGCCAAAACAGGCAAACTTAACAAATCAACTGCAAACAAAGAAGAAGAAGAAAACAAAAAACAGTACTAGGATTGTGGTTGTAAAGAGACCACCAATACATTTTAAGATTCGTAGATTTTTGTTGTTGGTGAACCTATAAGGCGCAAAGTCATCGTGTTTAAAAGCGCCGTAACAACTAAACGCTATAATGACGTAGCTTAAAATGAATTCAAATTAGTATCTGTATGACTGACTGTAAAATTCTAAAACATTTGCTAACAGGCCAAAAAAAGTCTAAAACCTGCCAATCAGACTAAATAAGATTAAAACAACAAAATGTTTGACTGATGAAAAAAGGGCCAGCCAGTTATAAGCAAAACAAATATAAATAACAAAGTATTAGTGTTGAGGGCCGTAAAAGGACCATCCATCAAACTCCTGCTAAGAAATGGGTTTTGGCTCCTTCGGCAGAATTTCAATGTCTTCTGGGTTCGATGTGCCTATAAACATTTCCGCCTCATCAAAGGTCCCATAGGTAAATATCTTTCTCTTGTTGATAGGCCTCTTCCCCCAACAGGTTGGTTGGGAGGCGACGAGGAAGGGGACCTCACAAATTTTTAAGGGACCGTCTGTCGGAACTTGGAACCCCAATCTTTTCCTTTATTTTGCTTTTCATTTGTAGCTCTTACAGGTGTTGTTGCTTCTGCAGTAGCTTGTTCTTTAACCACTGCTGTACATACAGCAACCTTAGCAGTTGCATCAGAAGAAGATGTTGCTGGTGTAGAAGTCTCAAATGCTATTGGAATGGTCAAGGTTGCAGATGTGTTGCATCCGGAATCTGCGGTCCTGGATGTTCTGATCTTAGAGGATTTTGAACAGCATTTAATTTGCAAAAGCAATCTATACTCTTGCTAATGTCTGTCACAGATATCTGGGTAGCAGACTTTCTTTTTATTACAGGAACTGCCAATGCCTTTCCAAAGCTGGTTGCGAAAACGGGTGGGGCATGGGCCTAAAACGCTTCTTTGCTCAGCCGTATGGAATGCCTAATTTGTTTTTAGCTCCTGTATTTTCTACTATTCATGATAAAATCAAAACTCCTTGCTCCAGACAGTGTGTGCCCTGTAGCAGTGGATGCACACCTGTGGGAGGGTGCATTCACTACCCGGCCCATGTACAGCCTTGCCACAGGTTGGGTTACACTTGAAGGACACTAATGTATGTCTGAATCTTTGGCATTTGAAACAGCTCAACCGATCTGGGACATATGGGTGTAACATATCCTGCTTTAATGTTCATGGGCAAAATAGGAGTACCAAATCTCAGCAAGAAGAATGCAGTCTTCAAGAGTGCCGTTTACCCTCCGCGAAATCTGCTGAACCTTGACCACATTCTTAAAGAGTTCCTCAGTTTCTAAACCAATTATATCCCGGCAGCTGACCACACCTTTGCTGGAATTTAGATTTTTATGGTGTTCAAACTTAACAAGTAGGACAGTCTGCTTGTTGGTACATGTTTCAAGCAACAATGTCCCATTCCTCAACTTCCTGAAGGATTTTAGGGCTCTCACAAGACCCTTTCTGTATATAGAAATGAGAGACCTTCTCAAAAGATCCCACCTTCCTTAACATTACAATGCAGGTATTATCTATAAGATAATTCTTCCTATTATTTATTTCTGGATTCTCAGGTGGAGGGCTCTCGACCCACCCCCCCCTTACCGATTCTTTGGGCGCTTGTAATGCCCTGAAACCCACCTGCCCTGCAAATAGTAGAATTATGGCTTTTTTTTGCATCTCACGAATTCAGAAGAACTAAATGTCGAGTGACGTGAAGCCCCTGCATCATGCCAATAAGCCTAATACAACAGGGGTGCAGCAGGTGCCTGGGAGGTTGTAGGCTAGTTAGTGGTTCACCTTTCCACCAAGTCACCTCCTTTATATATATATATATATATATATATATATATAGAGAGAGAGAGAGAGAGAGAGAGAGAGAGAGAGAGAGTTTTGCGCCATCCTCACAATCAGGGCAATGCAGCCTAGGGAGCCTAGATCGCAGATTTCCTACACACACAACATTCAACCACCGCACCCTACGGTGGTCGTTGAATCATGGAAGAAGTTTACAGTGTAGGAAACTAGCAGCGCTCACAAGTTTCCTGCTCAGGCACCACGGGTTTGCCAAACTTGTACCTGGCATTAGCGTACCAGGTCCCTGTGAATGGTTTGTGGTGGACAGAGTGGGTCACATGTATCCATAAATTTCCAGGGTCATATCAACAGCATACGTAATACCATCAAATTTTTTTTATGAATTGATCCTCTACATAGGGCACAAGAATCAATCTTCAGCAGCAAAAAACCATAACTAGATTCATACTGTGTAACAGATGACAAAGATTATTTTCACCCACCATGAGAATTTCACCATCAGTGAATCAAATGGTTTTGAAGGAGCTGTTACCTATTCTATATCCCCATTCATCTAGTAAGCTTTTTACTATTTTTATTTTTTTTCTATAATCAAACCTAATTTAAAATGACTGAGTGAGCCTCTTTGTCTTGGCCCTGACATTATAGGTATTGCTTTTCTTAATTTATTTTTATCCTTGATTTCGTGCCAAAATTTATATTTAGATTTTGAATTAAATTCATGTTTGCTTATGGTGAAGGGGGAAGGACTGAAAGCAAAGAATGGGAAGGAATTTGGTTATGACCTTTTGAAGGATCCATCCCAGCAATTGTCTGGAGGGAAACCAAGGAAAATCAAAATCTGGATAGCTGGATAGGTTCTTTTTTTTTTTTTCACTTATAGCTTTACGCCTTGTCGACGTTGAGATCATTAGAGGTGGGATGGGACTGGGGACAAGGAATGGAAACGAATTCAGGCATGACTTTTTTTGAAGGAAGCATCCTGGCATTCGTCTGGAGTGAATTGGGGAAACCATGGAAAACCCAAATTTGGATGCCCCAATGGGGATTCAAACCTGCATCCTCCAGAATGTGAGCCCAGAGCGTTAACCACTATCCTACCACGCTCAGTGTGGGTATTCAAAATCATGTCCTCCCAACAGTGAGGCCAGATCATTACCACTCACCCACAATGCTTGGTATTCAGTTAGAGGTATCATTTGGCTATGCTCATGTTCTTTTTCAATATTTTAAAAACATCTTTCAGCCTGATTCTATCAAAAATTTTATTCAGATCTATAAAAAAGTAAATTCAGGTAACAATTGAAAGGAAAGAAATGTCGCTAGGCAATATTTACATGGAAAAGAAAGGGAAAATACACCCAACACTAACCAAAGTTGAAGGAAGGAGGGCAGCAGCAACACAAAAAAAACACACACACAACAAAGAAAAAACAATATTTCGACATGAGTCTTAATCATTTGAGGCGAGACATATGGCAGGGGGAAAGATGTGGTCACATCCCAGCCCGCCACATGAATGAAGCACAGGTGGAAAACGCGCGGTGGTGGTAGAATTGACGGGGAGGAGGGGGAGGGGATAAGCTTGACCAGCGATAAAAGTGAAACAAAATAATCTGTGTGTATACGCTGAAATTGAAGAATTAATCCAATATGTGAAAGGGGAGGAAAATTTAATAATCATGGGTGATTGGAATGCAATAGTGGGAGAAGGAAAAGAGGGGAATACTGTAGGAAGTTTTGGTCTAGGAGAAAGAAATGAGCAAGGAAGCAGGTTGCTAGAATTTTGTGAAAGATATAAGCTAGTAGTGGCGAACACACTGTTTAAGAACCATGCAAGAAGAATATACACCTGGAAACGTCCTGGGGATACAGGCAGATATCAGCTAGATTATTTCATGGTCAAACAGAGATTCAGGAATTAAGTTCTAGACTGTAAAGCGTACCCAGGAGCAGACATAGACTCGGACCGTAATTTGATAGTAATGAAGTGCAGGCTGAAATTCAAACGAATAAGGAAGCAGCATAAGCAGAGCAGACTGGAAGTGAATAAACTGAAACAATCTAATATGAGAGAAAAATTTGCAGAAATGGTAGACTTAGGTCTAAGAATTAACTGTGAAAGGAGCTCAACCGAGGACGAATGGAATGCATTAAAGACCGAAATAATGAAAGCTGGCAAAGAAACATTAGGCTTTAGGGAACAAGCTGCCCGAAAACCTTGGATCACAGGAGAAATTTTGCAGCTGATCGATCAGAGGAGAATGTACAAAAATGCTCAGGATGAAGCAGGAAAAGAGCAGTACAGGCAATTTAGAAATCAAATAAATAGGAAATGCAAAATAGCAAAAGAAAAATGGCTACAAGAAAAGTGTGAAGAAGTAGAAAAGGAAATGGTTGCAGGAAAAGTAGTGTTGCATATAGAAAGATCAAACAGAATTTTGGAGAAATAAAGAAAAGAGGTATGAACATTAAAGCTGCCGATGGGAAACCTCTATTAAGGTCACAAGATAGAGCTAACAGATGGAAGGAATACATTGAGAAACTGTATGTTGGGGACGACTTGAATAATAGTGTATTGGAAAAGGAAGGCGATGTCGACATGGATGACTTAGGAGATCCTGTTTTGAGGACAGAATTTAATAAAGCTCTGAATGACTTGAAAGCAAATAAGGCAGTTGGAATTGATGAGATCCCTGCAGAACTTCTTAAATCTCTAGGAGAGGAAGGAATCGAAAGATTATTCAAGCTGATATCAAAAAGTTATGAAACAGGAGAAATTTCAACTGATTTTAATAAAAATATCATCTTCACACTTCCAAAGAAAGCACAAGCCGACAAATGTAAAAAGTATCGCACCATTAGTCTAACATAACATGCTTCAAAATTACTGACCAGAATAATATACATAAGGATGGAAAGGGTAGTAGAAAATCGTGGTACAAGGGAAGCAATTCTGTCTTTAAGATTATTACTTGAAGGGCGGATCAAGAAAAACAAAGATACTTTTATGGCATTTGTTGATTTAGAAAAAGCTTTTGATAATGTTAGGTGGGACAAGATGTTCAAAATTTTAAAGAAGTCAGGTCTAAAGTATCGAGATAGAAGAATACTCTATAAACTATATAAGAATCAAGTGGCTGTAATAAAAGTAGAGAATCACGAGAGACATGCATCAGTTAAAAAGGGTGTGATACAAGGTTGTAGTATCCCCGTTATTATTCAACTGGTATGTAGAAGAAGCAATGAAGAAAGTCAAAAGAAATTTTCATGTGGCATAAGTTTTCAGGGAGAAAAAATCAGTATGCTACGATTTGCTGATGACATTGTCTTGTTAGCAGAGAGGGCTGAGGATATTGAGAAGTTATTGAATGGCATGAACAAAATACTGACGGAAGATTTTGGACTGAATATAAATCAAAGTAAGACAAAAGTGATGAAATGTAGCAGAAATGATGCCAATACTAGCAGATTAAATATAAAAATAGGATAGGATGCAATAGGAGAAGTGAGTGAATTCTGTTACTTGGGAAGTAAAATTACAACCGATGGCCGAAGCAGGAATGATGTTAAAAGCAGAATAGCACTAGCTAAAAGAGCCTTCATGAAAAAGATAAACCTTTTAGTTTCAAATATTTATCTAGGAATTAGAAAGAACTTTTTAAAACTCTATGTGTGGAGCACAGCACTTTACGGTAGCGAAACATGGACTTTAGGAATACCGGAAAGAAAGAAACTTGAAGCATTCAAAATGTGGTGCTACAGAAGAATGCTGAAAATTAGGTGGACAGACGAAGTACAAAATGAACAAGTTTTGGAAATGATGGGTGAGAGAAGAAGTTTATGGAAGAAGCTTACAGGAAGAAGAGACAGGCTGGTAGGTCATATTTTAAGACATGCTGGATTGGTTAATTTGTTAGTGGAGGGAACAGTCGAAGGTAAGAACTGTAGAGGAAACGAGAGATTAGAATATATGAAGCAGATAATTTAGGACGTGGGTTGTAGGGGGTATGTAGAAATGAAGAGGTTAGCACAGGATAGGAAGGGATGGAGGATTGCATCAAACCAGTCTAAAGACTGACAACAGCAAAAAAAAGCATAATTCAAAAAGTTATAATTTTATTTAGATGAAAATAAAGGGAGACAGAAATATATATATAAAATGTAAATAAATAAATAAAATATAATTGTAAAAATTTCAAAAAATATATATGATAATCTTGTGCAGTGATGGTTGTATAGGGGTGAGGATGGAAGAAATTAACGGAAATTAAGGCCTGGGGGATGTCTAGTCTGCAGGATGTGTTGATAAACCAATACCCACCTGTGCAGTTCAGATTGGGAGTACTCTAATGGCTCTGACTGTGAAGCAGTTATTAAGGTCGCAGGTGTTGTGAGTACTGGCATTGTGAGCAACAGGGAGGTCCAGGTTTTGGGAGTAAACTGTTTGTCTGTGACAATTCATTCTGATGGCTAATGAGTTTGAGGTCAGACCAATGTAGGAACTTGGACAGTGGAGGCAGGTGAGCTGGTAAATGAGATAGCTGGTTGTACAAGTGGCATGACCTATTATGGGGTAGGTTTCACCAGTAGTAGGGTTGCTGTAGGTAGTGGTAGGTGGATGCATACCGCAAATCCCTTGTAAGAGACCCCGTTGCAAAACTTGCGGTTTATATATATATATATACATCTATCTCCCTTTATTTTCATCTAAATAAAATTATAACTTTTTGAATTATGCTACACAAATATTATTTTATTTCACTTTTATCGCTGGTCAAGCTTATCCCCCCCCCCCCCTTCCCCAACAATTCTACCACCACAGCACGTTTTTCACCTGTGCTTCATTCATGTGGTGGGCTGGTATGTGACCACATCTTTCCCCCTGCCATATGTCTCGCCTCAAATGATTAAGACTCGTGTCGAAATATTGTTTTTTTCTTTATTGTGTGTTTTTTTTTTTTTTTTTTTTTTTTTTTTTTTTTTTTTTTTTTTTTTTTTTTTGTTGCTGCTGCCCTCCTTCCTTCAACTTTGGTGAGTGTTGGGTGTATTTTCCCTTTCTTTTCCATGTAAAACATAAATTAAAATATTTACTGTATTATAATTCTTTGCTTAGAAATGAACTGTGTATTTATAGCTGATCTGTTCCCCTTAAGACCTTGTTCTTAAAATCTTATTATTCCTTTTAACATACATTCACTTATTTTTGTAAAGATTTTGGTCACAATGTTAAGCAGAATTATACAATAATATTTTTTATTGTTTTTACCTCTCCTTTCCTGAAGATTGGGATTAGAATACAGCATTTGCAACTTGTATTTTTCCTTTATCTACTATTGCCTGAAACATTTCAATTTTAAATTAACTGGATAGTTTCTGATTTTTAGTTTAAATCGAGGGTCACCAAACATTTTACCCCGTCGACTCCTTGATATGATATTTGCCTTCTTATCGACCCCCACAAGTATTTAATAAAATCATTAAATAATTTTTGTCATTTCTGATGCTAAGCAATAAGGAGGCCTTCATAACAACTCAATGAAACAATTTATAAAATCCACATTAAAAAAATTAACAGAAAAACGAGATACTTTCCACTATTATTATAATCTCAAAAAATAGGAACAAAACTATGGATAGATGGAATAAATTTCAAATAAAGACCTACCAAAAAGAACAGATGGTTGTTGCACTGTTTTAACTTGTTCACATAGCAATGAATCCACCTTCCTAAGGGAGCGTGCATAAACCACGTAGCTCCATTTTGGCCTCCTGTGGAACCCCCCGTCGCCCCCATGTAGCCCTACGTGGCTTTTGCCTCTAATCCCCCCCCCCCCCTTTCCCACGTAGCTTTTTCCCCTTTTGATTCCAGAAGACATTTTGTACTCTTTTCTCTTGTCAGACGATTGTAAATTATATAAGGAGATAATTAACGGAGGGAAATAATAATTCAGATGCTGTTGTGTGTTCTGTTCCTCATTTTAACTGTGAAAAATGCTATGAAAGGAAAGCTACGTGGCCTGGCTCGGAACCACCCCCCCCTTCCCCCCACATAACCCAGCAAAGCCTTCCAGCCAACCCCCCCCCCCCCTGGACCGAGCCACGTGGTTTGTGCACACTCCCTAAGGCACTGTTGAACTCTCAATACTGTTACTATCACCTCTTGACAACCACCTTACCTCAGTGAGCAAAAGTAATTGGTTTGAAAGTTTCACCATTTACTTCACGTGACTTCACAAACAGACAAGAATTGAGAGGATGAGCTTTACTTTAATTTGTTGACCCGATTGTTAGTAGAACATTCCTATTTTTTCCTGTACAGGTTAATTGATTCTCTTTAGTATTAATCGACCCCCTTTCGACCCCCCTGTATTAATCGACCCCGGGAAATCTCTTATCGACCCCAAGGGGTTGGTATCGATCACTTTGGGGACCCCTGGTTTAAATAGAGATCCTAAAGGACCGTTCAGCTGTCTATGACCATTTTCTCCAGGAAGGAGAAATTAATCCTGCAATCCTACAGCATTTACATGGAATCCAAGCCATGGAACATTATAGCATATTTTAAATCAACAAACCAATGTTTTAGCAAAGGAAGAAGTCAGTTTCAAGACACCATAAAAAATTCCAGCTGAAAATGTGATTCAAATAAGGGATATATCTATTAATGATTAGGCACTTTTACCAATGAGACACCATATATTTCTCAACTAAAGATTATTTTGTTCGACTTTTATCGCTGGTCATCCTTATCCCCCCACCTCCGGCAATTCTACCACCACCGTGCATGTTCTGGCTTTGTTTCATTCATGTGGCGGGTCGGGATATGACCACATCTTTCCCCCTGCCATCTGTCTCGCCTCTCACATGATTAAGGCTCAGGCCGAAATATTGTGCATTTGTGTTTATTTATTTTGTGTGTGTGTGTTCGTCTCGCCCTCCTGCCTTCATGTTCCCCCTCCCCCCCCCCATCCTATCTCATTTTTATTCATTACATGGAGACATAAGAGGGATATGAACTATACACCAGCTAAGATGAGTACAAGCTTGCCTGCTACAGGGCTACAGTGATAATACTTACCAGTTAATGAGTAAAAATTTTATTGTAATACAGTAAATGAAAACTATAATTATCACTAATAAACCTTCATAAAAATTTGTATTAAAAACTTAATCTGATAATATACTGCTACCAAGGAAAATAAATGTTCTATTAGTGTTGAAGCTATCGCTTATGAAGAAAGTAAACACCAAAGATCAATGAAACAAAATTAGCAGTAACATATTTTATAGCATACCTATTATTTTCATCTTTGTAGTATGAATTAAGCTGAATTTCCATCTTCAAATATTCACTAGGTAAAATATTTTTGTTTCCGTTTAAATCAGTGTGTTCTAAAATACGGGCAGAATAATGAATTGCATCATGCACATAAAGGATCTTGAATTTTATCCAACCATTCCTACAAAAAGAAAAGGTAACATGTGAATGTAAAAAATAAAAATAGAATAAAATCGATAAACCACAACAATAAAAATAAACTCTTATACTTGCATTGGCAAATCTGCTGGCGCATCCACTTCTGGAACAATTACATGTCTCCCAGTACATTTTGATTTGTCCCAACAGCTACCAAAAGCTTTGATATTATAACATAAAGGGAGATGTGACTTTTCTTGGTCTTTTTTTCTTAGAATTATCTGAAAAATGGTATTCACAGCTTTTCCATCAACATGGTCAAGTAGTAGCACAAACTCTTACTCCACAAAATACTCAGTTTAACAATGCTCATTTACAGTTAGCACATTTTATTTGGTAATATCAACAAAAAATTGATGAAATGGAACTTTTTGGTTGGTAATATTTTCAGCAACAGCATTTTTGCACCAAGTTTTAGGATATGCTATTTGGCATGTTAACAGGTTGTCAAACTACAAATTTCTGAATCTCAAATACTGTGAAACTCTAAACCACATACACAACCATAACCAATGACAAACACTGAGTTGATCAGTTCTCCACTGTCCCGTAATCAACTTTTCTAAATAATGTGATGATTAGATGAAGTTATTTCATGAAACAATCTTTTCAAAGAAATTAGTACATAACTTATATGAAATTACTTACTGACTAGCACATTTATAAAATATTTTATTTTAAAATATTGTCTACAACATGCAATGCAGGAGATGAAATTCCAACTAAGACTACTTTAGGTGATGGATTGTTTTGGTCCAGGTGGCAGCCAAGCAAAAGCACTACTAGATATATTTCAGAGTTTGATGAGGAAGAAATCTTAGTAATGAAAGCTATAAACAGAAAATCTGATGGGCCAAGAGAGACCCAATTAACGAAAGGAGTGTATGTGATTGACTGGAGTAGAGGAGACAGCCATTTTAGCTAATTTTATTATTCGCAAAGATGTCGTTCAGATAGCAACTATTCCTTAAGATGTAATCCAGTTGAGGTGTGTTTCGTATAATGTGTTAGTGGCCAGATTAAGACTTGCGCAACGATTGAGTCTGTCGTACAATTAGGATATGTGTAGAACAGAGATGAACTGGAAGTCAACTGGAACTCTCTGTGAATCAAGTCAGCAAGAATTTGGAGTGATATGTGTGCAAGTGAGTTGTTGGTGCACAGTTTCGAATTTTAACCTGCAATCTTATAATTTCATAGTCCAATAGGCCAATAATAGACGTGTAAGTGGTTGGTACCGGAGTAAGAACTGTGATAACTTCTAATAAACTCTTGCATTCCTTACATTAGAAGTGTTTTCTAATTACTAAGAAACAATTTCTTTTCATAACCATGTGTCTTAAGTGGAATGTTCGTCTTCCTGGAGGCCGCGTAATTAAACTTTCAAAGTTGCAAACAATTTCCTTAACATAATTAAGTACAACCCAAAGTAAATCCTACAGTCAAAGTTCTAATTCATAGACTGTTGAGAACAATAATCCATTATTGTGCTTGCAGCCTGTTACATATAGTACAAAGATGTCTTCACTGTGTCATTCATTGAAAAAAAAAAAAAAAAAAAAAAAAACAGGGGGGGAAAAAAATAGAGAACAAGTTGAGAACCTGGATAAGAGCTATTGAACACTAAATTCCTCAACAATTAGATGTCTGCTACTTCAAGGCTAATAATAAGAGCACCGGGTAAAATTTTAGCTTCTCCTATCTGCCACATGGCAGTTTGCACATTTAATATTGAAGTTTAGTTTGAATACAGTTAAGAGTTTGTCAAAGTTGACCACATAAATATACTGAAAACAAAATAAACAGTTTCAGGTAAAGAAATCTTTTGCAGTGACATATATACACATTACATTTTAAGGTGTCATACATGGTCAAGCTCCGTTTAAATACACAATACAAATTTAGAGTAGAAACTTTGAAGAGACTGATTTGGTTCCGAGAAAAAAAACAAACAAAATTATTGTCAAGAAAAGCTCACATTCCACAGATAATGAGGTTGTGCACATTGCAGTTGTATGTAACAAAATGCATAGCATTCCAGCTGAGAGGTTGCAGCCTGCAATGGGGAACTTCATTGATAGACTGGCAGAATGCATATGTAAATGAGGTGGTGATCTCCAGGAAACCATAATCAGAAATTGACAATTTGCTTTACTGATTAATAAAATTTTATGATAGCTAATTTTTTGTTGGATTTTTCATTTTTCGCGTAAGTTTTCAAATGTAACTTCATATATCTGAAAAGTTTATTTCATCAAAATCCAAGGAACTCAACTAATTCGGGAAAAGTAAGGCATTCACCTTCTTTTCTCTCCAGCTCCGTTATTTCCCAAGCCGGACATACACATCTGATTTATAGTCTCTCTGTGTAATCCATAAGCTGTCAGTCTGTGTTTCACATGGATGTATTTTATACCCAACAAACTAGTTTATCAGGGATAACACGTATGTCACCACCCTATATAGGTGGAGAATATAAGCAGTGTACTGAGCCTTGCATGTTTGTGAATTATGTAGTTTTTTTAGGTAGGACTGAGGAATGCTCAGTATTTGCCTAGACAATTATGTAAAGTCACTTAAAAACCGTAAATGTTCCTACAATTTAAACCCGTACTTGCTGTACTTTTTCCTGTACTGTATTAGTTCACTTGACGTTCAGATGGCACATTTTTGCCATTCATGTATCAGTAATCATTCATAATACTCAAAAATTCGATGCCGCATATCCTCATTCATAGTGCTTATACAAAACCAAAAAGGAATAGAACATTCATTTTAATATTATTAACTGTACAAACTACAGCAATACTTACTGCTGATGCTGCTTCTAGTTCAGAAGAAACTGTTGCCCCCAATCTCTTCATTAAATGGACAATTGCAGGAAGCTGTTTTGCATTTTCTTCCATTATCAAAATATGAACCATACAATCCTCATTTTCAGACTAGAAAGATGAGGGAAAATGTTACTTGCCAGATATAAACAATGGAAGGTGTATATTAAACATGATTTATCAAAATTAATGGATCTTGTAGTAAACAGGGGAGCTGATAAGCAAAAATCTGAAAATTAGTGACTGCACAATTCTAAAATATTAATGCCAATATGAGACATAGGCACAAGCAAGTAAGCTGCTGTATCATAATTTATGTTGCCAATTTTGTGATGAATAAACATCTTTGACAAACATGAATAAAAACTGATTTAAGAATAGAACCAAAGTAATCTACATAATTACAGAAGTCATAATTCTTCTTAATTAATTTATTAACAATTGATATGAATGATTTAATGACAACACAAGGCAGATGTATATACAGCTAAGATTAAAAAATTAGGTTTTGAAAATAAGATAGGATAGGGAAAATAAACAGTTACCCGTCACTTACCACAGATGAAGGCAGGAGGGCGAGACACGTAAAAACACAAACACAGGAATTGCACAATATTTCGACCTTAGTCTTACTCATGTGGGTTTTGCTATCAGTGGCGGATCTAGAATTTTTCCAAACCGGGGCAACGTTGGTAAGATGCAATATATTGTCAGAGCTATACAAATATTAGGAAAAGCTTCCTGCAAGTCATATTTACACATGTGTTGCAACAATTGTAATGGGCTAGTTGTTTCGTCAATCCCAATTAAAAATAGAGCTTGTTATTAAACACTGCAAGTTCTTGGCAGAAATAAATTGCATTTAAGTCCTTGGAATAATTGCTTGCTAGAACGGCTCCATTTTTTTTTTTTTTTTTTGAGATCTTCTGTGGACATATTTACTAACGTGTGGCCACCAAGGAAGGCAATTCTATTTCAAGAAATAAAGTGACTACACAGTGTAGACTTAGTTCAGAACAAGATCTCATATCTTTTGTCACTAAACAAGCAAGAGACTTTGCTTATTTTTATAAGAATTGTTTTTGTGGGAAATAGATAAACTAGATTCGATACAATGAACACGGTAGATTGCTTTTATAACAAAAAGAACTGTTTACCAACCAAAATGTTACAAACATTGCGATTATAATTTAAATAATGTTATTCTTCAATATGCATTTTGTCAAGAACAGCAATATACATTGATAAAGTAAATCATAAGTTCATTTAAAGAAGGAAAACAAAAAGAACGGTCGTCTTTGGAGAAAAATTTAAACATATTTGAAATAACTGAGAAAACCAAGAAACAGTTGAAACTACCAACGGCATAAATTCAAGTCATGTCCTTCCCAACGATACCAAATTCAATCATCTTAATTTATTTGATGTGAGAGAAAAGTGTGGGCAAAATTTTCATATTTTATATTGTGGAGTAAGCGCGAACAAAAACAGTAATGAGCCAGAAATAAATAAGTTAACGTTATAATATATTTCAGCATCTCTAATCTGTGGTATGTGAAGATGGTGCAAGTTGTCCGAACGAAGAATTTTAAAAATTTGATTCTCAAAGGCATCATATCAAAAAATATTAGTGAAATACACACACACACACACCAAAAAAAAAAAAAGTATATCGTTTCGTCCTGCATAAGACTGTAAGCTAGAATACGGAAGTAATCCAAACTATCTAAAAACAATTAATATTTCAACTACCATCAAAAATCTGGTATTTTCATGATATGGCTGTTTAACAGTGACGTTTTATGAGTGCTTTATTGTAGGTATATGTCTTGAGAAACGGTGGTATATGCTAATAACAATTGATAGGTTTGGTTCATAATATATACAGAGGTAAGAAATAAGGCTCATATAAGTTAATGATCCGAATTTTATGACATTTGACTGGTCCTCGGATTGACAAAGGATAAGAAAAGCTGAGATATTTGATAATGATAGATTCTTCCTTACCTGTTAATGGTTCGTTTCCAGTAATAAATATTTAAACTCGTTCAGCACAAAAGTAGATATTAAAACAAAACTGGGCTAATCACTCGAACGCAGCTGCAAGAATGTGAACATCAGATGGCAAAATTTATAAATCCAAGAGTATCGGGAGTTCCCGCTAACAATGACGGAATGAATTCCATTCCGTGAATAGAGCTTTGTTTTAAGGCCGCTCTGTCACAGAACAATGAATTTTCTGTACTTTCAAGTTGCCGCCGCGGTCAGTGTACCTACCGAAAAAAAAGAGTCGGCAGCACATGAATATTTCGCCCTGGCGCTTATAAAAAGATGCCACCAACACATGATTTTAGCGCCCCCCTGAAGTTGTTGCCCGGGGCAAGAGCCCCGGTTTGCCCCCCCCCCTCCCCTAGATCTGGCACTGTTTGCTATCTGTATCATCAGGAATTATGAACCTGATATAGACAAAAGGTATCTTTTAACTGGTGACAAAAGCTAACATTATGCACAGTTTCACTGAAATCTGATTATTAGTTTTTGTGTGATGTGAGAGCAAACAGAAGAAAGTTCAAAATTTATTATTAATCCGAATCATATGAAATTTTGTAGCTCATCAGGAATAAGCCTACACCTCACCGATGACATAAGATAGCAGCACTACATGCAGTTTCATTGAAATCTGTCCATGGTTTTTGCTTGATGATCGAACAGGTATACAAAAATTCAAAATCTTACATTTTTGGCACCAGTATCATCCAGTAGTGCACATTGAAATTACTATTTTTTAAAAATAAACTTCATATACAGATATAACTTTTCAACAACTTTATTACGTAGTATAGGGATTAAGATTAGGCAGTGGAATCCATCTCCGTGGCTCCCAATGATGTGCCACATTGCCATTTGCTCTGTTAGATAAAAGGAATCCTGTACAGTAACTGATGGAATGAGCCATCACTATGGAAGATTAATGAAATTTGTTCATTAGTTTTTGTGTGATGTATAAACATTCGGAAAAAATAAAATAAAAGATTATATTTTTGGACTCAGCATTATAGCAAATTTTGTAACTTATCAATATAGAAAGTATCCTATGTCCAAAGCAACAATATAAGCTAGCACTAGGTGTAATTTTGTTAAAATCTGTAATTGGTTTTTGTAACTGCAAAATCAAACACATCATATCTAAAACTAATCATGGGAAACATTTCTATTATGAGAAAAGTATGCTAGATGATAGTAGATGGATATACAAAAATTCCATTCTTTACAATTTTGTCTCTGTATTATTGACAAAGGATAAGAAAAGCTGAGATATTTGATAATGATAGATTCTTCCTTACCTGTTAATGGTTCGTTTCCAGTAATAAATATTTAAACTCGTTCAGCACAAAAGTAGATATTAAAACAAAACTGGGCTAATCACTCGAACGCAGCTGCAAGAATGTGAACATCAGATGGCAAAATTTATAAATCCAAGAGTATCGGGAGTTCCCGCTAACAATGACGGAATGAATTCCATTCCGTGAATAGAGCTTTGTTTTAAGGCCGCTCTGTCACAGAACAATGAATTTTCTGTACTTTCAAGTTGCCGCCGCGGTCAGTGTACCACGGTGCTTTACCGAAAAAAAAGAGTCGGCAGCACATGAATATTTCGCCCTGGCGCTTATAAAAAGATGCCACCAACACATGATTTTAGCGCCCCCCTGAAGTTGTTGCCCGGGGCAAGAGCCCCGGTTTGCCCCCCCCCCCCCCAGATCTGGCACTGTTTGCTATCTGTATCATCAGGAATTATGAACCTGATATAGACAAAAGGTATCTTTTAACTGGTGACAAAAGCTAACATTATGCACAGTTTCACTGAAATCTGATTATTAGTTTTTGTGTGATGTGAGAGCAAACAGAAGAAAGTTCAAAATTTATTATTAATCCGAATCATATGAAATTTTGTAGCTCATCAGGAATAAGCCTACACCTCACCGATGACATAAGATAGCAGCACTACATGCAGTTTCATTGAAATCTGTCCATGGTTTTTGCTTGATGATCGAACAGGTATACAAAAATTCAAAATCTTACATTTTTGGCACCAGTATCATCCAGTAGTGCACATTGAAATTACTATTTTTTAAAAATAAACTTCATATACAGATATAACTTTTCAACAACTTTATTACGTAGTATAGGGATTAAGATTAGGCAGTGGAATCCATCTCCGTGGCTCCCAATGATGTGCCACATTGCCATTTGCTCTGTTAGATAAAAGGAATCCTGTACAGTAACTGATGGAATGAGCCATCACTATGGAAGATTAATGAAATTTGTTCATTAGTTTTTGTGTGATGTATAAACATTCGGAAAAAATAAAATAAAAGATTATATTTTTGGACTCAGCATTATAGCAAATTTTGTAACTTATCAATATAGAAAGTATCCTATGTCCAAAGCAACAATATAAGCTAGCACTAGGTGTAATTTTGTTAAAATCTGTAATTGGTTTTTGTAACTGCAAAATCAAACACATCATATCTAAAACTAATCATGGGAAACATTTCTATTATGAGAAAAGTATGCTAGATGATAGTAGATGGATATACAAAAATTCCATTCTTTACAATTTTGTCTCTGTATTATTGACAAAGGATAAGAAAAGCTGAGATATTTGATAATGATAGATTCTTCCTTACCTGTTAATGGTTCGTTTCCAGTAATAAATATTTAAACTCGTTCAGCACAAAAGTAGATATTAAAACAAAACTGGGCTAATCACTCGAACGCAGCTGCAAGAATGTGAACATCAGATGGCAAAATTTATAAATCCAAGAGTATCGGGAGTTCCCGCTAACAATGACGGAATGAATTCCATTCCGTGAATAGAGCTTTGTTTTAAGGCCGCTCTGTCACAGAACAATGAATTTTCTGTACTTTCAAGTTGCCGCCGCGGTCAGTGTACCACGGTGCTTTACCGAAAAAAAAGAGTCGGCAGCACATGAATATTTCGCCCTGGCGCTTATAAAAAGATGCCACCAACACATGATTTTAGCGCCCCCCTGAAGTTGTTGCCCGGGGCAAGAGCCCCGGTTTGCCCCCCCCCCCCCCCCCCTAGATCTGGCACTGTTTGCTATCTGTATCATCAGGAATTATGAACCTGATATAGACAAAAGGTATCTTTTAACTGGTGACAAAAGCTAACATTATGCACAGTTTCACTGAAATCTGATTATTAGTTTTTGTGTGATGTGAGAGCAAACAGAAGAAAGTTCAAAATTTATTATTAATCCGAATCATATGAAATTTTGTAGCTCATCAGGAATAAGCCTACACCTCACCGATGACATAAGATAGCAGCACTACATGCAGTTTCATTGAAATCTGTCCATGGTTTTTGCTTGATGATCGAACAGGTATACAAAAATTCAAAATCTTACATTTTTGGCACCAGTATCATCCAGTAGTGCACATTGAAATTACTATTTTTTAAAAATAAACTTCATATACAAATATAACTTTTCAACAACTTTATTACGTAGTATAGGGATTAAGATTAGGCAGTGGAATCCATCTCCGTGGCTCCCAATGATGTGCCACATTGCCATTTGCTCTGTTAGATAAAAGGAATCCTGTACAGTAACTGATGGAATGAGCCATCACTATGGAAGATTAATGAAATTTGTTCATTAGTTTTTGTGTGATGTATAAACATTCGGAAAAAATAAAATAAAAGATTATATTTTTGGACTCAGCATTATAGCAAATTTTGTAACTTATCAATATAGAAAGTATCCTATGTCCAAAGCAACAATATAAGCTAGCACTAGGTGTAATTTTGTTAAAATCTGTAATTGGTTTTTGTAACTGCAAAATCAAACACATCATATCTAAAACTAATCATGGGAAACATTTCTATTATGAGAAAAGTATGCTTGATGATAGTAGATGGATATACAAAAATTCCATTCTTTACAATTTTGTCTCTGTATTATTGATGAAATATGGTATTAATCAGAGTAAAAAGTTAACTGATGCAAAAAGCACTGCATTAATTTCGTTGAAATTCATTCAAAAGTTTTTGCAAGAAGTGGGCACAGACAGACAAAAATTACAATTTTTGATCCATATTTTATGGGAAAACTAACAGAGTTTCCGGCGTTGCCTAGTTTATTTGGTGTTGATTTACCTATACGCTGTTTTTATTCACGCAATGAGAAACATGTACCAAGTTTCATACATTCCCGCCATCAATTTCCTGAATTAAAGCATACCTAGATACACCCACACCCTACCAAGAAAGGAGGGGGTTTAATTTGATATACCCGTACACTACTTTTATTCGTCTGAACAGAATCATATTTACCAAGCTTCATTGATTCCGTACCGGCCATTTCTGGTACTAAACTAAATGGTGATTCAGCAGCACAGTTCTAAGAATGGGATGGTTTGGATGCTATGATACGGAATTTCAGTTTTCATTTTAGTCCAGGTTACATTTCAACCTAATTACATTTGCTAATGTTGCTGCTCGAAAATCGAAACATTACGCACATTATTACGTACCACATACATAAAAATGTATCTGTTTATTCCGGCATCACTCAGAAAATACATATTTTGAAAGGATTTTCAGAATTTGAAAGTTTGGGTTCAAGATTAAAATTTTATGTATGTCTTAAGCCGTTATGACACATTTACTTTACGAATAATCTGAAAACTGCTGAATCAATTTTCATCGAGTTTTCGTGGAATCAAACATTACATGTATCTCATTGTGCTGATTCATCTGCCGGTGGAGCTAAAAAATTTATCATTATGCTACTTCATCTGGCACTATAGCTCAAAATTAAAATATATTCTGTACCTGTATAGTTGAATATCAGGTGTTCAGAGTTGTATATCAAGTCTCCAGAAATGAGCGAGATATGAAAAAATAAATTCTTTACTTTCGATTTGCGTTGTTGTCCTAAACTGTTTTCACTTGCAACACTACAGGCTTAATACAATGTTCTATTTATATAAAAACCATCAGCCTACGCATTAATAATAACAAACAGAAAGACTCTATTTTCATTTCCAAATGCCAGATATTTTGTCTGACATTCTATATCTAGCGAACTTAAATAGATTATAATACGACTGAAAGCTAGATTATGTCAGAAACTCACGTGTGTAGTGCAGAATGTAATATGAAAATGTTCGGTTTTCCTAAACTGTATATGATAGCCACAGACTGTAACTGTGCTAACAGAGAGTGGGATCAAAGAAAATCTCTCATTTTCATTATTAATTTCTCACAATCAATATGGCCATCTATGGCGTTTAAAAACTGAACATCCCGAATTAAAGGAAAGAATATTTCAAGTTTTTTCAGTGTGGAATATGCAAAATAGTTATTATTGTAAATTGGTTTTATTGCATTCATTAAAAGCTATGGTCAGCGACATCGTAGTTGTGTCTTTTGTGCGACTGCTGAGTACGCAACATCTAGTGGTTCAAACTTTAGTATTTGTCATCATAAGTGCAGAAATTCATTTAGAACTCCGGAATTATGTAATGTTGAAACTTAAGACATACCAAACAGAGATTCTAAGCTTGAAAACGGTGAAAATCCCATCAAAACCTGCTCAGTAGTGTCCGAGTTTTAATTTTTCAAATTTATCCGGTTTTCGTTTTATAGATATGTTACTAATCTAGGTAAAAATTAACACATGTTTTATCTGGTGTCATTAGCTGTACCTAAGTGCAGAGTCATTAAAATCCACCCATTAGTTCTTGAGTGTTGCATGGCCAATCCGGAGAGTGGGGGAGGGGGGAGGGGGGGGGAGATTTATAGAGATTAAAAGTATCCACTATCCTAACTGATTAAATAAGCTATCATTACATTCCAGTATATTAAAATCTGTCTGTTGGGTTTTATATCATGTGAGAAGAGAGAGATGAAAGTTCCAAATTTTACGGTTTTGGTATCCCTATCAGCAATAGTGAACTTTATAATTACTCTTCTCAAAATAAATTTTTGTGTCATCTTCTGCTTTACTAGATATTAAAGATATATGTGGGGTAACTATATCATTATATTTCCTTTAAAATAGTCAAAATACGAATTAACTAGTTTAAAGCAGCATATTATAACTGGATTTTGCAGTGCCAACTTTGTGCATAGCTTAATTATAATACAGTTACAGTTTTGGTGTTGGTATGCAGTTATAGAAAAATGAATGTAAAAAAGAAGAAAAAAGCTTTGCTGTCAGATAGTAGCTATGGAAAAGATTAAGGGCAATTTCTGAAAGATTATTTACATGGTAAGTTTTAGGCCACAGGTATTTTTAAACCTAGTGTAATTCAAAAGAGAATACAGGAAGACTGTGCAAGGGTTTCACAGAGAAGGATATAGTAGTGAAACAGTAGAGACATAAATGTGGGCCACAATGTGAGGGGGCTAAAGCACAAGTTAGACGTCCAGACTAAGAAAGGTATGGGAAACCATTGCTTTCAATGGTGTTTAGCTGAGCAGAAAGGGGAATGGCAATTGTATAGGGAATATATCATCAATGTATCTGAACCATACAAAAGATTTGAGTGAGATTATGTTCAAGGAATGCAGTTCCACACCGACCAAGAACAGGTTTGGATTGGGTGGAGCAATGTGGGTACACACAACAGTGCTGTGTATCTGCTGATAAACTTGAGAGTTGAAGGATGAGTAGTTTTTCAAAACAATGAAATGATTTAAGGAAATAGGTGAGGTGCTCATTTACAGGAATTGTTCTATTGCACTGAAACCCTGACAGTGGGAGAAGTTGATCTGTAAATGACATCAGTTGAGACAAAGAAGGAATTTGGTTGGACATCTATGAATCTGAGCCACTCGAGGGGTTTGAGAAGGACTTTGTCCAAAAATGTCTTGAAGAGGTTAGCTTAAGAGTGGGTCATGGGGTAGATCATAGGGGTGCTCATGGCAGTGACACAGATTTGATGGTAGAAATTGCCTTCAAAGAAGAGGTAGTAATTGTTAATTATCAATCCAGCAAGGTGGTGAGGAAAGATGTGCTGGGGTGGCTGTTGGGACAGTGCTGACCCAGAAAATATTGGCACTGAGTCCATGACAATGTGCAATGTATGTGTACAGGGATGGAGTTGGAACGAAATGGTGTATGAATAGTAGAAAGACAGAAGAGGAAGTTTTGTGTGTTCTTTATATGGAAATAGAGCTGATAGACTTTAGATTGTAGGTACTGGTACACCAATGCATAAATGCATTCAGTTAGAGATTCATAAGCTGCAAAAATGGGGTGTCCTGGCTTACCAGGCTTATGGGTAAGGTATATGTGGATTTTGATGAGTAAGAAGTGAAATTGACTGTGGTAAGATTGAGAAAGTGATTGCTTTGTGTTGGGGACTTAAAGAGGAGAGACACTATTACTAATTGAGATGAGAAAAACATACACATTAAAGAAACCTGACAATATTGGCATTACGTTTGAAAGCATGAGAAAACACAATGTACAGCAATTCATGTAGTTAGGTATATTTGAATAAAAGGGGTAGTTTGCATTTATTCCTTTTATTTTCTTTGCGTAAAATCTAATCCACTGAACTCTTCCATCTTCATGAAATGTTAAGATCACTGAAGAGAAGACCTTTAAGTTACTAACTATTATTATTACATCAGTGCCATTTTCTAAATATATACCAGTATCTCACTACATTCTCTACTGAAACTTAGATGAGCCGCAATCATTGTCCCATTTGTGGTACCTTATGACAAGGCTGTTAACCAACTGAGTGTTTGCCAAAGATGCCACAGCTCTCCATCTGCCTATGCTGAATTGTCTCTGACACTCCATCGTTAAATGGCGCACCTAAGCCACAAAACAGTTACTCACACATCTCATCGTGTCTCTACTGCCTACATTCTACGAGGTGTGTTCAAAAAATAATGGTTATATTCATTTATTTATTTTTTGAAATAATTCTATTTATTAGTCTACATTGATGTTATCCCCTTCATAATAGTCCTCATTAGATATTATACACTTATGCCAGCACTTCTTCCAATCCTGTGACTGATCTTTGGAATAGCTTTAAGCTCTTTCAGCGATCACACAGGCCATGCCTGGTGAATGAGGAGCATCATTAGAGTAGTGTGTGTGTGTGTGTGTGTGTTTTTTTTTTTTTTGTTGAAAAATTCACAAACAAGCAACGATGTGCATTATCGTCATGCAAAAGACATTAGTTGTTTTGCCACAAATCCGGCCTTTTTTTTCGATCGCTTCACACAAATGACATGAACTTGAAGGTAGTATTCCTTATTGATTGTTTGAACTTGTGGCAAGAACTCGAGGTGCACTATGCCATTAAAATCGAGGAAACACAGTGAACATAACCTTCACACTTGTCGAACTTTTTTCGGTCTTGGTGATCCAGGATGCTTCCACTAGGACAATTGAGCCTTAATTTCGACATCATTCTCAATGAACACTCACTTTTAATCACCTGTTATGACACATTTAAATAGTTCTGCATCTTTGTTGACCTCATTTAGCAATCCCTGAGCAAGTTACATTTGCCACTGTTTCTGTTCGAAAGTCAACCCATTTAGAACAAATTTTGCTGCAAAACGTTTCATACCCAAAATGTATGAAAAAAATTTCATGGCATTGGTTGTTGATGTGCTAGGACGACCCGTATGCTCATCATCTTCAACATCTTCACAGCCATATTTAAAATGCTTATACCATTCATAAACCCTCATTTTACTCATAGTATATTCACCAAAAGCAATATTTAACATTTCTAAAACTTCCTTGCAACTAATTCCATTTTTATAGCAAAATTTAATGCAAATTCTCTGATCCATGGATTATACAAATGAAAAAATGCTGACTGTATCAAAATACATGTTATCCTTTTAACAGCTGACAAGAGACTAAACACCCAATATAGCTCAAAATGTATAGATACTTTTAAAACATGTTTGCCAAAACAACTATGAAAAAGTGCCAATTGTACTAATATAACCCACGAAATTTCAAAATTCCCGTTACTTTTTGAACACACCTCGTATATTTGAAATCTGTACTGTGTGGCTTCTCCCTGTGAACAAGTAATTTCACTGCTCTCTGTCTGTAAACTGGTTTCTCTCTTTTCATAATCTGTACTTATACCTTTATTGGACTTTGACACACAAATCTAACTGAATAATTCACCGCAGTCAGTCCAGTCGATGGGCAAGATTTTTATCATGTGTGAAAGCTGGTTTAACAAGAGTAGTTGCCTCTGACTGATGCGACAGCTGTCCATTTAGGCTGGCTTCTGTCCAAATTGAGAGGTAGTTGTTGGTTGTTGTTGGGGCTTTTAGGGTGTGTCAAAGTCGAGATCAATAGTGTTTTTTTTTTTTTTTTAAACTGCTTTACGTCTCTTTCTAACATCGAGGTCTTTAGAGACGGGAAAGGATGGGGAGCAAGGATGGGGGGCAAGGATGGGGGCAAGGAATGGGACGGAATTCGGCCATGGCCTTTTGAAGGAAGCATCCTGGCATTTGCCTGGAGTGATTTGGGGAAACCATGGAAAACCCAAATCTGGATGCCCGGACGGGGATTCGCACCGCCGTCCTCCCGAATGCGAGTCGAGAAGAGATCAATAGTGCCCCAAGTAAAAACCAGTAATACAACATGGCTTAAAACAAAATTAAATTACTGTCTGCATGGCTGACTGTAAAGAGGTCGGCCATACAGAGAGCAAAATATAGTAAAATACTAAATCTTTTGCTGCAAAATTGCCACAACAAGAACTTCACAAAGATCAATCAAATTAGTCAGACATTAAAACAACATGCCAACTGGCTATATATGAAAAAGTAAATATAAAAGTCATTTAAAATGATAAAAGGTAATAACACAGTACTTGGATTGGTGTTTTTAAATAGACCACCAATCAATTTTAAAACCTATGCTGTTCTGCCCAAAAAAAAAAAAATTTGACGCAACTGGCTGACACTACCATTATATAAAATAAGAAACAGTTCATTGGCTAAGCCAATTTCTGCCCTTAAAGTAAAAAATAAAACAAAGTCTGTTAAAATGTGGCAACACATCAAAGGTAAGCTACAAGTATCACATACCAGTGGATCCCCCCAGCAAAGAAGTAAACTATGGGTCAAAGAACAGTGCCCTATATGGAAGAGAGTCCAGAAAACCTCATCCTTTTTTTTTCTGCTGGAAGGAACTGTTCCACAGCTGATGGGTTGGCTTGACCAGTTTGAGATTGTTATGCTCGATTTCCAGCCACTGCCTCTGTAATGTATCAGAGAACTTTTTTTTTCCGATGCCGAGGTAAGATCTGACTTTGTAATCGAAGCGGAGTCAACTATAAGCTTGTTACAAGCTAACTTGGCAGCTTCATCTGCTGCCTCATTCCCAGATTCTCACATGGTCAGGAAACCAGCAATATAGAATCTCCTTTCCACAAGACTGCAGCGAGTGGAGGGCATCCTGTATGTCCTGGATTAAACTTTCTGCTGGGTACATGTTTATCAATGCCTGAATACAGCCGAGAGAATCATAGCATATAATGTACTACATGTTGCAATTTACTTTTATATGCTGGAGCGACTTTACTAAGGGGTATCACACCAAATATATATGCTGCAACTGATATCCATCTTGTATTTGTAAGTCACTTGAGGGAACAGAATGGAGCAACCCATTCTGTTAGTCTGCTTAGACCCATCAGTGAATACCAGAATAAAAGTGTTAAGCTGATCTTAATATTATAAATGAGAAAGTTTGCATGGAAGTTTAAATGTTTGGACTATTTGCATCAATCATGCCTTAATTGCTAAATAGAGTTAAATGAAATTTGGCACTGACATAGTATACTATCTCGATAGCGACATAGGACAATTTCTATTCTGCAAAATGATTAGTTCCTTTGGAAATTGTCAACAAGCATTTTGTCAAAACTAAAGATATTCATACTTCATAAACAGTGTTTACTTCTTACATAAATTGCAAACACTGCTCTTCAGTGATCAAAGCAAGAACATTAAGACATATTCATTGGTCTGTTCAGTTTAAAAGTGTGAAAATTGGATACACTTGATAAACTAATACTTCCAGAGCAAGAAATTTATATCAGTTCTTAACCCTAATTTTTACTTAAAGCTGTATGTACTTAGTTTCTGGTAATTTGCAAGTAGACATACAATTCTACTTGCAGAGCCAAAAATAAAAGACTATATTTATGTTTCATCAACACCAACCTAACCAAGACATTCAACTCCTTTAACAGATTGACAAAATAAAATAAACCTACGGTGATATTATCAAAGATGATAACGAAGAAACATTTAACCAGTACTTTAACACACAAATTTCTGTTTCAGAGCAGAAATAATTGATTGAAGTGACATATCGACAATAAAAAACTAATATCCTCAGAGGAGTCCTTTTAAAAGAATTAGTAATTTTAAGACGTGATGGCCAGATGTAAGTCAAATCTTTCAATGAAATGTAGTAAAGCTAGGTTTATGAAATTAATCAAAGACTAAATTGAAGAAATAATTAATTCATACTTTAACAAGTAAATTTCTCTTTTAAAGCAGAATTGCTTTATCTACAAAAGGTTACATACTATTATAATTGTGTATTAAATGTAGGATGTAAATGTGAATAATGTGCAACAACATATCTTTTGGAACACTTACACCTTTGTTATGTATTTCCCAGCTTGGATGTACACCTTTCCTTCAAAAGTAAAAGGCAAGGAAGCAGTTGATCATATTTTCAGCCCCATATGAGAAATTTTTCTGTTGGCCATACTTTGATCAATAACCAGAACTCTTATACTATAACATACTTCAAGCGGACCAATTTATGGGCAACCATTAATTTAAAATATCTTTAAAAATATTGTCAGCAGTAAACAGTTTGTTATACCATGACACTTCCAAAATTGTTCTGGGTCTCTTTAAAAACCAGGGGGGAGATTTAGACCAACTCTGATGATAAAAAGGAGACAGTGCTCTTCTAAAATAGCCCTTGCATGGTAGCTGAAGGGTTTGGTAGCTCTATGACAGTTAATGTAGAGACGTCCAAAGGGTGGATTCATAACTGCACTGTAAATGCGACTGCCAGGTATTGGGGTAATGTTCATGAAGTGTGAAACATGAGGAGATGTCGCCGGATGACAAATGGCAGCTCAACAGCTCCAAGCACAAATGTTGGGAAGATGGCTGGCACGATATGCACCTGTGACAAGTCTAATTTCTGCAAAGTGAACAGTGTCCAACATCCAGAGATAGCTATCCCAATCCAACTGGCATCATACATATGCGCTATAAAATTGTAGTAGGCACAAGCAGTCTGCGCCCCTTGGCCTACCACACAAACACTTAAAAACATTCACACACTTACGGCTCTCAATCTCTCATATGTGGCATGCACTTTAATGTAATATCGAAAATGAGGCCTAGACATCAAACAGTTTCATTAAAACTTAAATGTTCCTCGAAGTAAAATGAGGTTCCATGACTACGACTATGACTATGAGAAAACGTAAAGACCGGGTTTTAGACAAATGAAAAACCCTGTATTTTGACCATTCATCTATCCTGTTTAGTGCGAGTTGCAATTGTCTCTCAGAACCTCTCAGGCTAAATGATGCACAAAAAAAGTCATCAACATATAAGAAGTACTGGATGTGACTCCTTGTTACAGACGAAATGCTGCTTACAGCAATAGCAAAGAGGGTAACAATGAAAACTGCCTTTGAGGAACACTGTTTTCCTAGATAAAATGATCTGATACTTCACAACTGACTCAGTACGAGGAACTGTTATATGATAAAATGATTTTAGAAAATGGGGCAGATTTCTTCTAAAAGCCCAATCGTACAACCGCTTTAAAATAATGTACTGCCAGGTAGTATCGTAGGCTTTATCTACGTGAAAAAAATGACACCCCCAAAGTGCTGGCTGTGTACAAAGGCATCATGTATTGCTGATTTCAGAAGGATCAGGTTATCCAAAGTGCATTGGAATTTTCTGAATCAACAATGAAAGCAGCTCCGCATTTTTTGTGATTCAAGACACCAGACCAGACAACGATTCACCATCCGTTCCAATGTCTTCCCCACGCAAATTTGCCAGGTTTTAAACGCAGTATTAATGTTGCTTCTATCTACAAGTGCCCTTTGGTCCAAACGAATAAAAAACATCCAGAATGTACTCCTTAATGAATCAGGTCTGGCCCTGGTGCAGTGTTTTTCACTTAATCCAGGGACGACTTATTCCTCAACGGTAATCCATATACGGCAAAATGAAGCATAAAACTTTAATTTTCACAGCTTTTCTCTGATTCCTAATCATAGGTTCCTAATTGACACTTCAAGTGATGGCAGTGAAGGACTCTGCCATCAGGTATGCAATGTTTTGTTCAACATTAATTACATGCCCCAATCAAGTAAATCAGATACTAGTGATCTGGAGCATGTTCCAGACATATGGCAGATAGGCTCCTATACTTTTGATGTTGTGAAACAGTTTAGTGTGCTGACAAAATTCTGCCAAGACCTTCTCTTGTTCTCATTAACGGTGCGAATCGGTACGCTGATATGTTGTCAGTTGTTCGGTACAACTTGAAACTACGCAATGCTCATCTTCGACAATCGTCACACCAAGGAACAAGCATCTTCACAGTATTCCAGAGCCTTAAGGAATGGGAACATCAGCCACCTGTGAAACAATTACATAAATTATTAATCTTCTACTTTTTTGTCTCCTGTTGCTGGAATACAGAAGAAGAGCAGAATAGCTGTCCATCGGACGTGCTGATGTTGCATGTATGCACTGCATTTCTAATCCTTTGTCCAAAATTAATGTGCATCCCTACAGGAAAGTGATCACTCCCAAGACGGTCACAATCCACTTCCCACTGCACAGTGCCTACAATTGAAGGAGAACACAGTATAAGGTCAGTGGTAGTAAAATGCGTCACTGTTGTCCTCTTGCTCAATTAAGCTAAAAACTAATCAGCCAGTGGAGCAATTGGTTGAGGAACCCAACAAATCACTATGGGTATTAAAATCCCTCAGCAGAAGAAATGGCAGAGTAAATTGACACAGGATGTCCGCCAGTTCAACAATGGAACAACCAGCAAATTAGTCAGTTTAATAGGATCTTGTATCCACACTACCACTGCTTGCAGATCAAAGATGAGAGCAATAGGTTCAGAGTGGAGAGTGTTTCAGACAAAAACAGCCACTCGCCCCTTTGCTTGATCATCTTTGGTATCATACTTTCTATATAGTGTGTACCCTCTCAGTAATTGGTGGTGTTTAGTTCTAAAATGTGTCTCCAGGAAACACATACACAAAGGATTAGTATGTGTTAAGCTTTGTAATTCCTATTTGGGAGCCTTAGAGCCATTTGTGTCCCACTGAAGTATGGGAACCATCCTACCTATTTAATTTTACCTGCCCCAGTTCTGCCTTATGGCTTTATGCCTCGATGTCGATGTCAAAGTCATTAGAGGTGGGATGAGACTGAGGACAAAGAGTGGGAAGGAACTTGGCCATGGCATTTTGAAGGAAGCATCCCAGCATTTGCCTGGAGTGATTGGGGGAAACCCAAATCTGGATGCCGTCAGGGATTCAAACCTGTGTCCTCCTAAATGTGATACCAGAGTGTTAACTGCTCACCCACCATGATTGGTTCCTGTTTCGGGAAGCTTCTCATACAGAAGCAGCTGAGGCATGGGATCAAGTTCATCTACCTGCATTTCCCCATTTTCAGGTTCCTAAAATGAATCAGACTGTGAGAAGGTCTCAAGGGCCTGATCTTTTTTAACGAAGGCATTTTCTCCTCTCTTTTCCTTACCAGTTTATGCTCTGGGAAGAGAAGAGGATTTCATAAAAAAGTTGGGTCAACGTGTTTAAATTTCATGTCTTGAACTTTCTGCATTGTTTGTCAACCGTTGCTAGCTGATGATATCGATAATACTTCTTCTATCGCTGCAGGTGCTGCTGCTGCTGCTGCCACAGGTACTGCCTCTGCCGCTACTACTGTTGCTGTGGCAGAGGTCCCACGATTGTTAAAATTGCAATGGATGGCTGTGCTACTGCTGGTGGAACATTTGAACCTGCTGCTGAAGTGGCCAGAATTGCAGATGTATTTCTACCAACATCCACAATCTTTGGTGTAATTATCTTAATAGCGTTTGTGTCACATTTGCATTGACATGAGGATATTGTACTTGTGCTCATATCTGCAACGGATGTCAGGGTAGTAATACATTCTTTTCTGTTGGAAGCTATAACGTCTGCACCAAGACATGTGGAGCACGAACCTTATAACATTTCTTGACTTTGCCATACGGTATTCGATGTTTCATTTTCAACTCCTGTGTCTTTTTTTCTTCTATATATAATCGACACACCCTGCTACAGACTGGATGCCACTACCCAGCTTGTGCCGCCATTCCACATTTCTCACAAGTGTGGTTGCCTTCATGGGTCACCGTCGTATGTCCGAATTGCTGGCACTCGTAGCAGCACATGGGGTCTGGTACAAATGGGCAAACGTAAATATTTAAATATCCTACTTTGATGGTCTTTGGCAGGGTAGGAGTGTTGAACATCAGGAAACAGGTGGCAGTATTCTTAACACTGCAATTTACCTTTTGTACAATCTGATGAACCACCACCACTTCCTCCGATTTTCACTCAAGGATTTCCTTGGTTTCTAAATCTACCAGATCCTGGTTGGTGATTATAACTTCGCTACAATTTACTGTCTTAAGGAGTTCGCATTTTCCTGCACACTTTCCATGGTTCCCAAACTTAAGGAGTAGGGAAGCCTGCTTTTTGACAGATGTTTCCCAGCTTTTTAACACTTTTTAGTGTTCCCACTAAGGCTTCCAGTCCTTTCTGTAAGTAAGAAGGAGTGACATTTTCAAAATTACTCTCATTCTTAGACATTACTACAAAGGCAATATCTATATGATAATCCTTTCTGTATTCTGAAGAGGAGGGCTCTCGACCTTCGTCCACTTTCCTATTCCCCGCATGTTTGGAATGGTGCACCCATACCACAGGTAGTGGAAATATATTTTTGGTTCCATGAGTTTAGAGCGTTGAGCGGCATGAAGCCCACGCATGATGCCACCATGTCCAATACAACATGGGTGTGGCAAGTGTCCTTGAGGTTGCCCAATAAAAAGTGCTCTGCCTCCTCATACATCTCCTCAACACGTGTCAAACTTTTGAGGTTGAGGGTAGATTATTTTTTTTTTTTTTTTAGATGTTGTACCATCCTAGCAACCAAGGCGGTGAAGCCAAGATCCCTATTATCCAATACATACAACGTTCCACCATTGTGCCCTATGTTGGTCCTTGAAGTATGTGCAAAGTTTATAGTTTTAGAGAACTGGCAATGCTGACCAGTTCCCCGTTCAGGTACCATGGGGTGCGAAACCTGTATCTGGTACTTGCATGTCAAAAGATCTAAACTTTTCACCAGGATGGTAGAAATATTCATGCATCCTTATTACAGGATGATCTGGATTATGATGTAATAATTTTTAATACTGTTTGACTATGGCTAGTCATCATCACTGAATACTTTCTTTTTCTTTACATTAAAAGTTTTATTTGTTTTTCATATATTTAGGATAAATTCTCTGCAACTGTTAATCTCAATCTCCCTTATTTTGTTTTCCAGATTTGAACAATGGTCCACCAATCCTCTCGATCAATTGCAACAATTATACTTATTTTTAAAATGCACTAGACAGCCCTCAATCTGAGATAAGGGGTTAACACACCCAAAAAGTTTATTAACCTGTTTTTCCCCACAGCTGTGTTTCTGCGCCTATCAGCCATAAACTGTGATATGTAACAATTGTGCTCTATGACTATTATTTTATTAATTATCTGCTGATTAAAAACACTAAGTTATCTATTAAATTGTCATTGGTGAATCTTCAAATTTGCTAGTCAAAGATGCAAATTTCTGCCATATATAAGCAAGATATGCAAATTAATCTTCAGATCAAACATGGAACTTAAGTGAATTATCTTCTACTTCAACCCATACTGCATTAAAGTACAGCAACTGTATTTTTTATAAAGAATGCAGTAAATAGCTTAAAGGAAGAAAATATCATGAACTTAAATTCTCTGACAGATCTCTCTATATATTCTTCTGCAACAACTTTTTCCAACATTATGAACTGGCTGCCTTTGATGAATTTTATTTATCATTGGCATGGTCAAATTTGGATCTTTGGTTTTATGGCTTCTTCTCCTTGCTAACACCAAGCATTTTATTACCTACTAGTTTAAGACTGACCATTTTTTGCGTATTGTCATTGGTCTAGAATAGTTCCAGTTTCTAGGAACAACCTGGTATGGTCAAATACGAACTTGACCTTTGTTTCACCCTTAGGACAATAAAATCTCTTGAACTTAAAGAACTCAGAAGTATTAACAGATGTATTAAACATGCACAGAAACAATCATGTTATTGTATAAGTATTTGAAAGGTTGTTGTTGATGGAATCAAACTTGTATTTGAGCCAAAAAGTTCACTCTACAAAAATCAAAGAATTTCTGTTTACAGGGGGTGTGCAATTGTTTCAAAAGCACCAAGTTATTTACGACTGAGGCTGTGCAAACATTCATAATGTAATCTTTGGTCATAGTCTTTGTAATCTCCAAAGAACTTAACAGACTCCAAATTGTTAAATAGTTAAGCAACACCGAAGAAATGAATTGCCAGAATACCCAATTTGATAACATATTTGGTCTGATGTCCAATTTAAATAACCTAATAACTAATATACAGCGATCATGAACAAAGACCGTTAACGAAAGTAGTCAGTAAAGTATGTAAAAAGCAACTAAACCGTAATGTATAAAGTTTGATCAAGCAGCAACATTAGTGAAAGTTTTAATTAAAATGAAATCTCAATTTGGCCAGAATGAAAAATTAAGATTCATGATTAAAGCAGAAAGAGTAATGTGAGTGAGTGATTACTTGAGCTTAGGTAATTATATAGTAGACTGCCATGTTGTAGTACATACTAATGAAGGAAGTGAGGTGCTGCCATCTGTCTGTGAAATTTGTAGCTATGTTCTGTGTGTGATAAGTGATTTTTTGTTTGTGAAATGTGTAGTTTTCTGAAGTGGAGATTCGGAACAGTCCAGGCATTCCCCTTGATGGCTGCAGAATACTGCCTAAAAATGAGGACAGAATGGCCAGAACACAGGGTCGTGGGCTCATACCCAACCCCAGTGTACCTCCGAAATCCAGTGTACAGTTTCTCAACGCACTGAATCACGGTAACGGGTCACTATACATTATAATAAATTGCTTTATTTGAAATGATAATATGATGTAATTATTTTTAAAAAAAATAATATTTCTGTAAAAACTGCAACCATATATCGAAAAATACTTGAAAATACTTACCTCACTGCCAGTAAACGTGTCTTTATAATTAGCCATGAGACAAGAGAATCGAAATCCAAATGCTGATTTTGATTCACTGGGTAAATCGTAATGAATAAGACACATTGCATCTTGTAACTTGAACTCAAACAATGTCCGATCTGAGCAAATAAGAACAGGTAATAAACCTGGTACATTCATCTGGTTCCAGCTGTTGTAAATCTCTGAAAATTAATAATGTACATAAAATAGAATGAATAGTTAAAGAAAAAAAATTTACGATATTATTTTTAGAAATTAACAAATAAGTAGCTTCCTCATAATCAACCAATAGAACATGAATGATTTGAACAGAAAATAAGACTAATAAATTCCTTATTTTTTTATGTCTCACTCTGCTTCTATGTTAGTATAACTGTAAGAGTATGTTGGTGTGAGAAAATCCTGTATATATATTTTTGCTACTATATATATGTGCGACATACACCATGCCTCCACCACTTCCACCAACCCTGCCACAGGAGAAAGCTTTCCTATCATAGAACACGCCACCTGTGAAACCTCCAATATAATTTACCAGTTAACATGCAACCACTACCTGGCTTCATATATAGGTTTCACCACAAATCCACTTTCCATTAGAATAAATGGACACCAACAGACGGTGTTCACACAGAACCCAAAGCACCTAGTTGCTGTCCATGGCATCACCCATGACTCGAATAAGTTCTACTCTTATTTCACGGTCCAGGCTATCAGAGTCCTCCCTGATAGCAGCAGTTTCTCTGAACTCAGAAGGTGGGAACTTGCCTACCAGTACAAACTTGGATATATATATATATATATATATATATATATATATATTAGACATTGGGATAGGAGAAAAACCACCGCTTACCAAAGATGAGGGCTCCAGCGGCGTCAAAACACGAAGAAACACACAAACACAAACATAATACAAATTTTCGAGCTTAGCTCTTCATCGGGTTGTAGGATGAGATGGCTGCCCCGCGGTAGCTAGCAAGCGGGGCAGCCATCTCATCCTACAACCCGATGAAGAGCTAAGCTCGAAAATTTGTATTATGTTTGTGTTTGTGTGTTTCTTCGTGTTTTGACGCCGCTGGAGCCCTCATCTTTGGTAAGCGGTGGTTTTTCTCCTATCCCAATGTCTAATATATCCGCTCTCAGCGCCTTTGTTTCCAAACAATCTATATACATATATTAATTTTTCATATTTAGATTTAATTATATTTTGCTCTTCCCACCGACCAAAGATCATTTTGGATATTTATCTATGCTCGGGTACTAACTCTGAATCACTGCCTCTACCTTTCCTCAGTTTGAATTTTCCCCCACCATTTTCTTGGCCAACGGTCATTCTGAGAGACAGACTCCAACATCACCTACCTCCCATAATGTTCACTTGTTGATAAAGGGTCTGTCCCGAAAATTTCTTTATCAGTTGTGTTTTTGTATTTTCTGTGTGTAACGAGCCCCACTACCATAATCTAAAGGTAAAGTGGTGGCTCATTTCCCTATCCTAATTTAATTCCTTTTTGCTGCTTAGCGCCTTTGATTTCATAATTTACCAGATATATTAATGGATAGCGAAATGAACCACCACTTACCTTAGATGATGGTTTCGTGGGGTGAACACACAAAAAATCACAAGAAAAAACAATGAATATTTCGGGACCTGGCCCTTCATCAAAATGAGAATATTATGCAGGGAGGGTGGTGTAGGATACAGCCTCAAAGAATGACTGTTAATCAGGAACTTGGTGGGGGGTAAATTCAAACTTTAAATATGATATTCAGCTTTGGTTCAGCAATATACACGGCGATTATGAGCAAGAGACCTGTGACAGACACCTATAGGTAAAAACAGCAGAGTTATAGCAGTTTCACTTTCAATACACAAACTTAAAAAAAAAAAAAAAAAAAACCAGAAATAAAATAAGAGAGCTTGGACACAGCCAAGGTTTGGAGAAGTCTGTTGCAAGGCTTTTGGGAATTTGAACTGCCTTGTGACTGTTAAAATATACACTGCAAAATCCAAACATGCAATATCAATGAGACTACAAGAAAAAATCTCCTACTCGAAGTTCACGCAAGCTATTAAATAAAAAGCAGAAGAAAGCTAGTTGGAAGATTATTAAGTTTGAGGAATAGATACATTCTGGACAGACCAAGAAGACACATAAGCTGAATTTCCAAGTTTGGCTTAAATTTTATCCACAGTCAGTATTTAAAAATCCTATTTGGTAAATTATAATGCAATCAGAAGAATAACATACAGATTGCACTTTGCACTTATCAGCTCTGGTGAAGAAGGTTAAACTGATGCTTTTTCACACCTTTTTTTTGTTTTGTTTTTTTGTTTTCATTTAGTTTTTTGACTGGTTTGATGCAATCCTCCATCCCTTCCTATCTTGTGATAACCTCTTCATCTCCTCCTCCACAGTTATTAGCTTCGACTGTTCCCTCCACTAACAAATTAACCACTCCAGCAGGTCTCAAAATATGACCTACCAACCTGTCTTTTTTTCTGTAAGCTTCTTCCACAAACCTCCTTCCTTAACCATCATTTCCAAAACTCGTTCATTTCATACTTTGTCTGTCCATTTAATTTTCAGCATTCTTCTGTAGCACCACATTTCAAATGCTTCAATTTTCTTTCTTTCTGGTATTACTAAGTACGTGCTTTAATAACACAGAGTACTGTGCTCATACATAGAGTTTTAAAAAGTTCTTTCTAAGTCCTAGATCAATATTTGAAACTAAGGATTTCTCTTTTTCATGAAGGCTCATTTGCTGGTGCTATTCTGTTATTAACAATATTCCTGCTTTGGCCATCAGTTGTAATTTTGCTTCCCAAGTAGCAAAATTCACTTACTTCTCCTACTGCATCTAATCCTATTTTTATATTTAATCTACTGCGATTGTTATCATTTCTGCTACATTTTATAACTTATGTCACATGAAAATTTTTCTTTGACTTCTTTTATTGCCTCCTGTACTTACAAGTTGAATATTAATGGGGATAGACTGCAACCTTGACTCACACCCTTTTTAACTGGTGCATGTCTCTCATGATTATCTACTTTTCTTATAGCCACTTGATTCTTATATAGAGTATAAAGAATTCTTCTATCTTGATATTTTAAACCGGACTTCTTTAAAATTTTGATCATCTTGTCCCGCCTAACATTATCAAAAGCTTTTTCTAAGTCAACAAACACCATGAAAGTATTGGTAAAAAATTGCAGTTACTTGGTCCTTTTTCGGGGTTTGCACTGCATTTTTTAGTTGTTATCGCCAACTTTTCGACACCAACCTGGAGCCTTCGTCAGGGCTTCTATCTATCTAGCCACCTGGTCCTTTTTTGATAAACTTGAACACTGATTCACTGTTTATTTTTCACCGGCAGAGTTGATTTTGTTTCTCTGCCAAATAATATTTACTGTTCCAAAGAGGTTTCTGTATAATGGAGCGATCTTCTAGTTGTTACAGCGTGTTCATTCACTAGTACACACTTCAAACCATAGCTGCTGTCTTTATTGAAATTATTAGGATTTTCATATATTTCTATAGATTCCCTTATTTTTCGTTCTAAAAACTTCTTTGGCTCTGCAACAATAATAGTTTTCTCCCACTGAATTTTGTGTCCTCCTTCTACATGATGTTACACCACTGCCGATTTCGTGGTTTGTTGTAGTCTCGCGTGACGTAGATGTTCTTTCACCCTAACGGAGACTGCTCAGCATGTCTCACCGATCGATGTACACCTGACTACAATCACAGGGAATCTTATACACACTGCTCAATTGTAATGGAGTTCTGAGATCTTTCACTGATCTTAAAATGCTTCGAACCTGGTGAAGATTTTTTCCAAAAAACATTCCAGGTTCCTTCCAAATTCTATGGCCAAATTCCTTCCCGTTTCTTGTCCTCTGTCATTTCCCTTCTCTAATGACCTCGAAATCCGTGAGGTGTAAAGCCATTAAATATTTAACTAAAATGAAATGGGCAAACCCCTTAGTTTTAGAGTTATTTTCGCATAGAATTGAAATTTCATAGATTTATATACACTTACATCTAACCATATCATATCCATTATATTTAGATTACTATTTTTGTAATGGCATCCGCGTGTTAAAAAGAAATAAATTCAGTACCTGTAAGAAAGCTTCAAAAACTTAACTCTCTCTCCATGCAGTATCGTCAAATTCGGGGTTTGGAGAGAAGGCGAGTCCCTTGGATAGAACTGATATCTGGGGTTCTGTCAGTTAAGTGGAGGAAAGATTAATCACCAATTGTTAGGGTTTAACTGAACGAAAGGTAGGGGCTTTTGGGGCAGGCGGAAGATGGTTTGGGTGGGGAAAATTGAGGCGAGTGAAACATGGAGTTCTGGCAATTATGTGTGCAGCAGGTGTTTGGTGTGTGGGAGTGGAGTGTTGATAGAAAGGCACAAGCCTAGAACCAAATAGCTCTTGATAACGGCCGATAGATTCAGGAAAAACAAATCATGCAAGAGTGGAGTGAGTGTCACGAACAATTTAACTCTAGGCTTGTGCCTCTCATATCAACACTTCCACACGCTGCTACTCCCAAATCTATCAGCTCTTGTCAGGAGCTATTTAGCTCTAGGCTCGTGCCTCTCCTATCAACACTCCACTCCCACACACCAAACACCTACTGCACTCCTAATTGCCAGAACTCCATGTTTGAATCACCTCCTCGATCCTTCCCACCCAAAACCTCTAAAATCTCAAAAGCCCCTCCTTTCCTTCTGCTAAACTCCAACAATCAGTGATTAATCTTTCCTTCTCTCCACTGACAGAACCCTAGATAGCAGTCCTATTCAAGAGACTCTCTAACCCCCGAGTCTGACCATGCTGTTTTGTTCTGGGACTTGTTAGCATTCAGCCACTCCCTTCGTTAGCGGTGTCACTCCCCAACACACATCACAATCCTCAATGTGGATATCATACTTAGGCCGGGTGCGCATCATACCTCTGTACACATGAAACCCACCAATTTGAAGCAATATCTTTACTTTGACAGTTGCCACCCATTCCTTACCAAACGTTCCCTTCCTTACAGCCTTGCTATATATGGCAGATGTATCTGTTCTGATGATGAATTCCTCTCCCAGTACTCCCAGAACCTACCCTGAGCCCTTATTTCCCACCATTTCCCAGCAAATCTTGAACATAAACAATTACCTACGCAATCACCCACCCTCCACATAGCCGCTCCCACCTGGCACCTCTAAAATCCAACCATAGTCATGCCTTTGTCACCCTGTTCGCTCCTGCCCTTGAGTCCATGAATCGAATCGTACAACAGGGACATGACTTCCTTCATTCCTTTCCAGAAAAGTGCACTCTTCTACCAAAACTACAAACTGGCTTCTGTAAATGTTTCAGCAGACCGCCCACTCTCAAAAACATCTTGGTCCACAAATACTCTAAGTCAGATTCTCCAAAAACACCATATAGATCTTTTCCAAGCAACAGACCTTGCTGCAAAGCCTGCAGCATGCATCCACCCCCTACAACAGCGATGGCAAACCTTTATTGACCAACGTGCCATTTTTTTCTAAAGAAATGTTGAACGAAGCTATGACGAGCCATCAACCAATCATGACTTAGTGATTATTGGGAAAAGAAAACATACTAAATACTGTCACCTTAAAACTTGCAGCCAGAAAAACACATTTTTTTATTCAGATCAATACTTTCGTGTTTATTTAAGTAGATGAAACTAGTGTGACTTCTGTTGTAGCAAATCAGATGCCAAATTACTTATATTAAGTTCATACTTTATTACTTTTAACAGAATGCAAGCTGAAGTGGAGTCATCTGCCAAATGAGTCTTTAATGTAATTTATTTCCGAAAATAATGACTCAGAGGTACAGGTAGATGAAAATATTGTAAAGATAGCAAACGTCAGCTTCTTAAGACAGCTTAATGTATCTGAAATTGAATTCCAAGATACTATAGTTATGGTATTGGTATTTTTATTCATATTCCTTGATAATCTTGATAATTTATTTAATTGCAACCCCTTCCTTAATTCGATGACTTTTTGAGACCATATTGAACTACACAGGAACACGATCAGATGATTTTCCTTTTCTTCAATTTACAACCAATCAAGTTTAGACAAGTTCAGTATATCAGACGAAGTCACTTCAGAATATATAATAAACTTGATTGTTTTCAATCTTACTTTGAATTGAGAAAATGTCGAGGAAAATTTTTCGATTGAAGAATTAATTACTCAATACATTTCTTCAGTGAGTTTTAGTTGGTCTGGTTTTCGTCTACATCCAAATCTCTGGTGATCTTTTTCAAGTTAGGAAAATACTTGTAATTATAGGAAATAATATTGTTACTGAAAACTTGTAGTTTAGCCTCAAAATAACGAATAAGATCAATCATAATAAAAATTGTTTGTGCCTTGAAGCTTCAGGTTCGAATCATTGAAATGTTGGCACATGTCGGTAAAAATATTAATTTTGATAGCCACATAACATCCATCAATTATGAGTATTGTTCCATGTATCCTTAATTTTATAAAAAACAGTCTGATTTCTTCAAAGCAATCAACAAATCTTTGAAGTTCGTTACTGCGACACAACGAGCAAACATTGTTATACATCAGTAAACCATTGTACATCGAGTTGATTTAATCCAACAAAGCGTCAACGACGATATGAGCTTCACTATATTATCGAGGGAGGCGAATCCACCCTTTGCAGACAAAACTTGTTGGTGTAGGATGCAACCGAATTCAAGAATCAGATGTCCTCCGTGTGTTTGGAATAAATGATGAAAACCATTTATTTTGCCCACCGTACTTGGAGCAGCATCAGACGTTATTGAAACAATTTTGAATACATCTTTTCTCAGTAATTGTTGGTAATGCAATTTAACTCTTCCTTGATCTCGTTTACCACATAAAATCGAAAAAAAAAAAAAAACAGTTAAATGATCAGATTTAGTTACATCAGTACTTTCGTCGAGACACGACGATCTAAAAGGAAATGATGTCATTTGTTTGTTGTTTTTTAGCATTTCCCGCCATTTTTATTGTATCTCTGAAGGTTTAACATGCCGAGCAATAACATTTATTGCCGAAAAAAGTTCGGCATTAGTATCACAATCCTTGGTAACATACTTAATCAGAGACATCGATTGTTTCCCTCTTTAATTGCACATCCAATGAATACTTTATGCTCTGGTTCACCTGCTTGACAGAGAGATTTGTGTTTTGTTTTATAGTGGCGCCTAACAGATGATGTTCTACATACCACTGTTTCAGAATAACACTGCGTTATCACCTTTATTCATTATGCCATATTTCTCACTCCAGCAAGGTTGAAATTCTCTATTACATTTGTCTTGAAACTAGCAACGTTGAATGTTTATAAATATAACTCAGACAATCTTAAACAAAGAGCTATGTAAACGAAATTAGTTTAATAACCGCAAGAACTATGAGTAATAGGTAAAAGCATTGAACGACGTCAACAAAAACAAACAAGTGAATAAGTTAGCTGAGTGCCCACCCCGCCGCAGCGACGCCTGCACTTGGTCGCTCAGTCAGTTTGATCAGAAATTTGCTCGAAATCTAGCTCTTTTGCACAATCTGTAGACGTTACGGCACCGATAGTTTCGTTCACGACGAACTTTGTTACTATGGTCTTAAATTATGTAGACGAAAAAATAAATTACTTATGTCGATTAGGTACCTGCTAAATTAATGCCGTGCCCAAATTATTTGGTCGCGTGCCATTGGTTCGCCATCCTTGCCCTCCAACATATGCCAACCCTACTATAGGGGAAATCTTCTCCATTGGGCATTCCACACACTCCACAGCACATATTGTACACCAGCTAACCTGCCGCCACTGCACTAGTTCCTACAGAGGCCTCAATACATAGCAACTCTCAGTCAGAATAAATGGCCAGAGACAAACTGTTCACACCCACAACTTACCGCTTCTAATACCAGAACATGCCAATTACAACAATTTTAACAATGTCTGAGTGCTTCACCATGAGAGCAATCAGAGTTTTCTCCAAAACCACCCTTGCTTCAAAACTTTGGAGATGGGAACTTGCATACCAAAATATCCTGGGTACTAGATACCCACCTGGCCTCAACCACCAATAAAATTCTACCTTTTGACCTACCACTCATTATTATGAGTATTGTCACTGTCATCATTTAACTAGCAGTAATTTTAACAATTTTCTATCAAATTTATTAATTTATTGTTCGCATTAACACTCCGTACCATTTTGTTATATATATTAAGTATACACATTTACTAGTGTAAGGCCGTGACCATTTTTTGCATCTCGTCACATGTCTAGAATAGTTCAGTTTTTTAGGTCAAACATAATGATAGGTTGACGCGCTCTATCCAAATATCAACTTGATCTGTAATTCACCCTTAGGGTGAATAAAATCTCTTGAGCTTGAAGAACTCAGATGTATTAACAGACATATTAAACACGGACAAAGGCATCGCGCTATCATATAATTGTTTCAAACATTGTGGTTGGGAGACTCTAGCTTGCTGAAATATAACCGCTTGACTTGTATTCGTGCTGCAAAATTTGAAGAATTTACGTTTAAGGGAGTACGCAACTGCTTTGGATGCATTAATTTTTTAATTGAGGTTGGAAAAAACATTCATAATGTAACCTTTGGTCATAATGTCAGTAATGGCTAGTGACCATTTAAATTGGAATTTAGCCTACGCCGGAATGACAGTTGGGATTCGTGATTACAGCCGAGTAATTTAAGTTTTTTTTTATATTGCTTTCATTAGTGGCATGGTACTGAGAAGCAGTTCCACGTTTTTCCAGCCATAAATTTCATCAATATATTGTTTTAAACTATGAAATGATATGAAAAGCAAACTTTATTAATGTATTATGGCAATTAATTTCGCAGCAGTTGCTTAGCTATTAAATTGTGAACTTAAACTCAAATTTCTCCTAATGTCTCTGATCGCTGTTAATTTGCGAGGGTAAGCTGGCAGGTGACGTCACCTTTCTCCAACCAAGGTCAGTTAGTAAGTGAGCTTAGGAAATTATATAGTAGGTACACTGAAGAGCCAAAGAAACTGGTATATGCAAGCGTTTGCAAACACAGAGATATGTAAACACCCCCGTTAACAACGACATTGGACTGTTGATGATTGGAAACATGTTGCCTGGTCTGACGAGTCTCGTTTCCAAATTGTATCGAGCGGCTGGACGTGTACGGGTATGGAAAAAAACTCATGAATTCATGTCAGCAGGGGACTGTTCAAGCTGGTGGAGGCTCTGTAATGGTGTGGGGTGTGTGCAGTTGGAATGACATGGGAAACTTGATATGTCTAGATATGACTCTGACAGATGACATGTACGTACGCATCCTGGCTGATCACCTGAATCCATTCATGTCCATTGTGCATTCCGACGGACTTGGGCAATTCCAGCAAGACAATGCGACACCCCAAACGTACAGAGTGGCTCCAGGAACACTCTTCTTAGTTTAAACACTTCCGCTGGCCTCCAAACTCCCAAGACACGAACATTATTGAGCATATCTGTGATGCCTTGCAATGTGCCATTCAGAAGAGATCTCTACCCCCTTGTACTCTTACAGATTTATGGACACCCCTGCAGGATGCATGGTTCAGTTCCCTCCAGCACTACTTCAGACATTAGTTGAGTCCATGCCACATCATGTTGCGGCACTTATGCATGCTTGCGGGGGCCGTACACGATATTAGGCAGGTGTACCAGTTTCTTTGTCTCTTCAATGTATATGATCTAGGTTATAAGATCCAGTCAAGTGGTAAACTTCAATGTGTGTCTCATTCACTATCATATGAATACAGTGTAAAACCGAAATATTGTATACGTTTTGATTCGTTACATATGTTTTTCACTCGTCACAGCCTTCCTCTATGGTAAGTGATGAGTTATTTTTCCTATCCATTGTTATTTATAGTCTAAAAGCAGTTTCCTTTTTCCTTAGTATCATAAGTGCGACCTTATTTAAAAAACTACAAGTATAACTTGAAAACTAAAGAACAGAGATTAGCATTTCATACGAGACATATTTTTTAAGTAAGTACCGTTTTGAAATTAAAAAAAGACGTGCAAATATATCTCAATAATTTTATTTTTTCATGAAAGCCTGTACTTTACTTTACTTTTCTACATAATTCTCTTCAGTATTGAGGCACTTGTCATAACGTAGTACCAGTTTCTGAAAACCCTCCTCATAGAAGTCTGCCGCCTGACTTGTTAACCACTGCATCACAACTGTTTTGACTTCATTATCGGCTTCAAGACGCTGACCGCCCAGGTGTTTCTTCAAGTGCAGGAACAGATGGTAGTCATTGGGCGCCAGATCAGGGCTGTACGGAGGATGATCTAGAGTTTCCCATCGAAAAGATGTGATGAGATCTTTGGTCTGATTAGCCACGTGTGGAAGGGCATTGTGATGCAGCAAAACGATGCCCTTGCTCAACTTGCAATGTCTTTTGTTCTGGTTTGAACAGCACAGATTTTTCAATGTCTCACAATAAGCTGCAGCATTGATTGTCTCATTACGAGGCAGAAATTCCACTAGCAATACTCCTTTTCTGTCCCAAAAAACTGTGCACATGATTTTCTGGGCAGAAATCGTTCGCTTGAACTTCACTTTTTTGGGTGAATCTGAATGTCACCATTCCATGGACTGTTGCTTTGATTCAGGTGTGACATAGGCCACCCATGTCTCATCGCCCGTAACAATTTGGCTAAAGAAATCATCACCATCGTTGTGGTACTGCTCAAGGAAAGTCAATGCACTGCCTAAACGTTTGGTTTTGTGCACATCCGTTAACATTTTCGGTACCCAACGTGAGCACAATTTTTGGTAATTCAAGTGCTTGGTCACAATGCCATATAAAACACTACGAGAAACATTAGGAAAATCATCACACAAGGAGGAAATCGTAAAACGTCTGTTTTCTGTCACCTTATTGTCCACTTTCTGCACCAAACTTTCATTAACGACCGAAGGACGCCCACTCCGTTGTTCATCATGCACATTTGTGTGGCCATCTTTAAATGCTCTCACCCACTTTCACACCATTCCATCACTCAATGTTTTGTCCGTAAACTGCACAGATCTCATGATGAATATCAATCGGTTTTAGGCCTTTAGCACAAAGAAACCTTTTAACAGCCCGTACTTCACAGTCGGCGGGACTCACGATTATCGGAGGCATCTTAAACACTCGGTGAACAACGTAAACAAGGAAGAATTAGACTGTAATGGTGTCAGTGCGTAGGCAAGAGATGCAGGTACCCAGTGCGCGTGTGCGGAACACCGGCCGTAGTGCTACAACCACGGTGTGACCAAACGGTACTTACTTCAAAAAAACGCCTCCTACTTAAAAAAGAGATAAACAAAGCAGAGACTAAAAAGAGCAAAGATCTATTCATTTAAATTTTATTTTATTGTTCAAACAATATTAAAGTAAAAAGAAACTGTGTGTAAACAGCAACAATAGAGCTCATATGACATTGTGATTTGAATGTTAGCAACTATCAAAGAACGACAAAAAAAAAAAAAAAAATTGAAAATTGCAGAAACAGATTTTTTTAGATGAGATATCAGATTTTCAGAAATTTAACATACACAGTTCAGTCACATTAATCTGACCACCATCTACTTTCGACGTCAACGTGAAATAACCAATCACAGAAGGCAGGTGGCAGCACATTACAGTGGAGTTTATATAAAGGATGTCATACGGCATCAGAAAGCATTTCAATCGTTGGTGTAATGCAGAAACGTAGAGATTTATCAGACGTCCAAAAGGGTATGATTATTGGCTTTCGGGCCATGGGTGGAAGCATTTCCGAAACTGCTAATTTTGTGAACTGTTCACGAGCTGCCGTGGTGAAAGTATACCGTGCATGGCAAAATGGCACTATTCAAAATCAGTGGCGTGGAACATGTGGTGCACCACGGGCTATAGATGACAGAGGCGAACGAAGGCTACAGAGATGCGTTCGGACTAATAGACGTGCAACTGTAAGGCAACTGACTGCCCAGATGAATCAAGGGGCTACCAAGAGTGTATCCTCAACAACGGTTGAGGGAACATTGCTGCACATGGGCCTCCGCAGCAGACGCCTGGTTAATGCACCTATGCTAACTGCTGTTAATCAGCGACGAAGGCTGGAATTTGCATGCCAGTACCGCAACTGGACGTCCACAGAGTGGCGACAGGTGGCTTTTTCCGATGAATCATATTTTATGCTCCATCGGATAGATGGACGTTGGCGCATCCGGCATGAAACGTCTGAAAGCAAACACCCTGCAACAATTGCCGGAAGGATCCCGGGTGGAGGAGAGAGCATTATGGTTTGGGGAATGTTTTCCTGGCATTCACTGGGTGAACTCATCATTGTGGAAGGCACGATGGATCAGCACAAGTACGTATCTGTCCTTGCGGACCATGTCCACCCCTACATGCGAATAATTTTTCCTCGGAACGATGGCATCTACCAGCAGGACAATGCGAGGTGTCATACAGCACACAGTGTATGTGTGTGGTTTGAAGAGCACCAAGATGAATTTACCTTACTCCCCTGGCCAGCAAACTCACCGGATTTAAACCCAATCAAGAATCTTTGGGACCACCTCGATCAGGTTGTTCGCGCCATGGATCCTCAGCCGCGTAATCTAGCGCAGCTGGCCACGACACTGGAGTCGGCATGGCTCAACATCCCAATGAACACCTTCAGAAACCTAATTTACTCTCTTCCTGTACGCCTCGCAGCGGTCCGCTTTGCCAAAGGTGGTTATTCTGGTTTTTGAGAGGTGGTCACATTAATATGACTGGACTGTGTATATGCAATGAATAAAGCAATGGATGAAAAATATTCAAATCTTCACAGATAGAGACTAAACAGCAGAAGTGGGAGGGTTAAGCAGAAAACAAGGAAAACAACTAAAGACGAAGAGATGTTATCAGACAGATCATAAGAAACAGTTTATTGAGAAAGAAGAATACTAGAGAAACAGGGAGAGGGGGTGATGGAGAGTTGCAGCACAGACTATATGACCCCATCCTAAATAAAATTACCCAATTATCAAAATTTGTTATAGCAGTGTTTAATCTTTCAGATTTTCCTTGTTTCTTAGGAAAATGTTACCATTTCACAGGTTTTACAAAATGATTAATTAGATACAGCATAGATAATTTTCATTTAACTCACCTTCGGTCTTAAAATGAGGCATATTTTCATGAGCCGACAAAACTCTACTATACAATGGTTTTAATTCACCACTCAGATCAATTACATCTTGAGCATTTTCAGAAACAATGACTGTTTTATAAAGACCAAAAATGTTTTTCAAAATACCTGCAAAAGAAAATGGAAACCATTTTTATTAAATGTTTGAAGAAATATTTAGTGACAGAACTTTGGAGATAACAACAACTACAAAACAGTAAACTCGGAGTCATTAAAATTAATGCATAAAAAGTGTTAAATATTTTTCTTCAAAAACATTAAGGTACACACATAAGTTCAAATAACTTTACAAAAAGCAATTTTAATGTGCTAAAAAGACCTAGTCGAAAACAAGTGATACAGGTAATAGGGACCAATAGTTCTTCCCGGAGATTTCAACACTAATTTGGAATATAAGATCAAGGGTTCAAAGCATTATATATTAAAACAATCTTCTGAAGCTTCCAAGCATGTCAAAATTTCACAATCCTAAGATTTTATGACACTGGAGAACACAGCAGCCCTAAAAGTGTCCTTCGATTATGACATTCTGACAGTTAGAAGCTGAAGTACTTTTTTTAACAAACTCGTAAAATTGGTTTTCTCTGGAAAATTTACTGAAATCAATAGTTTCTTTATCTTTACTAAAATAAGAAAGGATAGATAAAGTAATACTTTAATAATGGTAAGTAGCAATTTGAAATAAATGCTGTGGAGCTATCCTGTTAGCAGGTGATGCCACTGTAACTGCCAATTAAAAGACCTTTGTAAAGTTGTGGCATTTTGAGGTTTACAATAAATGTTATGACTGCTACATACTATACCTAAATAATGATAAAATAAATAAGGTGTGAAATGCTTTTAGGTAATGAAAATGATGAATGATAGGTAAAGATACTTATAAATTTCACTATATTTTCGTCTTAGTCTTATAAACAGACAAGTCACTTGACAAAGAGATCAGATGTCAACAAATTCTCCGCACATGCCTTATCATGAATTGAGACTTGCTGTAATCATCTAAGATTCCATTACCAAGTGTCTTTTTTCTGTATATATTGAAATACTTTGAAATGTGTCAGTCTTTTTGTGTTATTTGTGACCCTCCTGCCTTCATTTGTGGTAAGTGAAACATTACATTTCCTACCCTTCCTCATTTTCTCTGTAAAAATGTATCTTCCTACTCATTTATCATCATGTAACATTTATTTAAATATTATTTTACAAAACGCTCATAGTGTCACTTCAAACCTCAAAATGCCCTACTGCTGTTGCTACACTATATATTAGGTGGCATAATAATTTCAGTGTATCTTATTATTTAAAGAACAGACACACATACTATAACATGTAAAGAAAAGTTGTTTTAAATCTAATTCACGAGCCTACTTTTGTTGAAAGAGGCAGAAGGCCACAACACGTGGATTGGGGAAACATATTGAGGTGTGATGGCAGAACTATTTTTGTTTGAAGTAGTGATGTCATTTGCAAGGCCTTCCACTAGCACTTTTAGAGCCAGTCAGTTACGTATTCAGCTGACTCAGGGCCGTGACGAGTTTGGACTTGCTGGCAAAGGTCATGGGAGGGAGAGGGGTGGGCGGACCGCGCACGTCCTAGACATACCAGTCAGGTGCTGGACTCTGATTTCGACGATCCTGTTTCAATTGATCAGCCTGTTTTGAACCATCCCCGTGACTGCCGTAAACCAGGTAAACTTTTCTTTGCAACCATTCACATTGATGAGTATTATGATGAAATTAGGACTGATTTTTTGGATATATATAATAGCAGTTGAGTGGTCATACGTTCACCAACGGTATTCGCATGTGTACTGCTTCATTAGATTTGCAATTGACGTTATGCTTGCTGATTTAAATTCGTATTTGAAGACAATGTTTAATTCTTTTGACTTAAAACCTTGCTGATCAATGAAGTCTTGCTTCAAATATTGTGCTAAAGAGGATGTCAATCGCATTTTCAATGTTCCAGAAGGCATGTTATCTTTTCATTTAAGATTATGAAAGTGGGCAGAACGCAATCCTTTTGTTGTGAATCATCATAATTCTTATCGATTTATTGCTAAATACCGTGCATCATATTGGGCTAAGCAAACTACTTTCGTTAGATTTAGATCCGTGCTACTGTTGGTGCTAATGATATGTTGCCACATAGATATGGATTGAAATATAAATTTACTGTACAGTAGAACTCCAATTATCCAAATCAATTGGGACCCGACCCGATTCGGATAATAAAAAATTCGGATAATTGGATTTTTATTAATTACTGTATGTATGTTGAAAATGGGAGAAAAACCTATTTTTTTAAAAAAAGAAAAAGAGATTAAAGTTAAAGGAAAAGGCAACACTTTTACATGTTAAGCGTACTTACAAGTGCTGTACATTAGTACAGTATGTACGTACTGTACAGTAAATAAAAGTCATTGCTTGCTGAACCTCTCGGTCAAAGTAAGCTGTTTGTATTAATCTGGTTGGAAGTGAGAAGTTGCATGTGGTCACATGCTGGCAGACGCTCCACCCACTTCAACGCAGTTTCAAGGCCGGCAAATGCTTGACTAGCTGATGGTCCCGTGTCTGTTTCAACTTAAGGTCATCTTCTTTCTCGACACTTTCTTCTCTTACACTTTTAATAAGTTCATCATCATTTAAAGAATTTCATACCCAGGGTCTGACGAATCACACTCCACCCACTCTCCAAATCTTCAGCATTAACTTCTGAACATCCAAGAATTTTCAAAAGAATGTTTCACAGTTCCTCAAGTGACACGTCATCCCTATCTTCTTCCGTTTGGTTCCTTTCCTTTTCTTTAGCTTCTTTTTCCTTTTTCGTCTCTTCTTCAGTTGGTATGCTTTTCAACTTGTTACACTCATGTCTTAAAAAAGCTATTTGGATAGTGGCAGTTCGGATAATTGGAGTTCTACTGTATTAACAAAATGTAAAAAAATATGTGCCATCATCAACTATAAAAACATAAGCAATGCAAGTTGTTGTAAATCAAATGGAGCCTTGTGAAAGTTATGACAATTTGAAATTTGTAGTTGGTCCCATAGATAACAGTTACTATTCTAAAAAAGAGCAAAATGATATTCTAAATGTAAAACATATATACTTTTATTATACTGCAACATTTGTTTTCAAATTTGCTACAAGATCTCCAAATAAAACATTGTAAATAATACAATTTTTTTTAAATTTCAGATAAATTACTTATCCCATCGGCTTTCACACTACACTGATTAACCGAAGAAGAGAAGTTGATAGTTTAATTTATGTTCAAATACAGAACAAATGATCTATCTTGGTTATATTTGCAGTTTGATAGGACATAAAGACTCATCGCTTATTAATATTAAACATATTCTATTTTGTTCACATTTCAACAATTCCGACATTGCCACTTTTTGCGCATTCTCTTATGGTCATAATATTCCTTGTAACACTGCTCTGTACATAGTACCACAAATTAATACATTTTTTACTATTGCTGTTGCTGTAATATATATTAGGTGGTATAATAATTTCAGTGTATCTTATAATTTAAAGAACAGACACACATACTATAACATACAAAAGGGGGGGGGGGGGGGAATTTGTGTATTATTTCTCCATAAATCAGTCAGGCACACTTATACCACAATTTTAATTTTGTTACCGTCGATTGCAATAATTATTACCACACTTTCATTAAATTAATCTGTCCATTGTATGTTAACATCTTCCAATCGAAGTTTACTTACTATCCCATTGACTTGCCAACTTCATATAATCTCTTTCGAGTAAGAATTTTAAAGTGGCGAGTCACCAAACTCGTTTTTCAAAATTCAAATCTAGATGTAACAAGTATTATCAGTAAATTATAATAATAAAAATATCCATAATACTTATCTCTGAAAATAAAAAGCTTGGTTGTATTATATTTCTTTCAAATAATTAAACGTTACTGTAACTACTCCACAAATTGATTACTAGCATTATGCTCCCTCAAATTTAAAATATTCAAGTGTATATTAGAGTAAATTCTAAAAATCTAAGCCTAATTCTTTTTCTATATGCAGAATATATCATTCAAAACGTAAAACAGACCTCAAAGGTGAGGATTTTAATGTTTTGCATGGAACAGAATAATTAATTCCAATAAAGCAAACTGAAACCTTTTCTAAAACCCAGTTACTAAGTTTTTGGGAAGTTAATCACATCAGTTCCCAACTTAGCAAGAAGAAAGTTTTTATGAGTTCTCCATGTGGACAAATGTAATTTGCACTGAAGCACGCACGCACACACACACACACACACACACACACACACACACACATTGTTAGGACACAAAAGAGCTCTAAACCAGACACATTAAACATTTGGATAGGATAATAACCATGATTTACCAAAGCTGAGAATAGCTGCAGCATCAAAACATGGGGAAACACGTAGACAAATAGAGCACTGAAATTTTTGGGCTCATATCCTGTGTTCAAAAATAGAATGAGGCAGCTGCCTGATGGAGGCTGGCAACTAACCTTAGCAAGGCTCAAATCTATATTATAATTGTAAACGCTCTCATTAATTTAGATAACAATTGACTGGAGAATGATAATGTAATGCGGTTGTCTTCACTATCTAATTAACAGCGACCAGAGATGTTACTAGAAATTCGAGGTTGTGTGCATAATTTAATAGCTAAGTAAATGCGATTAAATAAATTGCCAGAGTATATTCATTAAGTTCACTTTTCATAGAATTTCATTTCAACATTTTTAAGTAATACTTTACAGTGGAAAAAATGTGGAATAAAATTGTACTTTGCAATTTACGGATTTCTTCCCATCAGCACAATTTTTCAATTGCTACTGTCATGCTGCTCAGCTATCATTAGGTATGTACCACGCACAAGCTGACAACTACCAGAAATGTTGTTCGAATTTCAAGGTTATGTGCACAATTTAATAGCTACACAACTGTGCTGAAATACATTGCCAGAATACATTAATTAAGTCTTCTTTTCGTAACATTTCTTTCTTAAACTAAAAGGGAGTTTTTCAAAAAGGTCTATTCAATATTTTTTGATATTTGTCTTTTATGTGTTTTTGTGTTCCTCGAGGATAGAACTACGTTTCTATTGAAAAGAAGGAATAGTGGGACATGTTAAAGTAACATATTTCAAATGAAAATGCCATATACATGGCTGTTCAATAAGTTTTGTCGTTCAATAAGATATGGCGCTGGTAGATTCGTCATTTTCTTTTTCTTTTTGAACATGTAGATATGATAACCTATTCGTATATTTACAGCTGTTCAAAGCCAGTTGGATGTAAAAATTCGTGAGACAATGCACCCTCATACCGCAAAAAAAAAAAAAAAAAAAAAAAAAAAAAAAAAACAACCATCGCAAAAATCAGCGAATTAAAGTACAAATTGATGCCACATCCACCCTATTCGCCAGATTTGGCTCCCTCTGACTTCTGGCTGTTTCCTCATCTAAAAAATTCATGGGTGGAAAATGAGTTTCATCGAACAATGTGGTAATACCAGCCATAGAAGCCTGCTGGTTTTTTGTTAGCTTTCCGAAAGTTTACATTCGGTCACATACGCCCTTTCAAAAAATACTGATTCAATTGTAGTTTGCAATTCAATGAACTCCTTCCCATCATTGCCGTTTTTTAAATTTAATTAACTTGCAATGCGGCACGCACTCTGGTGGCAATTTCCCTAAACATACCTTTTTTCATCTTTCCTGTACCCACCTACTTTTGTCCTCTACAAATTTCAACTTTAAATTCTATTAGCATTTTTGGTAAATTATTCATCACTACATCTCTCACTACATTATTCCATTTCTAACCTATCAAAAAAAAATCTTCCCACACCCTTGTGCCTGAAATAGAGTGCAAGCTTGTGATCATGAACATCTCTTCCCCTGCATATACCACTCTTAATTCTTCCACTAATATTTTTAATGCTTCATCACCAACATATGCCTAATACACTCAAAAGACTCTCTTCATCCTTCTCCTATGTTCCAATGAATCCCATTCCAGCTCCTTTATTATAACAGTTACTGATTGTGTTCTGTGGTAATTTCCAGAGACAAACCTGGAAGCCTTTTTTGAACCTTTCCAACTCCTGTATTTTTAATCACTACTATCATGCTGCTTGGCCATGGTATGTACTTATCTGCATGGACATTAAACATGGGTTACATCAGACTTGACGTTAAGGTTTATTAAAAGTAAAAATGTGGATGATTTGTGTATGTGCCTGGTCCAAAGTTGCAAACTTAATTATTTAAAGGGATGGCAATGATTTTTTTCCATTTCCTTTGTGTTTTAAGTCTCATTGAGATCAAAGTCATTAGATGGAGGAGAGGATTAGAGGCAAGGAACAAGAAAGAATTCGGCCATGACCTTTTGAGTGATTCATCCATGCATTTGATTGGAGTATTTTTGGAAACCATTAAAAATCGAAACCTGGATGGCCAAAATACTTTGGATCAAGAGGTACATGTTTGAAAACCGGTATTCACCAGAAATTTTACTGCCCTTTGCCCCTGCCAATGATTTGTTCCGTTCATGAGAAATTATTTGAAGCTGACTGATTAGAATTCAATGTTAAGTTATAGGTTGCATTAGCCAGCAGGATTATCAAATTAGGTGAAATTTACATCTGGTAAGATACTCTGTCACTACCTCATCAAAACTTTTTGCTTTTGTTTGAGTGAAAAAATGAAATATTTACCAATAACAAATTTTTCCCGAGACTGAAAAAAGTCAATCTTGGGTTTTAGTCCACTGTATCATTTTTCACATTACTGAAGCTCAAAATGTGTATTTTGGCAACCTTAGTTATTTTAATCAATATGCTTTACAAGTTATCAAAGTTAGACTGCTTAGCTATTAAAATGTAGTAACATCTGTCTATATTCTCCTTGACTGGTGCTGCCCTCTCTGATGTGCTTATGGAATTACTTCTAAAGTAAAAATGGACTGCAAATTATTCTAACTACACCATAGTTTCAAGAGACAGTTATCAAAATAAATTTATATTTGAAAAGTCATTTGGGAGTGTCCATAAACTATGTGACTTGGTCAAGGGGAAGGTGGAAATTGAGTAGAAAGATACACTGGAATATGTGGGGAGAGGGGAGGTGGGAGGGGGGGAGAAGAGGATCAAAGACAAGCAATGTAGCTTTTCATTCATATTATTTGTCACCATTAAAATAACGTACAGAATGCACAACAGCATGTTTATATTTATTTCAGTCATATAATTATCTCAGAAGTGTGTAATTTAAATATCCTATATACTGACTGTGCCACTCCTTGACTCAAATTCGCTTACAGATGTTACCCGAGTTTCTCAAAGGCAGTAACAGTTCATATTGTTTTGATGGTTTGAAATACAGCTGTTTTGATTAGGACCAGCTGGGTATAATCACATTGCTCATTGATAAATTGATACCAATTTTGTTCTGTCAAGCGATTTTTAGTGCAACTTTAATCTTAGAGCTGGCTGGATTGTTATTTTAAGTTTAAAGTGTGTTGTGAAGTGGCGTTGTACAATAAATTTTATGAGGCTTATCAAAAATGATTTCCAATGAGTTTTTATTAAGTAATAAGTTACAGAAATCTTTTAAGCTGATCAAAAAATAGAAATAAATGTGACAGAACAGCAGCAAAAGAAAAAAAATTGAGCTCTTCTTAGTTCTTATACACAGCAAGTATAGTTTGTTCTAATTGTTTTGTTTACGGCTATATATCCATGTCAATATCATGGTAATTAGAGGTGAAAAAGAACTGGGGGCAAGGAATTTTTTTTTTTTTTTTTTTTTTTTTTTTTTTTTTTTTTTTTTTTTTTTGGTAACTGCTTTACGTCTCTTTTTAACATCGAGGTCTTTAGAGACGGGAAAGGATGGGGGCAAGGATGGGGGCAAGGAATGGGAAGGAATTCGGCCATGGCCTTTTTGAAGGAAGCATCCCGGCATTTGCCTGGAGTGATTTGGGGGAAACCATGGAAAACCCAAATCTGGTTGCCCGGACGGGGATTCGAACCGCCGTCCTCCCCGAATACGAGGCGAGAACGCTAACCGTTACACCGCCCCGGTCGGTGGGGGGCACGGAAGAATAAAGAAGTCGGCTATGGTCTTTTGAAGGAAGCATCCAGCATTTGCCTGAAGGAAGTACCCCTGGCATTTGCCAGTAGTTATCTGGGGAAACCATGGGAAACCCAAATCTGGATATGCGGATAGGGATTTGAACCTGAGTCCTCCCAAATGCAAGGCCAAAGAGTCACCCGCTCACTCACTAGTCTTAGTTGTTCTATTTTAACAATTAATTGACACTTTGGCGACCGAGCCCGAGCATAGGTCGGGCAACAAGACTGTTTTGAAAAGACAGCGCCCGAGCATAGGGCAGGCGACTTTCTCAGAACTCACATGCCTGTTTCCTACCCGGAAGTGGACCAGCTACTGTACTTGGAACAGCCTGTAACATCTGTCTATATTCTCCTTGACTGGTGCTGCCCTCTCTAATGTGCTTATGGAATTACTCCTAAAGAAACAGCCGGACAGCTTCAGCTGGGCGATTGTGTATTTGAGTCGTCCTGAGTTTTTGCAAGTTCTCGTTAGTTTCACTCAAATGTGTCGCACTTTTTGAGTGAGCAAGAAATTTTAGAAGCTCTAGAAGAAGAACTGAATGATTCTGGGTCCGAGGGGGAAATTTCTCTGCAAGCCCGAATTCTTCAAAATCTTCCACCAAAATCTTGAAGCCAATTACTTGTGAAATCTTATATATATATAAAAATAGACGTGTTTTTTCCTATATTTCGACTTTTCAGCCACCACTACCTAGCACAGATCACTGATGTTTGTGGGTGGAAGTAGCATTGGAGTTTCCTGTCGTGCACAACGTTGGCCGAATGCCGATAGCTGTGGGGATGTGGGAGATATAATGATTAAAGTTTGTCAGTGCAGGGCGTTTTCATATTTCGACCAAAAATTCGTATCTCCGTGTACTTCTCTTTTTCTGCCACAACTACATAACATAGACCTTTGGTGTTTGTGTGTGGTAGTAGAATCGTCTTTCCTGTCATGCACTATGGTTGTTAGATGTCGGTAGCTATGGGGGTGTGGGAGATATGGGGGTTGAAAGTGGTCGACCTGTGGCAATTTCATACTTCTGCCAAAGACAAAAGTGTCATGGTGTATCACTTTCAGCGAAAAACTATAGATCACAGATAAATGGCGTTTGTGTGTAGTAGTAGCACAGAGTCACCTTTCGATCACAACAGCGGCCGAATTTCAGAAACTGTGGTAGATATGGTGGTTGTAAGTGGCCGACCAAGGATATTTTCGTATTTCGACTGTCTCCGCATATGTCACTTTTTCTGCCACAACTACATAGCATAGAGCATTGGTGTTTGTGTTTGGTAGTAGAATCGTATCTCAGTAGTGCACTATGGTTGTTAGATGTCGGTAGCTATGGGGGTGTGGGAGAAATGGCGGTTGAAAAGTGGTCGTCCTGTGGCAATTTCATATTTCTGGCAAAGACAAAAGGGTCATGGTGTATCACTTTTCAGCAAAAACTATCTATCACAGATCTCTGGCGTTTGTGTGTTGGTAGTAACACAGAGTCACCTTTCGATCACAACAGCGGGCCGAATTTCAGAAACTGTGGTTGTGTGGGAGATATGGTGGTTGTAAGTGTAAGGATATTTTCGTTATTTCGACGAAAGGCATGTGTCTCCGCAGATTTTCACTTTTCTGCCACGACTACATAGCATAGAGCATTGGTGTTTATGTGTGGTAGTAGAATCGTATCTGTTGTCGTGCACTATGGTTGTTAGATACTCTGTAGCTATGGGGGTGTGGAAGATATGGGGAATGAAAATGGTCGACCTGGTATATATTTAGAATTAGACGAGTGTGTCTCTCTGCATTTGTCATTGTTCGCCGTAGAACAGTTTATTAATTCAAAGAATGTATTTTAAGTATTATTTTGAAGTTTCCTAGCGCAAAGCACTGGTTTTTGTGTGGCTGAAAAATTATAAAAAGAGTGGTTAAGTTTCAAAACGCAACATATAAAGATGAAAAATGCCAATATGTAAAAGTGAAAATTTGCAATTTCGATTAGTATCTTTGGCTTTTATAAATAAAAGTTTACATATTAAGTTTAAGGGGAAGAGTGGTGCGATGCATAAGTTGAAATTTATAAATAAGAGTGTCCGTATAGCAGAAAAATTAAAAAATGACATATGGAAATTTAAAAAAAAAATAAAGAAAAAATTCCATTGGGAATCTCGGAATTCTATCTTGGATAGTATCTTTAATTTTTATAAATAAAAGTGTTTGTATAACAGAAAACTTAAAAAATGAATAAAGACGTCTGCAATGAAAAAAATATATTAGTTGACTTTTATAAATAATGATGTGCATATAAAAGAAAAAATTAAATAATGCATAGTGTACGGTGAAAATTTAAAATACAACGATAAAAAAATGAAAAGTGTAAAGGAGCATATTTGTTATCTCTGATCATATCTTTGACTTTTTCAAATTAAAGTGTACATATAACAGAAAAGTTGGGAAGTGAATAGTGAAGTGTGGAAAATAAATATATATCAGTTGACATTTATATATAACAGTGTACATACAACAGAAAAATTAAAATATTAATAGTGAAGTGTGATAAGTGAAAATATAAAGACAAAAACGCCCAAGTGGAAAAGGAATTTTTGCGATGCCGATCGTATCTTTGCCTTTCCTACATACAAGCATATGCATAGTTATATAAGAAGAAACGTGACGAGCATGGATCTCTTGACTTTAATAAATAAAAGTGTATGTATAACAGAAAATTTAAAAATTAAATAGTGAAGTGTTAAAAGTAAAAATATAATAATAAAAAAGTGCATAGGTAAAACATGGTGTTCAGAAACCATTCTGAGGAAGAAAGATACGTGAGTGTTGTGGCCGATTTCCGACATTATATGAGGTGAATTGTATGCATGAAACAGAAAAACTGAATAGTAAAGTGTAAAAATTCAAAATATAAAAATGCCAAAACGTAAAAGAGAATATCTGCATTCTCGAATAGTATCGCAAAGGCGAAAGATTGTGAGGGAAAGTGAAACTGAGCAGGAAAGAGAAGCACGTCTAACACTGCGGCGAGAAAATCATCGACGGAACAGAGGTATTCAGGCAGAAGAACGACGTGAAAATGTAAATGAAGTAGATGGAATAAGCCAACGATTAACCAGAGAAACAGAACCAGGTGCACTGACGAATGAAATAAATAAACAGGATAGTCATAGAATTAGTAACCTTCCATCAGGGGTGCAAGGCGATGTGCAGCTATCGCAAACACCTGTGCATGCTGTGCGCGGAAGGAGGCGATATTCGAGATCTCGAATCGCATTGCAAAGGCGAAAGATTGTGAGGGGAAGTGAAACTGAGCAGGAAAGAGAAGCACGTCTAACACTGCGGCGAGAAAATCATCGACGGAACAGAGGTATTCAGGCAGAAGAACGACGTGAAAATGTAATTGAAGTAGATGGAATAAGCCAACGATTAACCGGAGAAACAGAACCAGGTGCACTGACGAATGAAATAAATAAACAGAATAGAGATAGAATTAGTAATCTTCGATTAGGGATGCAGGTCCATTCTCAATTATTGGAAACATCTGTGCATGCTGTGCGCCAAACAAGACGAGAACGTTATAGTCTTGAACGGGAAGTGTTTCATTATGAACCAAGTAAAGATTATACTGTACATCCAAGTGTAGTAATTGGGAAAATGGATATAGTATGTAATTTTTGCAAAGCCAAAAAATTCAAAGGAGAAACGTCAAGTGTATGTTGTTCAAATGGTAAAATTATTTTGCCAGTACTAAATTTTCCGCCGCCTGAATTTTTTAAATATATGAATGGAGAAACATCGAAATCTAAAGACTTTTTACAAAAAATTAGACGTTACAACTCATGCTTCCAAATGACATCGTTTGGAGCAACAGCAGTAACGGAGAAGGAAGGATTTAATCCGGTGTTTAGAGTGCAAGGGCAAGTGCATCATAAAATAGGGTCATTATTACCAGTTCCAAATGAAACGCCGAAGTTTTTACAAATTTACTTCATAGGAAATGAAGATGATGAAGTAGATCAACGCTCTGCGAATATTGCAGGATTGAGTCGAGAAGTAATACTTGATCTACAGCGTTTCCTACATAAGCATAATGACTTATTAAGAATGTTCAAGACTGCAATGGATAAAATGGTCTCTGATAACTACAAAATAATAATTAGGGCTGATAAAAGACCAATCGGCGAGCATGAAAGACGATTCAATGCGCCTCAAATAAATGAAGTGGCGGTAGTAATCGTGGATAATGAAAGTAGCTACCGGGACATTGTCGTACAACGAAGGAGTAATCACTTACAACGTATTGCAGAAACTAATCGCATTTATGATGCCCTGCAATATGCATTAATATTTTGAAAAGGAGAAGATAGCTACCATTTAATATTCAACAAGTAAACCCTAAAACGAATAAAACGACAGATAAAAAGTAAATTCGAAACAGTTTTATGCTTATCGCATAATGGACAGAGAAAACGAATATAATCATGTAATTAACTGTCGCCAATTATTTCAACAGTTTATTGTTGATATGTATGCAAAAATAGAGTCAGAAAGACTACTCTACATTCGCCAAAATCAAAGCAAGTTACGAACAGATAAATACATTCATTTACGGGATGCAATAGCCAGTGATGGTAATATTGAAAATATTGGACAATTAGTAATCTTACCCTCTACATTCACCGGTAGCCCCAGACATATGCACGAATATGCACAAGACGCTTTGACTTACGTGAAGAAACATGGTCGACCTGATTTTTTTATAACTTTCACGTGTAATTCATCGTGGAAGGAGATTAAAGATGAATTAAAGTATGGACAAACACCACCTAATAGACATGACTTAATCGCACGAGTGTTCAGACAAAAGCAAGTCAAATTCATTGATACGATTGTGAAGAGTCACATTTTTGGAGGCGTCATTTGCTGGATGTATTCAGTAGAATGGCAAAAAAGAGGATTGCCACATTCACACAATTTAATTTGGCTAAAAGAGAAAATTCGTTCCAATGATATCGATGACGTTGTCAAGGCCGAGCTTCCAAATCCGACTGAAGATCCCGTGTTGTATGAAATAATCGTAAAAAATATGATACATGGACCATGTGGAGTACTTAACATGCGATCACCATGTATGAAAGATAACAGATGCTCAAAGCGGTATCCCAAACCATTTTTAAACGAAACACAAACCGGTGAAGATGGTTATCCAAAATACAGACGTCGACAACCGAGTGAAGGAGGATTCACGGCGAAAATCAAGCTGAGAAATGACCTAGAAGTAGAAATTGACAATCAGTGGGTAGTGCCATACAATCCACTATTATCGAGGATGTTTCAAGCTCATATCAACGTAGAATATTGCAGTTCTGTCAAGTCAATTAAATATGTGTGTAAATATATTAACAAAGGAAGTGATATGGCTGTCTTTGGAGTAACAAATGAAAACAAAAATGATGAAATTTTGCGATATCAAATGGGACGATATATCAATAGTAATGAGGCCGTTTGGCGTATATTAGGTTTTCCGATTCATGACAGAGATCCAGCAGTTGTTCATCTAGCAGTCCATCTTGAGAATGGACAACGAGTGTATTTTACAAGTCAAACCGCACAAAGAGTTGCAAACCATCCCGCCAATACGACCCTGACTGCATTTTTTGAATTGTGCCAAAATGACCCATTTGCAACAACACTTTTCTATGCAGAAGTTCCCAATTATTACATATGGGACGCGTCAAGAAAAATATTCAAACGACGGAAGAGAGGAATTCCTGTACAAGGATTTGAAGGAATATTCAAAGGTAATGCTATTGGTCGAGTATACACGGTTCATCCAAAAACGCTGAATGTTTTTACTTACGTCTACTACTTCACGGAATACGTAGACCAACATCATTTGAATATCTTCGAGCAGTAGACGGTTACATTTGCGAAACGTACCGGGAGGCATGTGAGGCAAGTGACAATCATTGGAAACAATGAGAGAGGCCGCACAAATAGCAAGAGCGGATCAAGTACGAGAGCTTTTTGTAATAATTCTAACAGCGTGTAATCCCTCAAACCCTAATATACTATGGATGAAATATCGCGATAGCATGAGTGACGACATTTTAAACAGAGTGAGGAGAGACAATCCGGATTTGGATGTTACTTTCAATGAACATATTTACAATGAAGCACTGATAATGTTAGAGAATCGATGTTTAGCGATGAGCAATCAAACTTTAATTCAAACTTGGATTACAGTCTCCCGTAAGAAGAGAGTTAGACGTAGTTAGTTCACAATTGACGAAAGAGCTCAGTTATAATATAAGAGAATTGGATCGTTACATCAAAGATAATGAACCGAAATTAACCCAAACACAACACATTATTTACGACAGAATCATTAATCGTACTGAAACAGATGAAGGAGGAATAATCTTTTTAGATGCACCAGGAGGAACTGGTAAAACGTTTCTTATTAATTTGATCTTAGCTAAAATTAGACTGAAAAAGCAAATCGCATTAGCATTGGCATCATCTGGAATCGCTGCAACGTTAATGGAAGGCGGGAAAACGGCACATTCTGCGTTAAAATTACCGTTAAATGTAGCAGAGCAAGAGAATCCTGTCTGTGATATAACCCGATCTTCTGTACGTGGTCAGATTTTATTGCGCTGCAAAATTATAATATGGGATGAATGTACAATGGCCCACAGAAAGTCAATCGAAGCGCTAGATAAAACATTACAGGATCTTCGGAAGAACACAAGTCTAATGGGAGGAATTTTATTGCTACTATCAGGAGATTTTCGACAGACATTGCCGGTAATTCCAAAATCAACATCGGCTGACGAAATAAACGCATGTTTAAAGCGATTAATGTTTTGGGATCGCGTTGAGAAGTTATCTCTAACAGAAAATATGCGTGCAAAAATTACAGGAGATCCCGAGAGCACAATCATTTGCTGAAATCTTTTGAAAATTGGAAATGGTACCTATCCACTGGATCCAGACTCTGGGAGACTTATTTTAACAGCAGAATTATGTAACGTGGTAGACACGAATGAAAAACTTATCGAAAAAGTGTATCCATTTATAGAAAAAAAACTACTTTAATAAAGAATGGTTATGTGAGCGAACGATTTTTAGCTACAAAGAATGATGTAGTGCAACGAATAAATGAGCAGATACAAAATATCATACCGGGGGAAGAAAAAATATATAATCAATAGACACCATTATGGATCAAGATGAAAGTGTGAACTATCCGACTGAATTCTTAAATTCATTAAGTCCGCCCGGTGTGCCTTTCCATATATTGAAGCTAAAAATTGGATCACCAGTTATACTATTACGAAATCTTGATTCGCCTAAATTATGTAATGGTACAAGATTAAGCGTGAAACAGCTGCTAAACAACATCATTGAGGCGGTAATCCTAACCGGAAAAGAAAAAGGAAAATCGGTTTTCATACCAAGAATCCCCACTAATTTCAAATGATTTGTCATTTTGTTTCAGACGGTTACAATTTCCAGTGAGATTAGCTTATAGTAATGACTATAAATAAGGCCTCAGGGTCAAACTTTCCACTATTGCGGAGTTAATTTGAAAGAATCCTGTTTTCTCACACGGTCCAGCTTTATGTTGCTTATTTCACGTGTCGGACAAGCAGAAAATCTATTTGTTTATGCTCCACACAACCAAAAACCAAATATAGTTTATAAAATTTATTTCTATAACATTATTAAGTATCTAGGATTTTTGTATACTTAATGAGTATGATATTTATGTAGAAAATTAGTAAAAATAAAACAAGAAACAAATATCTTTAAATCCATTTTATATTTTAAATATAAAACAACTAAACAGATGTACCAAAAATAAAAACATACCAAGCGAAGCGGGTTGTCCTCAGCTAGTAATAAAAAAAACTAAAAACGCAATTTTTTCGTGAAACAACAATTATACCTTTTGTGTTTGTCATTAACATTGTTGTTACCAACTAAGAGAATTAAAATAAATATGTAAAATAAACCTTGAAGATTGTTCTTTTATTAAACGAGTTTCTCTTTAACATATGTCAAATACAAACCTGTCAGTGACATTTTAAAGAATGCCATAAATGGCTGGTTTTCCGGTCTAAGAATGTACCTAAGCTGCTGGTCCTTAAAGTGTTAACAATGATGTATGAGATAAGGAGAATATTTCTAGTAACACCTCAAGACAAAAAGGATCCATGACTGAATCTGAGAAAGAGGATTTTCGCAATAATTGATCATTTGTAGGAGCGTATAGGGTCAACATTTCATTCAGAATATTTATAATTATAGTAAAGTACATAATGCAAATATCAGTTGTGTTCATTTTACATGCAATAATCTTAACGGTAATCCATTAAGAGAAAACAGGTACAAAATGTCTTCTGGAATTAATGGCGAAAAAAGCTACATGCCATACATCGGAAAAGGGGGGAAGGGGATAGGGAGCAGGTCAACACAGAAGCTACGTCAGGCTAAGTGAGAAGAGGGGGGATTAAAGGAATGGCAAAATGAAGCCACAAAGTTTATGGACACTCCCTTTAGAATTTAAGTACAGGAATACAAGGCTTCTTACCTTTAACTTTTTCTGTTCGAATTGACTTTTTAATAATATGAAGAACTGGTTTAAGCTGAGCGTAATTCACTGCTTCCAGGTATGAACCAATGCATATCACTGGATCAAATGTAATATAGCGGGCAAATGAGCTGATAGGAGAACACCACTTCTCCGAACATGCTATGATTTGTAATGATGTTGCAAGTTTTGATGCTCGTTTTTTCAGCATCTGCTTGCACTCTGAGAGTATCAATTTCAACTGAAAAATTAAAGGCGTTTACATATATAAAACTCAACTTATAAAAAATAATACTAGGTGTAGGTAAAAGATACATAATTAAAATAATTTTTGATTCTAATATTCTTAGTAAATATGTTAATTCACGTATAAGGAATATACGTAAACCGTTCCTGAGAACCAGAAGCTTTGAGGAAAAGTCATGCATTCTCTTAAATTTTTTTCTGGCCACAATCATTAGCACAAGACTTTATGGGGGTATGCCATTGTACTGTAACTCAAAAGTTGTCTGCGGAATTGCTTGTAAGACCCTTAACTGATACTGGGGTTATAGTATCGGTTTAGTGCCTTAACTAACAGTTCCCTTGAATTGAAAGTTCTGTGGAATATTGACGAAATAATTTTAAATTGACCATGTAGCCTTTCTGGATTCTCAACTGAAATGCTTAGAGGTCGCCACTAAATTTGTTTAAACCACAAACTTAGAAAAGGTTTCAAGTCTACTATGAAATCACAAAAGTCCACTTTGCTCGAAAAACTTGAAGTTTATTTTTAAAAAGGTCACAATTTCAAAATTAGCATTATACACTTTAGTAGGCAATCGAACAAACGTTTCCAAAAATTGCAGATTGAGGAGAGAATAGAATACCGAACCAAACCCCTTTTGGAATTTAAAAGTTCATGTTAACAGTTACCGCCACACCCTCGCACCGAAATCCCATCATGGCCGACATTGAGTGAAAGTTTCCACCAACCGCCTTCCCGCTCCAAAACAAACTATCGCAGATTACCTTCACATAATGCTACCGGAATAAAGAAAAGACAAAACCGAAAGAAAGACATCGTGTGTTGGCGGCACGATCTTATATAGGAACCCCCCAAACCAATGACGTAAGCAGCTGTACCACACCTTTTTGTCTCCGCAATTTATGGCAATCCTGTTAAAAAAAAAATTTTACATACATTTCATTGTATTAGTTACGCATAAGGATAGTGAGCACTTCAAAAATGGAGAGAGAAGAGCACCAGTAGGTCTTTACGACCACTATGTCCATATCACTGTTTAACTATCTGAGAAGTTGCTGATGGTGTGAACATTACCACAAGACATTTTGAAGTGACACTTCAGCACATTATTTGTGCCACATATTTTAAATGGCAATCACATTTAAATGAATCAGAAGAGATGGGAATCTTGCAGGATAGGAATAAAAATACTTAAAACAGGCCAATGAAACTGTTACAGCCAAAATTAGGTCACTTTTTAAATATGCATTACACATATCTAAATAACTCATATTTTGGGCTAATATTTTTTCAACCTCCTTGACAAGTCACCTGAAGACAGAAGGCAAGTATGTTTAAGGCATGCATTGACCAGGCATTTTGGATGGATATTACATACAAAATTAGGAGCAGTACATAGAAGGAAAGAAAGGACAGTGACCATAAATTGATACTTGAATTTACCAGAAGCACTAAAAATATTTGATGTACAACTTAACATGAAACAAAAGTAGATTCACAGGAAAAATTGCCACCATATTTAACAACAGTTTACTAATATCCACTGGTGTATGAAAGTGGAGTGTATGTGATTTTTTTTTTTAATAGTATCTACACAGCCTAGATACTAACGCATAGTGAGAAAAAATGGAATATAAAAGAAACATTTTAAATAAGAAATATAATAACCTATAACAGCAACAATTAATAAAATCAACAAGTGGGATCAATTTTTTTTAAACTTGTGAATAGATATAACTAACTGATATACCTCTGGCAGAAACCTGAACATCAATATATCCGATTCATCAAGAACGAGATGGCAAAGGCGGTTTAAGTTTACAACCAAAGGACCCATCTGCATTAACCGCCACAAACATCTCGGTGTTGATATTAGAACATCACATCCATTAGTAAGGTCGCTCTGTTAAAGAAACAGAGAGCAACATTAATTTAATAGTAAATTGTAAGAAATATAAATACTAATGCCAAAAATAAATACAACACAAATCTGAAGTGAAGTAAATGAAACTGTGCAAAACAATTTCTTTTTAACTACAGTATAACTCCAATTATCTGAATCAATTGGGACCAGACCCCATTCGGATAATCGAAAATTCAGATAATTGGAATATTGTCCGAAAAAGGGTATATTTCATTAATTACTGCATGTACGTTGAAAATGGGAGAAAAAACTGTATCTAAAGGAAAAGAGCTTTTAATTTATTGAATGAAAAGGCAACACTTTTACATGTTAAGCGTAGTTACAAGTGCTGTACACTAGTACAGTATGTACACTACGTACCATACTGTAAATAAAAGTCATTGCTTGCTGAAAATCTCTGTCAAAATAAGCTGTTTGACTGTATTCATCTGTTTTCTAGCAGCAAAGTCGCTCATCCGCTTGACAGTGAGAAGTTTCATGTGGTATGTAGGGAGAATCATTATTTTTTGAATGGCAGTACTTTTCCGTTTTAATTATAAATAGATTCGGATAATCGGAGGTCGGATAAGTTGGAGTTCTATCGTACTCATCTACAGTTATCATACATTAACACCATTAATCATACATAAAACGTATCGTCGGTTCCAACACAGTTTCACTTCAAGAAACAAATGCCCAACTCCCACACATCTTAAAATATATATAGTAAACCATGAAATAAAAGGTGCTAAGTAGTGAAAAGGAATTAAATTAGGATAGGAAAATGAGCCACCACTTATCTTTATATCATGGATGTGGGGCACGAACCCACAGAAAAGACAAAAACACAAATGATACAGAAATTTTCGGTGCGGTCCTTTTGTGAACAGAGCATTTTGAGAGGTGGGTGTTATGGGAGAATGCCTCATAGAATGACAGTTGGCCACCAGCAGTCTTTCTGTGAGGCAGTCCCGCACAACATCAACCTCCCTTAATGTTCTCCTGTTGACAATGTGCCCGTCCAGAATATTTCTGTATCATTTGGGTTTTTATCGTTTCTGTGTGTTCACACCCCCACCTCCATCGTCTAAATGTAAGTGGTGGCTCATTTCTCTATCCTAATTCATATATATATATATATATATATATATATATATATATATATGTTGAACATTAGGATAGGATAAAAAACAGCCGCTTACCAAAGAAGGGGATTCATGTGGCATTGGTACACGAAAAAAACAAGAACACACAAAGAATAGAATTTTCGAGCATGGCTCTTCCTCAGTAGAAGTGAGATGGCTGCACGCAAGTGGCCGGCAGCCAACTGCGTGAGCCACAATGTCGGTGGCTCATGGTGGGGGGAAAAACAACATGGCAGGAAGTGCGGGTGGGTGTAGAAGAGCACAGGCTGGATAACAATGATGACTAGCAAGTATAAAAACAAAACTGTAAACAAGGACCCGTCGCGGAAGGGCAGTATACATGAGTTAATGGTCACAAAAGCCCACCAAGTAATGGACACACATGCAAACAAATGAAAAGAAAAAAAAAATCAGAAATTTTAAGTTAAAACTAAATCTAAAAATAAGCAAGATTCGAAGTCACAATCTATAAAGATAGGCTCTGGTGAGCGGTGGTTCTATTAGAGAAGCTGGAAGTGAGGGGGATGGGTGGGAGGAAAATTGGTGCTATCTTATGTCTAGGCAAATGGAGTTATGTAATTTTCTAGGTGATGATGTCTGAGAGCTGATTAAGGGTATATATGAATAAACCTAATGGAGGGTATAGGTACTGGCCATCAGAATGAATGGACACCGACAGTCGGTACACACCAAGAACCCTGACCACCCTGTATCTTATCATGCCACTATACATGGCACCAACAATTTTAATACCTGCTTCTCGGTCCGTGCCATCAGAGTCCTCTTAGATAAAAGCAGTATTTCAGAACTTAGAAGGTGGGAACTGGCCTATCAGTACCAACTGGGGACCAGGCAATTTCCAGGTCTAAATTTAAGATAGCACCAATTTTCCTCCCACCCATCCCCCTCACTTCCACCTTCTCTCATAGAACCACCGCTCACCAGAGCCTATCTTTAAAGATTGTGACTTCGAATTTTGCTTATTTTTAGATTTAGTTTTAATTTAAAATTTCTCATTTTTTCTTTTCAGTTGTTTGCATATGTGTCCATTACTTGGTTGGCTTTTGTGACCATTAACTCATGTATACTGCCCTTCCGCGACGGGTCCTTGTGTGCAGTTTTGCTTTATACTTGCTATTCATCATCATTTTCCAGCCTGTGTCCTTCTACCCCCCCCACCCGCACTTCCTGCCATGTTTTTCCTGTGCTCGGCAACCCCCCCCCCCAAATTGCACTTCCTGCCATGTTTTTCCCCCACCATGAGCCACCGACATTGTGGCTCACGCAGTTGGCTGCCGGCCACTTGCGTGCAGCCATCTAACTTCTACTGAGGAAGAGCCATGCTCGAAAATTCTATTCTTTGTGTGTTCGTGTTTTTTTCGTGTACCAACGCCGCAGGTATCCCCTTCTTTGGTAAGCAGTGGTTTTTTATCCTATCCTAATGTTCAATATATCCGCTTTTAGCACCTTTGTTTCCTAACAATCTATATACACACACACACACACAGAGAGAGAGAGAGAGAAAAGAAAGGGAGAGGATCATTAATTACCATCATGGATGGCACAAAAACTTGGTGATAGACGGATCATTAAGACACAAACTAAAATTATTGGAACTGGCCTTTCATCCAGCAACCTGTCAACTTTTTATTGATGAAGGATCTTGCCCAAAAATGTCAGTTTTTGTGTCATGATGTTTTCTTAGCCCCTATTCCTTTACACCTTCCATTATGATAGCAAATTACATTAAAGCTATAAAATTTGGAAATAACTAGTCAAGATGACCGTGCAATAGGTTAGTATATGATTAAGCACTATTACTAACCAATGTAGTGCCACCAAATTATTGACAAACATGACACATGAAAGAAAAGTTATCATCATCCTGGGCACTTTCCAGCCTTGGGTCCGGTATACTGGGGAATGAAAATGAAAGGGAGTCTCTTCTTCTTCCTAGCATTTATCCCGCATTGCAGCATCTGCTTTCCTGGACAACTGCTTTTATTTAAGCCAATGTTGTGCAGCCTCAGGTGAGGCATTCAATAGTCGCATGTCCTCCTGCAAGCCATCCAGCCAGCGTTTTCTGGATCACCTTCACAGCCTTCGGAGCTCAGGGCTTAAATCAAGACAGTTCTCATAATTGAAGAGTTATTGCTGCACAGTACATTGCAATACCATCCAAAGGGAAGAGCAATGAAAGTTAATGATTAGATGTGTCAATGAAGTGAGTAAAGTAGTAATTCGAAGTCTGTTTGAATGACACTGGTCCCATTCTACAGTGCACAGACCACCGCAGATGGGGAGTTCGGATAAGCAGATGTAAAATCAATCACAACAATGGTAGGCTTTATAGAAAGTGGAAATGGAGTGTAGCAAGACATTAAATGAAATGCAGGGTGAATAAATGTTGAAAGGAATATGACTATTAGTTGAAGATTTTGATCTTCAATGATGTGACACAAATAGTAAGGCAACTGTAAATGGCAACTATTGGACTTTCTGGGTTACCAAGCATGTGAACTGTTTACAGTAAATAAATGGTGGGTGTCAGAAACTTTCTTGGTTTAACAGGTAAAAGGAATGATGTTTGAGACCTATGGGAAAGCAATTTTCTTGGACAATAGTATGAACATTCACAGAGACAGATGAGGTATCACATGTTAGTGATAGTACGGGCTGTTTGATGTCAGTTTTAAATTTCTTATTAAATTTATTTATCTTGTTTTGTAGGATTGTCTATACATTTATAATGAAAGTAGATCCATTGCTTGTCAAAGTTAAGAGGAAGGAGGGTTATGATAACATAAAAATCATGAACACAAGTCATAATAATTTGGGAGAACATTTGGTTATAGGGGAGGTTGATAACAGGTGCAGCAAGTTGATGGATTATGCGAAAGATTACTATGCAAACGGCAGAAAATGCTTCGGTGGAAGCGGAGGTGGATGTAAAAAAATAACTATAGAAATGTAATATTATTGGAAGAAAGATGATGATAATAGTAAAGGAATAACAGATTTTAAAAATAATAATATACAAAATTGTATTTAAAAAAAAAGATGGATTTAAAAATGGTAACATATAATAGGTGAATAAGGTACACTGGTAAGATAGTTGTGGCAGCTTCTAGAAAGACTCCAACAACCCTAACAGTGACATAGTTAAGTTTTGGGAACAGGCATGAGAAGAAGCTGGAGGAGGTAAACTATTGGTGTAAACAACTTGCCTGTGGCCATTCATCGTGATGGACAGCTCATTGACGATGAATCGTATATATGAATTTAAGTAGTGGGGAAAAGTATGGTGATATAATATGAGATGTGGTCTGGTACATGAAGCAAGGTCAACAATGGGACAGTTTCCTCAGTGGTAGGACTAGAGCAAGTGCTAGCGGCTATGTGCATGTTACTGTGCATCTAATGAAGAGGAAGGATCCCTTGGTAGGTTTGAAACAATGAGGAGATAGGCATTTATGAATGAAGATGTTTCTAAGATTGGGTGTTCTTTGAAACCTGACTTGCACTGGCAAGGGTTTTCGAGTAAAGATGCACATTTTAGGGAAGCAATGTAAAAAGTCATAACTCAATGAAGGAGTTGGTGAACAATCTTGATAGAAGGAGAAAACTGGGTAGTAAATAAATGGTTTGGTTATTTTTTGGTGGTAAGGAGTGGGTGATGTCACAAGAAATTAGATTTTGCACAAGGTCCAAGGGCTAAAAATTGGCAAATAATGGCTTGTGACAGGTTGTAGGAGAACTGCAGAGAGATTCTCCATAAGAACAGATTAATCTACTTCAGATGGGAGGGAAGGGAGCATTTGATATGGATTTATGGCAAATGTCAAAGTGAAGGAACTCTTGTAAACTTGTGGATAAGGGTAAATGGAATTTAAGAAGACAAAAAGATGATTTTCATTGTGGAATCAGACCATAAATATATCATCTGTTTATGAATTGCACAAGTGGCTTAAACAAGTGGTCACGTTAATACCCAAGGCAGTTCCACATATTTGAAGGTACACTTGGCAGTTGAAGGGAAAGAAGTCTTTCGATAGATGAAGTGTACTAGCAAAGATGTGCATTGAAGCTGATTGAGAATATATTTCAAAAACATGCTTTAGGGCACTGAGGCTCTGTCAGTGCAGGATGTTGGTATGACTGAATGTGTAATCAATGATGACCAGGAAGGAATAAGATGTAGAGGAGAAGGAACTTTGTACAGATGTTCTAGGAGACAAAGGAAGTCTTTGATGTATGAGGGAATGTACTGTGCAAAAGGTTAGAGATGTTGATCCACGAGAGCTCTTTGGATGAGCCGCAGGCACAGCTATAGTCTGTCCAGGGCTGCAAGCTTTGTGGATCTTAGGAACAATAGGAGAATTATTGAAACTCCCTGGAATGAGGAGGCAAATGGAGTTGAAAAAGATACCTCATGGGAATCCTGAAAGTTAAAAAAAGAACCTATGTCCAGGCAAATGGAGTTATGTAATTTTCTAGGCGGTGATGTCTGAGAGCTGATTAAGGGTATATATAAATAAACCTAATGGAGGGTATAGGTACTAGCCAAGCAGTAGGAATTAGTAAATTTCTACTATAATGGAATAATTGTACTAACAGCATAGCAATCACTGATGAGGTGTGGATCAGAGTCCAATACCTATCCTGAAAATATGTCAAGTATTGGTTTTGCTGTCAGTTATACCACATTCATAAGTTTTAAAAAGTTGTCATTATTTTTAATTATTATTACTTTCATTCTATTATATTATTTTTATAATTATCACCACTTATAATGATAATACATCCATATTTATTATTTGTCTATCAACCCGACCTTTTTTTTTTTGTCTTCAATTATAATTTATCCTACTTGTGTGGTAATCTCTGACATATGTTGCAAGTTTGTAGATTCATTAATATTTATTTTTGTGTTAGATACACACACGATCATAAAATCAACTATGATCACATTATAACCGCTAATATTGTTTTCAGAGAATTTATGGAAAGTAAAGAAGATTGAAAAAATTACTTCTGACAAATATTTACTTTTGAAATTTTTTACAATTTAGTATGTACCGTTTAATGTTAACGACTTTTTATTACTACTCTTCAAAATAAAATACCTTTCATTAATAAATGCTTGCATTTACTTATTTCCGCATTATTATATTCGGTGGTTGATCGTGATATCATGCAAAACATTCGCATGGGTCAGTTAGTACACACGAATTGTTTGTTTAAAGATATAAGTTCCTTGTTAAATCCAAAGAGAACCTAACTATTAGTAGGCTTTCTAGTATCTGAAACATCTATGAGATGGCATTAGAGCCGTATCCGAGATACCAAACTCAAAAATTGTTTTTTTTGTAAATCAGCATTTTTGCAGGGAAGAAACCTATTTAGATAAACTTAAAAAGCAAAATATTAGCTAAATACAAAGTTTCATCCAAATCGTTAGAGCCATTTCCGAGATTCAAATATATATATATATAAGAATTGCTCACTTAAAGATATAAGATAAAGGGGGGGGGGGGGAGGAAACAACAACATAGCCAAAAGGACATAAACAAAATAATAACGTATTAACGAACATACATATTAAAAAAAAAAAAAAGGGCCACACAACAAATAGAAGATAGGAAAGAAAAATAAACAAACAAAATCACATTACACAATTTACAGTTAATCAAAAGTAACTGGTCATTCAACAAACTATACAGTGCAATGCACTTTAGCACTAGTTTGCAAGTGTAACAAGCAATAAGTATAAAATGCGTTCTAATCAGAAAATAAGCACAAATTGCTGATGCTGAGAGTAAAGTGGAGGCTAAGGCAATGTAAACAGAAAATAAAAGTAGATTCTAATTTACATCATAACTTCAATGTACAAAATGCAATATCATAACCACATTATGACGTGTACAAAGAGTTAACAGTTGAAACAAGTGAAATGTGTTGAGTAAAAACATAAATTAATAATAGAAAAATGAAAATTGCTTTGGCCCTATTCTTAGCATTAATCCCAAGACCACGGACACTACAGTATTCAAAGCCCCTTCAAAATCCGTCCTGTGGTTTTTGGGAGAATACCATTCTTCTAAGAATACAGACACAAATTTCAAAAACACCTGATCGTTTTCTACAGGTCAGTGCCCCAAACTAATGTTTTCAAAAATATTTTAAATGTAGAGAATCTCGCCCAGTTACAGCCTCTTTATTCTTTTTTATCTTTTTTTTCAGGTATCTTTCATGAAAGATTTAAGGGAGAATTTCCTTCAGAAACTGAATAAGCTGTTACAAAATATTTCTTAAAATATTATCATCTCCTTCATCTTTTCTACTATGAAAAGATCTACAGATAATAATCATGCATTATCTGCACCAAGTTCAATACCATTGTTCAACATACCATCTTTTCCTTTTCAGCTCCTCCTCCATATGTAACGATAACTCGAAATTGACTTTTTTCTCCACATAGCTGAGTACAAGCATTTCCAATCCATTGTGCTGTGGTGCTACTGGAGCAAAGAATTAAGCTCACTGGGCCGCTACCTTGAGGTAACTGAAATAGAAAATATGTTAGAAAAACATTTAACTGTATTAAAAGGGAAAGAAAAGATAAAATTGACCCATCATACACCAAAACTGAAAAAAAGAGGGGTGCAGCAACAAACAAATGAAACATTTAGGGGAAAAAACACAATATTTCTAGCTACTCTAGAAAATGGAAACATCTGACTACACACGCACATACCATTGCAAACAGGTTGTAGGTTGGGAGAGTGACAAAAATAATATCAGTAGAAATGTTATGCGCAGGAAAGAAATTAATCTCAATACAATTAAAACTGACATATCTAAGTGGTGAAATATATTAACACAAAATAATAAATACTAAGAATAAATAATGATAATAAGGGGAATCCATTAATTATGTGAGGTGTTTTTCCAGAATTCCAGACACAGCCCCCCCCCCCTTTTTCTCTGGTGAGATTTGTTGATATCTGATCCCCTCCTAAAGTCGACATACGTGTTATTTATTGACTGCCTCAGAAATAGTTTGCGGCCTTTAATACTTGCTTTAGAAGAGGAGAACGTTATTTTTTAAATTCAACATCAAGAACTTTTGCTATGATGTGTACAGAAGTCAATAGTAGCAGTTATTAGAACATCACTAAGCTCACTCTGAACTTAGGGGTGCAACTATGAGGATGTTTGCCAGAGTGAATGCTTCTTCAGTGTTGTGCATTGAAGGATAGCCTGCTTCTACTCATGTGATTATGAAGTTCAATTCTGCTTTTTAAATATTTTCAACAAGTGTAATCTGATACCAGCTTTAATTTCATAAAACTTTCAGAATATATTAAAATTAGTAACTATTGTGACTTAACTATAGCATCTTCGAGAAAAGGTATCAGTTATACAGCCAACACAATCAAGTTAATGCAAATGTTGCATAGCCCCAATGCAAATTTTCTCATTACATCATGAAAACAAGGACAGGGGAATTACACTGGCAACAGATGAAAGCAGCCATATATTGACAAACACAAAAAGAGACAACAGATGAAAGCAGCCATATACTGACAAATACAAAAACAAGACAAACATGTATAACACAACATTTCAGAGCTGAACCTTAGTCTTGCAAGTAGATGAGGCACATGATGAGGAGATCAGATGTGAACACACTGTGCTTGCCAAGAGAATGGGGAACTAAGCAAAGATGGCAGCAATGGTCATGGAGGGAGGCAAGAAAATAGTTATTGATGGGGAAATATTATCATCACAAAAGTACTGAACATAATATAACATAAATATTAACACAAAAATTATAATTTACATTTATGTGAATAAATAATAGTAAGTGCTGGGTCTACTGGAAGTGTTTTATCAAAGACTGAGATGAGAGAAATGCCTTGTATCATACATGTGTTGGTAAGCTAGTTCCCATCTGCATAGTTTAGGGAGGCTTGTGGTTTCAGGGAAGACTTATAGCCCTTACTGTAAAATAGTTGTTTCAGTTGTTCAGTTTATGGAAACTGTCATTGAGGTACCACTGGTTAGTCCGGGTTGCTGGTGCGAACTATTTGCCTGTGGCCTTTCATTCTTATGCAAATTGATTAGACCAAGCAAGGTGATGTAAAGTAGCAGCTTAATTGGTCCATCTGTGAGATAAAGATGATGGTATCATATTCTCGAACAAAGCCATAATTTCCATTGTTATTACTAATGCTGAACATGTCCGCAACATCCACCTGGGTCAAACTGAAAAGTCAGCAGTTGCCGAGCACAGCATCGACACAGGACACAGCTTTGATTTTAAAGCTATAGAACTTCTTGCATGCTCGAGATGGTATTTTTCAGAAGCTGTCAAAATCCGTATATCGGATAATTTAGCAAACAGAGATGCTGGAATTCAATTAAGTGAAGTGATCCAGAAAACTAAGTTGCACCAGAACTTATGAACAGCCATGATATATTCCAGCAAAGTATGCGCCTCTGTATCTGCCTGGCCAAAAATCAATGCTAACAGTCAACACTAACAATCAATGCCATAGTCAACATCAAAAATCAATGTCAACAATCAACACCAACAGTCCCACCAGCATTTAATGGTTCTGTGTGTATATAACTATCCCCATCACCCACTGGCAGCAGTCACTTGACAATAGCAGCAAAGATTATGACTGCGTAACATCTTGTTATACGAACAGACTCAAAGCGCAACTTTAAGCTCCAGCAGTATTTTTGCGAGAACATCCTATTTTTCTCTAGATATTCCTTCAATGTTTAGCTGTAAAATTCAGATATCGTCGACAGGGACCTGAAAAAAGGCTATTCCTTCTCGTGGTGATTTTAACAATTCTCCCTTCCCCCCCCCCCCCTCTTCAATATTACGCCTTCTGCGAGGGTTTGCATGAGTGTTTTATTACGCTCAGTTTCCAGGGGCACCAGTAGTTTAAATTATAATTTTTTCTTTGCTGGTGAGGATGCACTTGTGGAGGCCTCTTGTAAGCACCCAGAAAGGACAGAAAGTATGTGGTGTATGCATAATTATCAGTAATGCTTTGTTAAATATTTAAGAAATATTAAAAAAGAAGTATTAAATTCTCCCTCCAAACTAAACTTTTATCAGTAGACAGAAGCATTTAAAAGTAACCTAATGTTTTGTATACTTTTTGAGATATTATTCTATTCCATCATTATTATTTGTTTCATACTGGTATCAGTACTGGAAAAATCTTTAGCCATGATTTCCAGAAAAAACATGATTTATTTAATTATTTATTTATTTGGAGGGGGGAAAGGGGTTATGCTGTTACGGATACTGTATGAAAGAGAAATGTTCTGGTTTATTTAAAATGAAAATTTTTATTTATCTGTTTATTTTATGCCAATTAGCATTGTACATAAATATTACACATATAACTTTAAAGAAAAATCAAGCATAATTGCTTGAGTCAAATACAAATGTTATTGTACTGTATTAGACATGCTCAAGTGCTCCAGAAGATGAAAAATAATATGGAAATATTGACCACCATAAAACATGGAAGCTGCAGTACCTTGACCACATAAGGAACAATAGCTGTTATGAATACCTGCTGTCTATTCTACAAGGGGAAATATCAGGAAAGAAAAGTGCTGTTGGAGAGCTTCCTGGCTAAAAAATCTGGAACATGGACCTCCAAGACAACTATGGAGCTAATCCAAGCATCCACTAGCAGAGAAAAGACAGTCAAGATGGATGCTGACATCCAGAAGGGATAGGAACCAGAAGAAGAAGAGAAAATGATTATATACACTTAATTAGTCAGTTTTAACAATTGCTCACAAATATGAAACAAAGCCTCCAAAAAAGTTGATATCTGCTGGGTACTTACTGGTCCACCAACCTGGTAATTCTATTTCTAGGTCCATGGTAGACATAGATTTTGTTTGTGCTTTCTACTGAGAGAAACCTTGTTCTTAGCACAGACTTTGACGATATAAAACAAAGTTAGCTAAGTTTTCTGGCAAATCAAGCAGGCTGTTGACAAATTTGGAAAAAAAGGTCATGTCAACCTCTTTGTTAGGCCAAGATTTTAACTGTGGGGGGTTAACACTTTCACCTAAACTTTGAACAATTAAGTTCTTGACCTGTGTAGCCTACTGGTACCTTAAATATTTAAATCGGCTGCCACACATTCGTATTAAACCCCAAATGTGAAAGGTAATTGAATACAGTCACTTGACACAGTTTCAGAGTAACACAATACTTATATTCTTGATAAAGTTCACTTGTACATTGTCGATACCAGATACATCGATAAAGCATCCAACAACAGTTTCATTAAAGATTACAGGTTAAGCACATTCATACGAGAAGACAAACTCACTAAGACCCCCTAACATTAGTGAGTACACTACTACGGCATGTTGGAATTTGCCGAAACTGCTCGGAGCAGTTCACTCCGCTAACCAGCATGAAGTTACACGATCACTTTCCAACAAAAGAATGGAACAAATCATGGTGGCTGCTTGGCCTTTTATAAGCTTGCCATGGCCTATGACATCAGTAACTTTTTTCTTTAATTAATATTGCCCAAAGTATGAAATAGTTTAACTTGCAATTTATACAAGGGCTTCCTATGTTCTATCTACTTTAATTTAATTTAGCATCCAAAAGGGTTTTTATCAGATTAACCTTGAAGTCTCCTAAGTCACCAGCTTGGCAGACTTTCTCGAACTTCAACAACAATTAGCGACAATCTACCTTTAAAAATTTAATTATCTGACAAATGCTTAAACTTTTTACCGAAACCATTATATATTTGTAATCTTCTCAATTAAGGCTATCTACTGATAAAAGTTTCAAATTAATATTCCTTTTAGTTAAAAAAATCATTTTTTTCTCTTAGTTAAAACTGCTAATTAAACTTTTCCAAATTAGTTAATTTTACTATCAAAATACTCGGGACAATGCTAACTATAGCCACCGATAAAAGTTCAGCTGCAGCTTTATTTAATTCAAAGATATTTCAAATCTTAGATTTTTACTTTCCTGATCACGTGTTTCAAAACATGAACAAACCTAAATATCTCTTAAAGTAATCTTTTCCCGATATAATACATACACTTTAAAATGATTCTAATGATGTGGAGATGAATACAGGGAAATTCCTTCAAGTTGACAATTACTCTTCTAGAAATTTCTAAGTCCAGCATAAGCGACTTCAAAAGACTATAGAACATTTTACCGCTGGGGATGTCTAGTGGAAGTGCTTTTGGTGAACTAAAGGGTGCCTTACAACTTGTCTACGACTAATTAGGCTACTAAGCTTATACTGGTAATAAATAGCATTGATATTGATTACATCCTCAGAATGCTTATAATAGTGTAAACATACTTTCAATACAATTGATGTGTAGATCAGTGAATGGAGACCAGACAACAGACCCATACTCCAGTATGGGTTTGACAAATGCTGAGAAAAGAAATATCGACGTTTTGAAATTTCTGTACTCCTTGCTTGCTCCACCATGAACATGACTTTGACCCAACATTTTGTCACACTACACCAAGGTCTTTCATTGTTTTAAGTGTTCGGCTAATTTGATCTTCAAACAGGTAAATTGCAGGTAGTTGGTTGTAAGATCGTGAGAAAGAGAACACTGCACATTTTTTATGTTTAATGTCAACTTGTTCTTTGAACACCATTTCTCAAGCTCATAGATTCTAGAGGATTTGTAGGTCTATAACTAAACTAATTACTCTACAAATCATCATATCACTGATATAATTGATATTCAAACCTAATGTTATCACTAGAACTGGATTATATGCAACACAAAAAGCTAGAAATATGCAACAGTATATAATATAAAAATGGTAATTTTTAGATTTTTTTTATCTCAAAATCAGCATGCCATTAGTAACAGGTTGAATAAAATATTTATAAATTTGATAATTAACAATTATTTAACTTTTTTTCCTTTTGTAAACGTAAACAATCAGGTACTGTTCCAAAAATTCAATAGTAAGATTGTTTCTTCAATCTCTCAAAATATTTGTAAAGTAGATATGGTCTGTTCCACATTCACTGATGTAACTGGGCAGTATTTGAAATTGTGTGCTGTGTTAGCAGTCATTGTTTCTGGATAAATTTCACTCGCCTTATTACTAAAACTATCAATTTGACACAACGGTTCAAAACCCGGGTTATTGTTCAAAATATTTTCAAACTTCACTTTAATTTTACATAGGAATATCTCTGGCAATGCGGATTTTATTCATTAACTGAATGGATCAAGTCAATGTCAAACCTTGAGTTTCAATGTGTGAATGGAGAATTTCCCGGCAATCTGATGCAACAAAATCTTCTCGGATGTCCAGTCGGATGGTGGTGTAAGCTTTTAATACTCATAGGTACGTAGGAAAAAAACAAATGCAAATCACAGTTATCGTTTTAATACTAGAATTGTTTAATGCTTCCTTTGCTGACAAACTGTGATAACCTCTCCACTATCAAAGTCATTTACTACACCTTTAATGGCATCGAAATGTTCATTGTAAAACAGTACAGCTACAACCTATGTTGCCCATCAAGTTAACACTGGTTCCGGACGTAAAGGCACATTTCGCATTTTAGTAGGCATTATTTCAAGAATGTTCCTTAAGAAACGCTTTCTTTGTTGATACTTATAATCCCAAACAGGGGTCCGTAGTTCTTCAGCGAGTCTTCATAAACTAAGAGCTGTGCTGCTAGTAGATTTTGTCGATTATAATATAAGATTTTATTTATTAACTGGCCCGGTATAGTTCGCGTAGATTTACCCCTACGCTATTTTTATTCAAGCAATGAAAAACATGTATACCAAGTTTCATAAACTTTGCGCCACGCATTTCTGGATTTAAAGCAAATCTAGTTTCACCCGCCCCCTTCGAACAAAGGGGTGGGTTGATATTGATTTACCCATACACTATTTTTATTCATCCAAGATTATTCATATGTACCAAGGTTCATTAATTTGGTTCCAGCTATTTCCAGTACTAAACTAAGTGGTGATTTAGACGCACAGTTCTAAAAATGGGGTGGGTTGTATGCTTTGATACGGAATGTCTGTTTCCAGGGTCCAGGCTACATTTGAACCTAATTACAACTTCTACAAATGTTGCTGCTCGAAAATCGAAACATGAATCGCACGTGCATTAATGCATACCACATTCATAAAAATGTATCTTGTGTGTGTCTGTTCATTCAAGCATCATGCAAAAAATACAGATTTTAAATGGGTTTTCAGAATTTTAAAGCTTGGAGTCAAGGTTAAAACTTGACGTACATCAAGATATAACGACACATTTATTTTACGAATGTTTTAGCATTATCTGAAAACTGCTGAATGTATTTTGACTGAGTTTTCATTTTCTGTATCTCAAAACCGTTTGAATTTACCCACACAGATCTGAAGAACAAATTCCGTGTTGATTTATTACTACAACATTAAATGTCCAATCAGAAACGTGTATAATGCTCATTCAACAATAAGTGCATCGTTTATGCCATTAAGAGAAAAAAGGCTTGTGTGCATATGCAAATAAATGGGATTCTATGATAACCGAGATGCCTCAATTTCATCATGGATTCCCATTTAACTTCATAATACAAATCAAAATTGAAGAATTTTTTTATATTTACTTATACTTCTCGATAAAGCGTCTCTCACAACTAAGATAGTTAGGTTGAAATGCGATCTAGATGTGATTTCCGTTAGATTATGGATTCTTATCCAACTTCAATGTTGCGATATCGTATTCCTAAATTGAGGTGGTTAGTTTGAAATGCTAACCGGATGAGAAAAAATATGGACAAAGTCACAGGGAACTATACGCTGAACATGTACAATGGGTGCTTTAGTTTCTTCCTAGTGGTTAGGTTGAAACGAGTCCTGGACTAGAAAAAAATCAGAGAGTAGTTTACATCGCGATATACGTTGTCGATAACATAGTATTCATGAAATTACTAATATTAATTAAAAATAATAACAAAATTCTTCGTGCTTTATTCTATAACGAGGTCATTCGGGTACAGGTTGCATTTCAACTGAACCAAAATCTCAACTAATATTACCTCTACAAAATTGAACTATGCGGAAAGGCTTAAACATATGAAATACATTTCGGTAATAACTACATTGTTTAAATGAGGGTTCCTAGTTCGCGTAGCATAAATTAACACAATTAATTTCATCATAAACTTACAGTTTGTACTGCAACTGGAATAATGTACTCGCATTTAAACATTCACCTCAGTGCGACATAAACTTGACACTAAGATTGTCACCAAAAATACAAGGAACTACACCTATCACTAATTTTTGACATTCAATATCTCTAAAGCCGCGTTCCCACGATTTCTTGTAAAGGAGGCGAGACAAGACGAATACTCAGCAATGCGCCATGGGAACAGGGCTGCCTCTGCTAGTGGAGATGAGATGCAGCTACACACTCGTGTCGGTAAACATCACAGGCATGTGTAGAGGTGCGCTGTTGTCATCGGTTTGCAGCAGCGTTGCGCACCCCTTCTGTAGCTGTAAAGTGCTCTGTGCCAAACGACACTAGGCAATGTGGTGGGGAGGTGGCAGCTAGGTAAGTAGGGTTAACGTGCGCTCGTCCCTACACTTCGGCTAATAAGGTCCCGTCCCGTCTCGCCTCCGTTACTAGAGATCGTGGGAACACGCCTTAATGCTTAAGTCATGAAAAGAAAAATTTATCTACTTTCAGTTTGTGTCATCGATTTACAAATTGCTGCTCCTCACGTGTATAGCATAGAATGTGATACCAAAACACGTCAGATTGTTTAAACTGTTTTTATTTCCAATACTAAAGGCTTAATACGAAGTTCTATTGATATTAAAAATCATCAGCCTACGCATTAATTACTGTGAATTGAATGAATCTACTTTCAGCTCCAAACGCCAGATATTTCAGCTGGCATTCAATTAATTTCAACATAAACTTACAGTATGTACTGCAACTGGAATAATGCACTCGCATTTAAACATTCAACAATAATACAATAATAGATTACAATAAAAGATTATTGTCAGAAACTCACATGTATAGCACAAAATGTAATACAAACATTCAATTTTCCTGAACTCTATATACTTCCAACACTAAAGGTGTAATACAAGGTTCTATTAATCACTGTGAAGTGATTGAATACACTTTGTGCTCCAAACAGAAAATATTCAGCCTTTTATTGAAATACCAAAAATGAATTACTGAAAAACATAATCTATAGTAAAAGGATGAAAGCTATATTAGTCATCATCTACAGTACTATCTCAAATGCCAGGAAACATCTAGTATTAGTGTTACCTGAATGATGGAATATAATTTATCTATAATAATATTATCATAAATAAATTAATGTTTTTATTGTAACAGTAAAGATGACAGCCAAAGACCTTATAATTTTGCTGCGAGAGATCGTGATCAAAAAAAAAAAAATTCTGTTGTTATTAGTTTCTCGCATGCAGTACAGCCATTTTTGGTGTTTAAAAACTTAATTTCCCGAATTAAAGGAAAGGATATTTGAAGATTTATTTAGCGTGCAACATAGGTATTACTATTAATTACTTTTGATGCTTTCATTAAAGGCTATGGTCAAAGACATTGTAGCTGCGTGTTACGTACGAAGCATGTAGCATGGTAAGAGGTATGCCACATCTAGTGGTTCCATCTTTGGTATTTATGAGAATTTCATTTAATGCTCCAGCATTATGTAATGCAGAAACATGACATTCCAAACAACTGAAATGAGATTCTAAGTTTTAAAACGGTGAAAACCCCATTGAAATCTGCTCAGTAGTTTGAGTTTTCCTAGTTCAAGTTTATCCAGTTTTCATTTTATAGATATAGACTATGTATACTACCGAAAAATATTGAAATTATAGCTAAAATATGCATCTTCACTTGGTTTTAGGTCAAATGTACAATAACTGGTGAAAATGGAGTTAACATCCAGTCTCTAGTTATCACCAATATCATTAATAAACATACAGAACAGGATTGGACCTAGATGCAAACCCTGTGGAACACCAGAAGTGACATTGAATTAGTTTGATAGGTGACCAGCAACTGGTAGCAGCAGATGCCTGTTAGAGAGAATGACAGGATACTTATTGGCCTATAGTTAGCCACATTTGATTTATCTCCAGTTTTAGGGATGTGGCTGATGTAGGACAATTTCCATGAATCGGGAAAATTACCAGTTTCCAGAGATTTATTAAAGATATGTATGTAAGTAAATACACAAGTTTTGTCAGAAATACAATAATAGCTGTTATTTTCATTAGTTTGGTAAAATGACAGTAATTTAAAGAAGAAAAAGGATGGAGTAGATATTATATATGGAAGGGCCTGATTAAAATATACAACTGACTGTATAAGCAATTAAATTACAAGTGTTTAGAAAATTTCTCATGTCCCATCCAGAACTACAGGTTCATGTTTATAATTTTAAATGTATAACAAATCACTTGGAGCCCTCTCCCCTCCCCTTTATGCCTACATAGAAAAATACCTTAACAAAAATTCCTCAATTCCCCAGGCTATTAATTAAGTAAAACCATGCAGTAATCACCTGGAGCTCCAAAATCATAACATTCTTCAATTTATCTTTGTCCTATGGACATCACTCGAAACATGACTTTTAGCCCAACATTTTGTCACACTACGATGAGCAGAGTAAGAGTTTCAAATCAACAAACATTTAACCAGCTTTCACTGATGTGATACTTCTTTCAAACTCAGTAACCAGTTTCCTATGGCATCCCATCAAAACATATTTTGAAAATACAACAAAGATAAGATTCAACAGCATCTCATTCTGAAATAAGACTCCCCAATATCACTTTTCAGCAAATTCCGTGCAGTAAAATGTTCAAACTAAGCCATTACAGGTTTGGAAACATTTAATATCAACTTCCAAGAACACAATTTTTTTATTGTCATTGAAGCATTCTATCTTCCCCATCTCCTCTGGCTCACAGAAGATGTATAAATGGACACTCTTTTTCAATTAATCATGAAGCTTCTTTTGCGTACAGGTCATAAAATCTTGCTATTTCATTCATCTGTCTAGCCAAATGATCTTTTTGTATCTACATCATGTTCTTACAGTCTAAACTATTTTATTTATCTTCCAAATTTAGGTTAGTATTCAGAACTGTACATCACAACAATAGATTGATCACCTGCTCTGAGAAGCACATACAGGATGATCCGATAGGACCGCCAGACTTGAATAGCACACCACTGTCTTCTATTCAGATTTGAAACATTGGTTTTATGAATTCTGTCATATTCCTTTTTTCTTATTACTTGTTATGAAGCAGTTTAATATGGAACAAAATGAGTTTTGGTAGTAAAAAATCAACACCAGTATAATAAGTATTTCTCTGATACTTTATGGAAGCTTCATGACATCTTTAGTTGTAACTTTGAAGATAATTAGTCAGCAAAACATAGTCTTATCAGGAAATTCGACAAAACTAGTTCAACTTAAAACATTAAACCCTGATCAGTCTCATTCCAGCAGAGTAAAACAAAATCGTCATCATTTATAACAGACATTATAAGAAGCATCCTGCAATTAATTCTTATGAATGATTTTCATATGCATGCCTACAATATTCATTTAACCCAATAAATGATCAAGAGATCATTTTCAATACAGGTAGAGAATTGAACTGAATCTGAAGAAGAAACCATCTCTAGTGATTAGGTGCATTTTCATTTGAATGGCTTCGTGAACAAATAAATCTCTCACTTTTGGGGGAAAGAAAACCTTTGAGAAAACTATGAAAGGGTAAAGCACATGTGAGCAGATTTTGAGTTGGTGGGAAGATAGGACCTTAGTTTTTCTAATACGATGATGGAAATCTAAGAGTGATTATTCATTAAACCAATACGATGGCACTATCAAACCCTCCCCACCAGAAAATTATCCTGCTATATGAAAAATTTCTGCCAAGTCATCACATACAATGCCAATAATTAGCAATCAAGGTCTTGTGTTCTGTTGTCCAACAGCTTCTTTCTCCATGAATATTTGAAATTACAGGTGTGTGTATATATATTCTGTGAGGCAATCTCCGGCTGCACCCACCTCTCTTAATGTTCTCTTGTTGAAGAAGGGTTTTTTTCCCGAAAATTACTTTATTGTTTGTGTCTTTTATGTGTGTTCGCGCCCCACATCCATCATCTAAAGGTAAGTGGTGGCTCATTTCCCTATCCTAATTTGATTCCTATATATATATATATATATATAAGGCATTTTTGTCACAAGCCTGTATCTTCCTTCTTAATTAACCAAAATCGATGAATGAGGTGTCATTTTAAAGCTTATGGGCTCCACTTTGATTACATCATATTTTAAGAAAGAAAGTTTTGAGAATTCGAACCTTAAAGAGCAAAAATGTCAAAATGTCTAAAATGCCGTTTTCTGTGTTACGAGTCATTTATCTCCCTGGATACCTATTCGAAGTCGTTTAATGAAGTATCATTTTAAAGATTAAGATCTCCGCTTCTGTGACGTCATATACCAAGACAAGAATTTTTCGTAATTCAACCCTTAAAGGGCAAAAATGTCACTTTTTCTAAAATGTGTTTTTTGTGTCTCAAGCCATTTTTCTCCATGGATATCTAACCAAAATTGATAAATGTAGTAGGATTATGAGGAATAATGTGTCAGCTTTGGTGACATCATATTTTAAGGAAGAAATTTTTTGGAATTCAAGCCTTTAAGGGAAAAAGTATAAATAGTTCTGCAACACATTTTTGTGTCACGAGCTATTTATCTCCCTAGATATCTAACCGATATTGATAAATGAGGTAACATCTCATTTTAAGAAATGAATTTTTCTGAACTCTTAAAGGGCATAAATATCAGTATTTCTAAAATGCCTTTTCTGTGTCTCGAGGCATTTATCTCCCATGATAATTTAAAAACATTGATAAAGAAGGTATCATTTTAAAGCTCGAGGTCTTAATCAGGTTCGTTAAACCACATTTTAAGAAAGAAATTTTTCAAAATTCTAACCTTAGAGGGCAAAAGTATTAATATTTCTGCAACGCATTTCTCTGTCACGAGCTATTTACTTCTGTTGATAACCAACCGAAATTAATAAATTAGGTATCGTTTTAAATATTAAATTATCCACTTTGGTCACACCATATTTTAAGAAAAAAATTTCTCCAAATTGAACCTCTCTTGATAACTAACCGAAATCGATAAATGAGGTATCATTTCAAAGGACGAGGTGTCCGCTTTGGTCACACCATGTTTTATAAGATTTTTCTGATAGCGCGTTTCAAAATGTGAACAAACCAGAAAATCTCTTAAAATAAACTTTTCCTGATATAATAAATACACTTCAAAATGATTCAAATGATGAGTTTTAACTGTGGAAGTGAATACAGGGAAATTCCTTCAAGTTTGTAATGTTACATCAGGTTTGAGAATAAATAACAGCTGATGTTTGTCAACGTTAAACGAAACTGTATGTGTTATAGACCTGAGCAGTCACAGACAGGAGGGGGCGAGCTCACCAGACGCTCGCCACACACACACAAAAAAACTAGGACCCGGGGGAGCAGAGACCTTCGCTGGCCGGGCGGATAAATGTTGTTGTCCCAAGAGAGAAGGGAATGTTTGTTTAGCGCTCGGAAGATACGAGTGATTCAGACGTGTTGTGAGTGGTATGTTGAAATTTATTGCTGGTCGTCTGATGGAGGACTGCGGTACTGGGGAGAATGTTTTTCAGGGTGATCTGAAGGGATGGACGACTGAAGAGAGGCATTCGTGGCTGAGGGTTCGACGAGTCAGGTTGTTTGGGAGTCGGAACGTGGACCACAGCTGCAGGCTGTTCGGCGATCGAGTCTCGCCGGTGCTGAGACTACCTGACGTCGACAGAGCCAGCCGGGCTGTGCAGACGCCTTCCCTACACGACGCCACACAGAGCACTGGGCACTCTACTCGACAGCTGTTGCAGTCCACGACGGCATCTCTCCGCAATGGTCAACAACCTTTGCGTCTCGCCTCTTCCAACAACAACAACGTCCAACGCACGGTAAAGGAGCGCAGTTCACACCTCAGTTGTCACCGGAATTCAGTTAGGAAAACCCAGTAACGCTTATGGGATAATTCATGCAATCCACTGAGCAGCAATTTATGAATTGCTAAGAGTGTAGGTGATTTACTTTAAAATAAAGATAACGAATTTTATTTCGTAATTTGTGGGTTTTTCAATTAATAATATGGTTCATTTATCACCTTTCCTTATGATCCATTATTTTGTCAAATCAAGGTAGTTGATTGAACTGACTGGCGCCCAAAGTATGACCTATATCAACTTACATCAGCTTGGCAATCATATGACGAGGCAAAGAAAATAAGTAATAACTTGCTCGTGATTATTCACAATTTTATCAAACTACTAAAGAACCATCTTATGCCATTCCCTAATGTTATTTCTAAGTCCAAAGATTAGTTTATATCTACGAGGAATGGCATACAAAATTGTTTCTGACCTCACACAATACTGGATTCGAACTCTATCCACTCCTTACTCCCTTTGATCATTTATCCAGCCAGCCAATATTCTCCCGTGCTTAATGCTTTAGACTTGACCCAAACTTGCACCACCTACGGATTCCCATATTTTCTTGTTGCGAAACTGTTGCTTGTGATGTGAATTACACCCATATGTCAAATGTTTTATGCCACTACGTGTTGTCACGCTTTCCGTTTTTAATTTTATCTGAAGGTTCCTATCGTTGCAAAGTCAACGTATCATCATATAGTCTAGTCTCGACTTCCTCTGCACAAGTTATGTATAAGGGTTTTCAACGTAGTTACGTTCATCTCACGCGGATTGAGTTTTACTTCCCTAATGAACTTCTTTTGTTCCTCAGGTGGAAATAATAGACATACGCTAAATTCGGGTAAAGTCAACTCGGTCAATAACGAGCAAACCAATTGCTTATATGCAATACAAGTTGAATCTCGTGTACTCGGGACTTAACATTTACTTGCCAGAGATGATACCCAATTCACTCTTCCCATTTCTCTGAACGTATTTGCCTTACATCAATCAATTATTTCGCGCTCCCTTAACAATAAACTTGCGACTTGACACTTGAAATGCCTACTATTGAGGGTTCTCCTTCAGAGATTAAATTCTTTTGACGGTGGAAGCCACATCACGTTTGTAATGGTGGGTAGTTTGCTGTTCATAATTTTTATCATTATTAATATAATATTCGTCAACGCATGCGTCATATCCGTACATCAGGCTCGTTTGTACGCTCGTCCCTGGCGTAACTACCGATGGCTTAAACAACTCTCTCGCATAACGAAATCAGTTTTAGTTTATACCTTATGATTAATTAATATCCTACAGTTTGACTATTAATTATTATGATAGACTATGACCCATTTTCAATTTATCTTTCTCTCCGTCCTGATGTCCCCCGCTAAACTTCATTGTGATGAATTTACTTGAAGCTTACCATCGTCTTTCAGAACCTGAGAAGGTTCCCCTCGTACTTCATCATTGTGTACTTGTCTAATTGCGTTCATGTTCTGTGCCCATTCCTTCGTTCTCTGACCTTCTTGAAAATTTCTGTTCTGGCCCACACATTGTCCACCTTGAAATTGCTGATTTTTATGTGGAGACTGATTCTGGTTTCGCTCCCATCTTCTATTGTTATTCCCTCCGTTTCTTTGTTTGTGGTATTGGCCATTCTTTTCGTCTCTTGGTCTTTGATGAGTTTTAACTGTGGAAGTGAATACAGGGATATTCCTTCAAGTTGACAATTACTCTTCTCAAGTCCAGCATAAGCAACTTTACAATCAATCTAGAGAATATTTTACTATTGGGGGTAGGTAGTGGGAGTGCTTTTGGTGAACTAAAGGATACCTTACACCTTGACACTGCACCATCATTGAAACAGAGGACAGCATCCAGGACATCTATTTTTAAAGTATTCAGTCCTACCAGAACAGTTTTTGGTATCCGTTCCCACATACAGTTGTTAAAATTTTCATTTGGGTTTTGAGCCCTCCCATGTAAACATTTCTCTAATAATCGTGTCTCTAAGATCCCTATATATAGGTTTTACAACTTCCATTATAGCAAATGGCAAAGAGTGTTTATGTTTGTAGATCTCACCTTGAGTGAGAGCCCTTAGGCACACCATGACTCACAGCCAGGTGGACACAATGCATGACACGGGTTGTCATCTGTGGATCCTTTATGAAAAAAGTATCCCAAACTGCCTTTCTCATTCCATCTTGATTGTTTTTATTTTGTATTATGGCTTGTCCATAATAATACTGCAACCTGTCTATTTCTTCATCTGTAAGCCAACCACGTCCACTAATACACTTACCATCAGATAATTTTTTTCCCTTCAAATTCTTCTTCAAATTTCTCAATCTTGTACCTGACCTTTTCTGAACATGTCCAACACATTCCATTTTTTCAATTTTTATGTCTCCATATGGTTTGGATTCACATACTTTTTGGTACTCTTTTGAATCTCCATCTCCTTAGTAACACCATATTTCTCCTACGACCTGTGAAATATCTTCACAACACCTTCTGACCCACCCCTACACTATAGCCACTAAAGTTAACGAAACATTTATGATTTACAGTTCCACTAATACAACCATGACAGTACTTGGTAATACATTCCACATCAATGACTTTACCATTGTCCAAGGAGGTAGCTGTCACTACACCATTTAGAGAACTATGGCCTCTTCGTTGCCAGGATGCATCTAAGGCTGCAGCTATGCATGTATTGCCATCATTCATGGCCACACTTTCCTGAACAGCATCTCTCATACTGTCATTTACAATGTCTACAAAAGTCTGTAGAGTAATTTCATTGTACAAAATAAGTTATACCTAAATTCTCTTTTTGACAGAGCTGTCTGCGTGGCACCGGGACGTAGTCGTGTGTGCAGCCACTTTTAAATTTCTGTATTTTCGGTGCTTCCTTTGGTCGAATTTCCTTAAAGTAAACTTTTTCTTGCTCAGAAAACTACAGAGAATTTTTTAAAACAAAAATTTAAAAATCGATTTTTTGACACTTATTCACATACGGGCTTTGGGGCTAGTAAACAATAAACAAAAAAACATTAATTTCCAACATAATCATTTTCAAAATTGTAATACAAAAATAGAAAAAGTTCACTAAAAATTTAAATTCCTCTTTTTTTAGTAAACATTTATCTGCCATCAAAAAATATAAAGAAAAACCATCAATCTAAATGGAAATATTTTTAAAGCGCCCATCACATGCAAAGGCAGTGTACTATTAATCACAGAAATACAACATAAAAAAATAATTAGCTTCAAGAATCAAGAAAAAGGACATAGACTTCATGGTGATCAGCAGAAAAATTCTATCAAAACAATTTCGCATCATGACAAAATTATCTTTCCAAGCATCTACCAAGCTGGGACAGACATCATTCCAACATAAAAAACAATACACTTTCTACAATAATGCTATGTTACAAAAAGTACTTACATCATTATACAATGTCTTTTGGAACAAAAATCCCATCAAAGGCACAATGTAACAGAACGTCTTCCCTGATTTAGGTGGGTTCACAATAACAATGCTATAACCACGTAAGATGGCAGGCCATGCATATGTCTGTATACGCATAGGGTCTATTATTCCAAATCGATAAAGAGCCTAAAAAGAAATAGACAAGCAATCAGGGTAGATATGAAATTGATACCAATGCTGGAAAAAAAACTTTTAATTTAAAAATTATATTGGTAACATGTAATCATATACATTATTTCTATGAGGTGTATTTTTGTCACAAACCTTTATCTCACTTCATACCTAACCGAAATCGATAAATGAGGTATCGAAGGCATGTGCTTTGATCATATCATATTTTAAGAAAGAAATTTTTTTCGAATTCGAACCTTAAAGGGTAAAAATGTAAATATGTATAAAATGCTGTTTTTTGTGTCACAAGCCATTTATCTCCATGGATTTCTAACTGAAATCACTAAATGAAGTATCATTCTAAATATTAAGAGTTCCCCTTTGATGCCATCATATATTAAGACAAGAATTTTTCGGAATTCGACCCTTAAAGGGCAATGGTATCAATATTTCTGCAATGCCTTTTTGTATCACGAGTCATTTATCTCCCTCGATATTTAACCAACATACAAAAATGAGGTATCATTTTAATGATTAAACTCTTCGCCGTGGTCACATCATATTTTAAGAAAGGAATTTTTCGGAATTCGATCCTTAATGGACAAAATTATAATTATTTCCACAAGATATTTTTTTGTCACGAGCTATTTATCACCCTTAACACCTAAGCTAATTTCATAAATGAGGAATCATTTAAAAGATTAAGGTCTCCACTTTGGCAACATTATAAATTAAGAACATATTTCTTTGGAATTTGACCATAATAGAGGAAATGTTACGCAACTGAGACAGTTCAGAGCCAATCTACTAGATTGCAGTAACACATATCACAGAGATATTAATAAACTGCTTCACTGGTGTCAACTTTTGTTACATACCTATTACACTAAACAAATAAACAATTGAAACAAATGAGGCGGTTATTCTTTCATCATATTACAAACCCCCAACCTTACTATTCACTGTATTTTCACATGGGTCATCTAGTCAAAGAATAATGCAAGTTTTATACACAGTTCACTCACTTCTAAATGCCTCAAGCATGAACTGCACTACATACCTCATGAATTTCTTTTGGAAACGTTGCCTCTGCAATAGATGAAATTGGCCTGAAATTCTTGTTCTGGCCATGGACAAGAACAGTATTTGTTACAAGGCGATCTGTTATTGATGTTGGTTTTGTGAAGTTTACACCATTTCCAATGAATTTGGGTTGAGGTAGTGAGACCTGCTCCGGTTCATAACTATTCAAAATGAGAAATAATTTCACTATTAAAACTAACACTAGTAAAAATTCTCAAAATAAGAAGTTAGTTTTACTGAAGTAGGTGTAAATGAAAAAAAACATAGTAAGAGGATATCAACTAAAAGCAATTCTTTATGTCCATTGGCCATTTTTTATTGTAACTTGCTTCCTTTTCCATTAGTTCTATCCACATAAATTTAATGACAAAATAACTGAATAAATAATGAGAAATGACAATACAAAATAACTGAATAAATAATGAGAAATGACAATACAAAATCTCTAAAAAGTCCATAGAAGAAATTGTAGTAATTATTATAATTTTAAAACTGTCCTGCTACCTTACAGTATACACATCAACTGAACAACAGATAATAACTTCAAATCTATTGATGGAAGGTCACAAATTTTAGTTTCATAAACAAAGAATATACAGTAGAACTAAAATCAAAGTAAGGACTTTTCTTCTCACAACTTTTTGGCAAAGTTAATATAATTAGATACTACAATTTATAAATAAACATGAGTTTTCCTTGTGAACTTATATTAAAAAAAATCTAATTTTTTTCCCAAACCGAGAACCACTTAATACTTTCAACTCTCTGATCTTTTGTTGATACAATTCATAAACTTGATTAAATGCGTTTCATAAACCATATATGAATAAATAGCACAATAATACTGTCAAATATTCCTTCTATATAACTTCTGATGCTAAAGATCCCTTAAAGAAAAACTATAATACTATGCCATATCAAAATTTCTGTAAGGGTAATGCAGAAAAACAAATTAATTTCATTTTTCACAGTCTTTATTAACAAAAATTTCCTTACTTACATTTCTTGCACCAAACCTAATAATACCATTTGACACACAGAAAAAAAAAAAAAAAATGTGTTGAGTTTTACAATGATCAAAAAACTATCAAATCAAAACATTGTTTTCTGAAAATCATCTTATGAAATTTTATCTCAATTTACTTAGCCACATAAGATTACAATAATTCAGAACAAAAAAAAAAAAAAACTGTACAGATGACAACACACCTTCCTCCAAGTTCAACTGTGATTCACATTTTCCTGAAACATTGTTGTCACTAAGTACAAAGATCTTTATAACAGAGTACATGGACTAAAACAATTGAATACAATGAAAACAGTTAAACTTATTGACTTTTATTACTGTACCTTAAAAGGCAGTACAGAATTAAATCCTTCTGGTTCAAATATCACGCCATTAATGAAAGTAACAAGAAAGTTATTAACTGGAAATGAATTGTAATAAATATAAGAAAGGCAAAAATAATTTTACATGGTGAGAAAAAGGTAAAGAACAAAAAAGAGAACAGCTGTTTATCATTATCTTACCTTTAACTTAAATGGCGAAGGTTTTCTTTTCCATTGTGTTTACATTAATTTTAAGAACTTATATCTCTGTTTGAAGTTGCTGTCAAATTGATGTAAACTGTTCTACAAAAAATGTTACCTTGATGGAACGTATTCCCTATAAAAACAAGCTGCTCTCAAATGATTTTAATATATAATGTCATGATTGTTAATTAAGATCAATAAAGCAAATTAAGATAACACAATAGTAATTTGAAAAGGACAGGGAACCATGGATGTATGATGGCTTTGACAAAACTAAACAGAAAAATTAATGAAACTGCATTTTAGAGACTATGTGGTGTCTACAAGTATATAACCACAGACTACTCAAAAAAATTTGGGTAATTGTTGTCAGCAAAGGGAAAGGATAACAAAGATTTTGTTTATAGTCATTGACCATGTGTCACATCAAGCAAACACCTTAAGGGATAGGCAGATTTACATGATAATAGGTGAAATAAGTAAAAAATTTAAAAAATAATAATCGTAATCAGTTAAAAAAATAGTAGGTAACTGAAATGTGTCAACAATTAGTTGTTAATTAACAAAGAAATGATTTTGTGACTTAAAACTAAGAGAAAGATAATGAAAAATAAAAATGAAAAGTGGGGAGTTTTCCAGTGGTGCCCTTAGAGAGAAGAAGAGTATAATTGGAAATTGAGACAGGTAGATATCCCATAACGAAATTCCCACCAGATATCATTCTGATGGGACACTTAAAGGAATAGCTCTAACCATCAAACAGTTAATTAGATAATTTGAGTTGGAAAAAGTGGTGTTAACAGCCACCAAGTTGTATAGGTTAGATTAGGTTACATTGTATGCCTAAGACTGTTTGTAACATAAAGGAAGAAATTTCCATTCACTAAGTTAGAGATGGGTGACTCTTTTGATGAACGAAGTATCAAAAATAGGGTGATTTATAAGAGAAAATATTACTACCATGTTTTGGTTTACTGTAGGAATAATGAAGCATTGCTAGATAACAACAAATCTTCTAGGGTTTGCAGCCGGATTTTATTATAAAGCGACAAGCTTTTGGCTACTAGCTCAGTAGCCATCTTCAGGTCGATTATGTATCGGCGATCTTGCCTTGATGGATACCAGGCGTTTACTGGTGTCGCTTAGCAACCTTATGACGCTCGCAGTCCCGCTTCACTGTGATTGGTCGAGGCGGCGGTCACCCATCCAACTACTCACCACACAGGAAATTGCTTAACTGCCGGAGCTTAGCTGTGGCGGTCACCCATCCAAGTTCTCACCACGCTCAGCGTTGCTTAACTGCCGGAATCTAGCTGTTGCAGCACGCAACCAATAGGTACCACAGGTAGGAAGTCGTCGAATCCCCGCCCTGATTGGTCGATTGGGTCCCTCTCACTCGGCTGTCCACATTCCACCGGATCGCCGGCAACCAGGGAACGTGGCCCACAAAGTATAGATAACCCTGGTTTCCAAGCATTGCTCAGCAAATAACCCATGTCACGGTTAACCAGGTTGTTATGTAACCGTATTTCTATGGCTTCTTTAACCACGGACTCCCAAAAGAACGAACATTTTGTCAGCACCTTCACGTTGTCAAAATCCATTCTGTGGCCATTTTATATTACATGTTGGGCAACAGCAGATTTATCCATCTGAAAAAGCCGAATGTAGCGTTGATGTTCCGCCACACGGGCCTTGATTGTGTGTATGGTCTGTCCATCAACACTACATTCGGCTTTTTCAGATGGATAAATCTGCTGTTGCCCAACATGTAATATAAAATGGCCACAGAATGGATTTTGACAACGTGAAGGTGCTGACAAAATGTTCGTTCTTTTGGGAGTCCATGGTTAAAGAAGCCATAGAAATACGGTTACATAACAACCTGGTTAACCGTGACATGGGTTATTTGCTGAGCAACGCTTGGAAACCAGGGTTATCTATACTTTGCGGGCCACATTCCCTGGTTGCCGGCGATCCGGTGGAATGTGGACAGCCAAGTGAGAGGGACCCAATCGACCAATCAGGGAGGGGATTCGATGACTTCATAACTGTGGTACCTATTGGTTGCGTGCCGCAACAGCTAGAGTCCGGCAGTTAAGCAACGCTGAGCGTGGTGAGAACTTGGATGGGTGACCGCCACAGCTAAGCTCCGGCAGTTAAGCAACGGCCTGCGTGGTGAGTAGTTGGATGGGTGACCGCCGCCTCGACCAATCACAGTGAAGCGGGACTGCGAGCGTCATAAGGTTGCTAAGCGACACCAGTAAACGCCTGGTATCCATCAAGGCAAGATCGCCGATACATAATCGACCTGAAGATGGCTACTGAGCTAGTAGCCGAAAGCTTGTCGCTTTATAATAAAATCCGGCTGCAAACCCTAGAAGATTTGTTGTCATTTATTCGCCGGGAAAGCCTGCATTCGCATTGCTAGATACATTTTGGATCTAGAAGAATTTTACTTGGCAAATTTTCTATTTCTTTCCAATTTGACGTTTCAGCTGAAACATGATGGAAAGATTATGCAATAGGTTTTCTGAGAGATAAGGATTTGGAAAGCTACTAATTTCATTTAATATAAGTAAATTCAAATGTTTCATTATGAAAACAGTTGATTTATAGGGTTATTTGGTATTTAAACATTTTGACATGAAGGCATGATTTTAGAAAAGTAATATCTTAGTGACTAGACATGTTATTTGTAAACAGTTATGCAAGTATAGAAAAAGACAATGGTCAGGCAATCAAATCTAAGTTTCTGTGTTAAAATTATTCATGTAGTTGTGGGATTGGTTAGACGGGCAATGGGCATGGGGGTATATGAAACAGGCAATGGCCAGGCTACAAGAGAGATACAGCTGTCAGCCATCATTCTTATCTTGCTGTTTAGATCCACCCATGTGCGCGTGTTTGTAAAAGCAAAAGTTGAAAGTGTCCAGGTAGGATGGATAGTAGTCATATTGGTATTTTCAATACAAGATGATTGCATAACATGTGAAGTTTGAAAGTACTAACAACGCAGGCTTAACGTCTCAATTTTAGAAACAAACTTTTCAAAATAAATTTGAAGAAGAAATGGTTGAATGTTGGTAATCAAGTGAATTTGAATTAACTTTTGGAAACTCTTCCTGCAGCCTTCATTCATTGTACAAAACTTCTGTACTGTGACCGGTACTGGAACATATTTAAGTTTGAATTCATTCACTTAGATTAATGACTTTCATATTTGCTTTTTTTTTTAAATTATTTTTTGAATGAATCTTTTCATTATTGAACAAGCATAAAAATTTAAAATCCAAGTTCTGGATGAGTTGGCAGCCATAGTGAAGTGATCAACCTGATATCTGAACAGATTGCTAATTAGGAAAGCCAACAGATAGCTCAAATTAAACTAACAAACCCTATTTATGCGCCGGCCTCGTTAGCGTAGGGGCTAGAGTGCTAGCTCCGCGTGCCGAAGGTCGCCGGTTCGAATCCGGCCGCGGGCATGGATGTTAAGTGTTGTGTGTCTGTGTGAATGTCCTGTCCGTCCTGTGGTGTCCATACTGAGAGGATATGATATATATATAACACTGGATGATAAATGATTAACTGGATGCTACAATAACCACGTTGAGCTGGCTGTATGGCCACAGCTGCCGAAAGCCATTATAAGAAAAGAAAAAAAAAAAAAAAAAAAAAAACCTATTTATCGACAACATGTTAATTTTGACGTATAACCAGTGGTGTAGCTAGGTCAACAAGGGCCCCGGTGCAAAAAATTTATTTTGGGCCCTCAGGCCAGATGGGCGAACTTTTTTTTGCTTTGTGTTGCTGGTAGGGGCCCCGTGAGCTGAGGCTAGGGGCCCTTGAGTTGTGCTTAGGGAGTCCCCTGAGCAAGGGTTGGTGGCCTCCCTGAGCAGTAAGGGGGCTTCCTGTGTCTCAGGGGCCCCTTTAGACGACGGTAGGGGGGGAAAAAAAGTCACCAGTTTGCTGAGAAGGCTCGTGGGCCCTCTGAACTGCGCTTGGGGCACCCTGAGGTGTGCTTTGGGGCCCCCTGAGCGTAGGGGCCCCGGAGCACTGCACCGCCTAGCCCCATAGTAGCTACGCCCCTGCGTATAACTGATCAATGACGAGTCCTATGGCAATACGCACAGTGAAGCAGTATATAAGATTGGTAGCAAGGCAGGTGCATTGTACAGCAATCGGGAAAGATTGCTCTTGCCGAGACTGGAATAGATTGTTATCGCTGAGTTCACGTTGCATGAATTACAATGCAACCTTTAGGAGAGGAAGGATCCATCAGGTGGTTTAGTGGCATTAGAAAATACAGTAAAATATCGATAATCCAAACAGCTATACAAAATGCTAATTATCAAAAACAACTATTTTTTTATTTTTATTTTACTTTTTTATTTTTTTTATTATTTTACAAATTAAGCACTATTTTACAGAAGCATCAACTTGTTTCTATTTACAGATTTACAGAACAGCACAGTACACTTCTGCACTTGCTATTTTTGGGAATTCCACTACCAAAGAACTAGGTACAGTGAGTTTAATCCTTTATCATTACATTTGTTATTGTGGATTGTCGCAATGTCCTCATGAATGACCGGACATTGGCTTTGATGCTGAATGATTGTTGCAAATATGACACAACAACCATTCTTTCAGTGTGCCACTAGTTTTGAGTTTTCTTGGAAATCTAAAACGAAATGTGTTTATCCTGCACCTTTGTTATTGATTTGAAAGATTTGTTTCAACATTTAAAAAAAGAAAACACACACACACAAGTAAAGCAGATGCAAATTTCACCTGCTGTGCTGGTGAGTTCTGTTTACTTTAGAATTTTGTACCAACATTATACACCTATAATGGCATTGTGTTCCTCTTCTAAAAGTAACCATAAGTGTTTGACAATTTAAACTAAGCTTGCAACTTTGTATATATTCCTGGGTGAAAGTGGGTCATCTTTGGCTAAAATTTACGACTTTGGAAGGGCAACCACATCCAACATTAAAAAGAAGGAAAGCATATTGAATTTTGCATCAAAACTGGATTTATGTAGTGGTTTAAAAAAGAAAAACCTTAAGGAATAATAATGACTCTCAAGTTGAAGATGCTATTTATTTGTGGTTCACACAGAAAAATAACTTATGAGACACAATACCTAGACCATTGCTATGTGAAAAGGCACTGGATTAAAACAAAAAATTTGACAACCCTTCTGACTTCAAAATAAGTATACATTGGCTCACAAAGTTCTAATTACATCACAGAATTAGAGAAATTCAAATTAAAGGTGAAATTTTATCCAATATTCCTAATGCAGCACAGTCATTTAAAGAAGAGTTTTTAAAGCTTATAAGAAGTGAAGGGTATTGTAGAGAAGATGTTTTCAATGATGATGAGACTGGGATAAACACGAAAGCATTTACTAGAACAGCAAGGTCAACCTTTAGTTACTCAAGGGCCAATCAACTTTAGGATAGGAGTGAGAGGGCCAGAGACATTCCAGAAAGAAAACGAATTCCGCATTTTATTCAAAAACTTTTATTAAAATTTATATTCAAAGAAGTACACAACTTCATTTTACAGTCGAGAAATCAATTTGATGATTGGCACTGATTCTCTGATTCAAGTTTATCAATGTCCACTGTAGTTCAGTAAGGCCAAGTCTCAGGATCGATTCCAGTGAGGCACTTTCAATTCGATTTTTTGTTTTGTAACAGATGTCATTTGATACATACTGGGCATACTGCATGAAAATATTAGGGATACCCAGTGGATGAAAATAAGTGAAATGTTTGGAGACAGCGGCAGCTGTCAGAAACAGAACAAACAAACAACAGCTCTTGAGGGGCTGCATTTGGGTCCAATACCATTAGGTCCAAGTAGACAGGAGATGCTTCTGAAGGGACCACAATGGTGTTACTGTGGAATGCCAGCCCACAAGCGAACAAATCATCTGGGATACAATGGAGGTCGGACGAAAGCCATCTATGGTGAAATGTTCGTGTGGTTCCATACGAACTCAGGATACTCCAAACATGGCAAGATAAGCTGTTGAGTGAGTGACTAATGAATATGCGATATCTATATCTTGTACTACCCAAAGGTCCAATGTTGCATGTACCTGAGGGAAATTCTGACAAGGGGAAAGGAGAGAAGCAACACATTCTGAACTCTGGAAGAAGCATCATCTTTTGTATGGGAGCTGCAGGAAACACAACAAACCCACTCTGACAGGTGTTTGTAAAAGATTCGCAGTGATATGCAATACCTAAAAACTTCATAATTTCTATTAATGTATGTTTCTGACTCTAAAACTGGATTCTTGCTATTCGTTACAGGCAGTAATTATACAGTGCATCGGAAGTGATGATATCCTCAAAACCGTCTGGTAAGCACAAGAGTTACTTGAACCTTCCAGTAAATCACCAAGACACCCGAAAAATGACCCGCAGAGAAATTTGCAGAGACATGTTCTTTAGAAATCAGTTTGCAAAAATTTTCAGTGACATCAGACTTTTTAGTCTGGTAGAAAGAGTATGCCTGAAGATCACAAATTTCCATTTGAAGGTCACAGGTTACCTCACCGACTTCAATAACCATGGGGTTGTTGAACAGTACGAGTTCTGGTTTTACAGAGACAAAATCTTCTTGATATCTATTAATGAAGTGAAAACTTCTATAGGCTATGTTTGGACGGGGATAAATCTGCAACTTCCCGCCACCATCACGCTATGATATGCTGTGCATATGATATGCACGTTGGACACTTAATGCATGGGTAGATGAGTTCATATCGCCTACATGCTAATTTTAACAGTATATCTGTAGCTATAAGTATGAAGTGTTGTGCTTGGACAGCCATGAAAGTACAGTTTATAATCGTATTTGATATATAAAACTTAGTGTGTTCTTCATATAAACACACAGTTTTAATCCAATTTTGTAGGAACTTTGCATATGCACGAGGTGTGTACAAAAAGAAACCGAACTTCTGCTGTAATTGCTTTATTGCTCATCATACTAACTTTTACACACTGTCCCCTTCAAAGTACTGTCCTCCACTATCAATACACCATTGCCATAATTTTTTCAAGTTTTGAAACACCTCCAGGAATGCAATTTCTCCGATGGCGCAGTTCTCTCGTCGCATTGTCTTGAATTTCTTCTATGGTCTGGAAACGACGTCCTTTCAAAGTGTTTTTCAGTTTTGGGAAGAGAAAAAAGTCTGCCGGAGCCAAGTCTGGAGAATAGGGTGGCTGAGCCACAACGGGAGTGCGATGTTTTGCCAGATAATTCGTGACAAACAACGAAGCGTGAGCGGGTGCGTTGTCATGGTGCAACATCCACGACTGATTCTCCCACAGTTCAAGCCTTTTCCTACACACAGCATCTCTCAATCGTGTCAGAATTTTCTGGTAGACTTCCTTGTTTACCGCTTGATCACGTGGTACAAATTCATGGTGCACAACTCCTTTGCAATAAAAAAAAATGACCATCATCACCTTGATGTTCGACCGACTTTCTTTGGTCAAGGAGATCCTTTCCCCACCCATTCTGAAGACTGCCTCTTCGTTTCCACATCGTACCCACAAAACCATGTTTCATCGCTTGTAATGATGTTCTTGAGGAAGTTTTCGTCGTCATTTGCTTTTCCAAGCAACTCCTTAGAGATTCTCCTTCTGCTCGTCCATCAACAAGCGCAGCACCAGTTTTGCACTGACACGGTGCATTCCAAGTTTTTCTCTCAGGATGTGATTACAAGAGCCTACACTTATGCCAACTTCTTCAGCAACATCACGGACAGTCAAACGGGGATTTTCATGAATCATAGTGCAAACCCTTTCAACATGGTGGTCGTCTGTTGATGTGGAGGGTTGAGCAGATTTTGGATCGTCGGTAACCGAACTCCTGCACTCCTTAAAGTGCTTAAACCATTCATAGCACTGTGTTCGACTCATGCAGTCATCCCCGTATGCTTGTTTAAGCATTTGAAGTGTCTCGGTAAAAGTTTTCCCAAGTTTAACACAAAATTTCACACAGACGCGTTGCTCCTTCAATTCCTTCATTCTCGCTTTCTCACAAATCCACCGAGCACTCTCCACACGACCTCACTCAACCGGCTGTCACTCGTAAACTAATGCAGCGACCGTAGTGCGATAAGAGGCAATCTCTTGCCAAGAGATATCACTAGTGTGCACAGAAGTCAGAGAATTTTATCTGCAGCCGTTGGCACGCTATTTAATTAGTTCGGTTTCTTTTTGTACACACCTCGTATACTTTAAAATAAATAGAAAAATACTGTTTACATTTGATTAACAAAATCCTAAGCCCTCTCCTTAATTTGTGTCAATGTTTTTCATACAAACTCAGTTTTCAATCCGATTTTGATATTACTTTGCACACACTAAAAACAAGGCAGCTCATCGGTTAAGGAGCTTACTTTTCAAAGTTTCTTTCTGCGATCGTGGGTTCAAATTCCATGGTCAGCAGAAATTTTCGAGAGTTGTATTTGATTATATGAGCTTCACCGAGATCTTCCATGGTCTTGATTCCATGTTAAATTGTTGGCCCCTGAGGAAAGGAATTGGCCTTCCTGCCTCTGACACAATAGCTTGGTACATCTCGTTCTGAAAGATTGGAGTAACCTTCAGGTTGTGGACTAAATTGGAGTTTTAGTTTTTGAAGTGAAAACTTCTTTAGGCATGTTGGGCTATTTTTGGATGAGTAAAATCTTAAGAATTTGCATCAGTGGCATGCTAATGTTAACAGTATATCTGCAGCGGTCTGGTGGCTCAGTGGTTAAGGTGTCTGATTGGGAAATGAAAGGCCTTTGGTTCGAGTCCCTGTCTCGGTGGGGATTTTCATAGACACTTAACCAAACTTTCATCTCCGGCACAGCTTATTGTGTAATGTGTAGTATGCCACAACACTGGCAATGTTCGGGTTCCACGTTAAACTGTAGGTCTTCTGTACCTGGTAGGACTACCGGGTTAGGTTAAGACAGCAAAGGCAGGGGCAAAATGCACAGGCTCTAGAAATCCTGTCACCAGTTTATTGATTTAATGTCTCAATAATAAACAAACGATTTTGTTTGGTTACCTGACGCGGAAACAAATAAAGCTGATGGTTTTCCAACGCGGGAGCAGGCAACATACAAGAGAGAAGCATGGGTTTTAAAGATTAATGCTGCAAACACTCAACGACTGACCCTGGAATTTATTTATGGTCATAGCGAAAGCAAGCCGCATTGGAAATTGCAGTCGTTTAAATTCAAATGGTACATCAGTTGGTACCATTGGGATGCGAGGTATCAACACATCTTGTCCCTTATATTTTCCCGTTGGAATGGTTGCTTCGATCACATTGTTCAGTAATTTTTTCACTGCTAGCCATGTGCCATTACAAAGACGCGGTTGGTTGATATTCTGCAGCATTATGGCCACTGATCCTACTTTTAATTGAAGATTATGACACAGATATACTGGCAAATCCAGCGAGTTCAAAAATTCTGGTGGATAGTTGACGACATCTTGGTTAGTTGCACAATCAACTGATTTGTATGTCCTTAATTCACTGGACATTTCATTTTGAATTTTGAGATTTATTTCATTTACATCCGTGTTTTAGTCTCTGTAATATAGCTCATTCGTTCAACCAAAAAATTGAAAGGAAATGTAATGCAGCCAGTAAAAACGTCTACAGGGATTTTGTCATTACCAATGCCAACGAATTGTTTTGAAAACATTTCTTCAGATCGATCATTTTGCAATTACAAAGATAATCATAAAGCATGTTTGTTTTGTTTTGATTGACTGGCAGTAATATTATTTTCGTTGATGACACACAACCCCTTTTTTTCTTTGAACTTTATTTTGGGCAGGCATAGACTAATATCCATACAGTCTAATCAACTTGAAGGCATACTAGAGATAATCCTGAAGCACCTTTGTTTTGTTTTGATTGACTGGTTTGTATGGGAAAAGAAAAGTGTTGGTTTTACTATTTTCCACACAATTTTTACGTTTATTAACAAAAATATTTTTAAAAATATTTGACGAATTGGTCGAGCCGTTTCGAGTTTTGCGCTTAGCAACACATTAGGTGATTCATTTTTATGAATATAGATTTTAAAAGTTAGAAAGTATTCAATCATCGTGAATTCTACCTGAACATAATTTAAAACGAATGGAGCCCATCACCACAAGGCTTACCAGAACTTTGCATTCTTAAAATGATAGGATAAGTGTGGCTCAATTGTCAGATGCTAATGCATATCGCTTCTCAACTGAACTACCAGTAACAGATTTTGCTTTTTAGGTATTCTTATTATTGCATCCTTCTAAACTGATGCATTCTATTGTCATAGCTGAAACTTTCGTGAGAGGTGGCATGGGTCTAAATGTAAACACACTGAACAAATAAACACACAATTCGTTTTTGAAAGAAGCGAAAATTTAAAAACAACCAAGGAAATGCCACGCACGGAGGAAATAATGATAACACGTACATCAGTGATATTATTTTCGCTGATCACACGCAGGCATAGATTATTATCCATAGAGCCTAATCAACTTGAAGGCATATCAAAGATAATCCTAACACACCTTTGTTTTGTTTTGATTGAGGGAAAAGAAAAGTATTGTTTTTATTATTTTAATTCCAATTTTTGTGTTTTTTCTCTTCATAAGAACATTCCTTGTGCCTTAGCAAAAATATAAAAAAGAATTAGCCGAATTGGTCAAGCCATTCTCGAGTTTTGAGCTTAGCAACACATTTGGCGATTCATATTTATTATATAGATATATGTAGCTATAAGTACGATGTGTTGCACGTATGATATTGATAGTTTCAAGTTTTCACTTCTGTCAGGAGTCCCCAACCACTGCCATTTTTTTTCTATTTTTTATTTTTTTATTTCATGAAACATACTAAAATTTGGGGCACTTTTTTCTTCTTTCAACTGCTGACATGATGCGAAGTGCATCGTATTATTTGCCTTCATTGCAATTTGCATTATATTAAGTTTTTTGTGGAAGCCTTCAATATATCCATAAAGCTGGAAGATATTTTGTTTTCTGCCTTGTAGTTTCAGGCTTAAAGCATTTGATGGGATAGTAAATCTGTCATAAAAGCAAAATTATTTAAAAACTGAATATCTTCCAGTTTTTCTTGATATTCATGTCCAATGTTTTCATTTCTGAGAATCAGCCAGTGCACTTCACAGTACAATGAAATGTCATCAAACTCAGCATCCAAATTGTCCAGGAATCCAATAAATGCTTTGTATCTATAGGCTTTGCTACATTCCCTTGTTAAATTTACAGTATTTACAACAGTTTTAACTGTGTCACAAAGCCTTATATTGTTTCCGCAGAGTCTCTTGGTGGATAATGCAACAAAAAAAAAAAAAAAAAAAAAAAAAAAGTCATGACTTTTTCTTTACAGTCCTGTTATTCTAGTTTTATGATGAACCACTGTTTTAGCTCCATCTGATGCAATGCCAGGGTACTTCGCAAAACCTCCGTGTTTAGAAACGGCATCATCCAGTGCATTGAATAAATCAATATCCTTTTTGCTGGATTTAATTATTTCAATTCCAACAGTTCTTCATGAATTTCAAATTCTTTGGCTATTGTTCTGAAAAGATAAGGAGCTGACTGATATCAGTTATATCTGTGCTCTCATCTAGAGCTAGAGAGTAAAATTCAAATTTTCCCAAAATGCCCTTAAGAGAACATGAAACTTCCGCACCCATATGATTAATTCTTCTACTTACTGTCTGATGAGACAAGGAAACTGTTTCAAAATTTTTAGCCATCTTATAATCTCCAGATGAAGATGCCATTTTTGTACCACATCTCTTAACGAGTTCATCATCCTTACAAGACTGTTTACTTTTTACCTAACTCTAAACATATGTCATAAGATGCCTTTAAATCAGTAATGTTTGATGGTTTCAGGATATTCTTCAGTTAGTTACTTTCAGCTTCAAATCATTAAACACACAGTTCTGACATTTCCCTGGTATTGATCGTATTTTTGATTTATGCAAGCTTACGTTATACTCCATGGAAACACCTAAGACCTGAGAACAGATAACACACTGTGGTTTTCCATTATGGGCAACAACAAAGTAACTTTCCTGCTACTTTGACTGAAATTGTCATTTCTAAACTTCAACCCGCAGTTTCTTAAGTTCCGTCATTTTAGATACCACTTTCACAACAACAACAACAATCTCTTGTACTATATCTCTCAAACAACCTGTCTCTTCAAAAACAACCATTGCAAATTGCTCTGCAATGAAACCTTCCTGAAAATCCTCCGCAGCACACAAACCTATCACCCGTCGCATAGAGGTGGGACTGTTTCCCGCCTTCCCAACTAGCCTGACAAACTTTAAAAAAAGTAATTTTACTTAAAAGCTTAAAGCATTAAGAAGGATAAACAATTTATTTCCAAATATTAAACTCAAATATTTTTTTTTCCAGTACGAAGGGCAAGGGCGAGCAATAATGAAAGGTGGGCCGTATGCTGCCCGCATGTCACGGGTTGGACCACACTGGCCTAGAGAATTACTTACATGTAGATGTGATAGCTCCAGTTTTAAAGTCACCAAGGAGAGCATTACTGCTATGGTTTGTGCTAATTCTAGTGGGACTCAAGCACTGCCACTGTTAATCACAGGAAACATTAAGAAACTGAAGTGTTTCAAAAAGGTCACCTATGATGAATGGTGAAATTTTTCAAATGGATTACTAATTTTTTATTTCTAATACCAAAAGATATGGTAAAGAGAGAGGCAAAGTTGGCAGGGTGTTACTTATTCTAGATAATGCTGCATTACATCCTCCTGCTGAAAAACTAAACATGACAACTTCAAAGTGATGTTTCTTCCACTGTACATGGCAATAATTCTCGAACCAATGAATCAGGAAATAACAGAAGAAAAAATTAAGAGTATCTACAAAAAACAAGTGCTCTTCGAAGAAAGCAATAAAGAAAGTGTCATTGCTTTTTCAAAAAAGTTGAATCTCAAGGAATGCTGTGATATATTAGCCGATTCATGGAATTCTGTTCATCATCATTTTCTTCCGTCTAGTTTCCCGGATGCGATGTAAGAACGCTTGCCTGTCCAAGTATGTTTCCTGTTCTTGGATTTTAGACCATGATGCACCTTTTCCTGTAGATCTCATTTCACAAGATCAATCCATCTCCTTCTGGGCTGGCCTCTTGGTCTTTTACCCTTCAATTATTTTTTCCAGCCATATCCTCTTGTTGGACCCATCCACTTAACATGTCCCAGCCATCGCAATCTTGCTTTGGCAATCTTTCTGTGAAGGCTTTCATTGACTGGGATCTGTTTACGGATCACTTAATTCCTGATCTTGTCTGGAATTCTGTAACTCTGCTATTCCTGTGACAAGCCCGGGGCCCCATTTCGAAAGTGATGGGGAAGGAGGAGTCAGAGGATTAACACCTCGTTAGAAAAACCTAGGATCAACTGGCTCCAGTTGACAGCACCATGTGAGGACCCCTTGTCAGGAAGACCTCAACGGCAGCTACAGCGGAAACCTTCAGAACGGTGGAGCTTACGGAAGAGGCAGCGTAGTACCCAAGGCACTAATATGGCCTCAACTTGCTTCTTTGCAAGATTGGTAGGGGACTACCTAAAGCTAAGGGAGTAAACCCTAACAGAAAATCCTCTTTAGCATTAGGCCTATCAAGCCAGCAAAAAGAGTAATTGGAGATAGATTTCAAAAACGAAAAGAGCCTTGGAGAGGAATTCTGTTACTAAGCAAAATTTAATGAATGCATGAAATCAACTGTACCCTACTGCAGTAAAAACAGAAGATGTTCCACACTCTGCTGAAGGAGATGAACTCCAAATATTGGATGAGAAGACTACGTCAGTTATGTTTTAGAGACTGCAATGGAGATGATACAAGATAATGGTTAGAAAGTAATGATTTTTTTTAGGATTTCCAATGCTGTATGACAGTGAAATTGTATTAGAGCAAGTTGTGTTCCTCAAAATGATACTGATGAAGATAATAATGAAGATGATGTCAACACTGGACCATTCACTGCACTTGGGACTGCCACTGCAGTGTATGAGCTGTACACCAAATAAATTCAAACCCAATTTCTTTTGTTGAAAAGAATGAGAGCAAGGAATAAGATCTCTAAGATGAAGCAATAAATTATAAAGTAATGCAATTTTATAAGCGAAATAAAAACTATACTGTACTATATTTTGTATCCAAACAAATAGAAAATCTTAAAAATTGAAATCTGTCTATTGTAGTTTATTTCTGGACCAGGATTAAGTAATTTGGCAAAGGTTGATTAGGGTAATGATAGGGTAGCTTAATGATTCTGTGGTAGGATTGAATTCTGAGGAAGGAATGTAGATCATGCCCACAATGAACAATTTGGTTGATAGATTAAATGCCAGGAGAAAACAGGGCCAGGAATATAAGCAGGGGAATATGTGGTATTATGTCAGAGTTATAGAACATTTGTTTTTGGAAAGAGGTGAGGAGAAATCTGTAAAATGAGGAAGGCTATCTGGTTATGGTAGTAGATCAACACAAAGTAAATACAGAAAATTAAGAATGTCAAGAAGGTTTATTTCACTGTGTATATTCCAACCACAAATATACCATTTATGTATCTGAAAAACACTAGAAATATTGAGGTAGATTCTGGATAGCAATATATGCTGACCAACTTGTCCCATTATGTATCTGATTCCAAAACTGCCATGGAGATGAGTGTGGTACATGTGACCATGATGTCACCAGGAACAGTTGACAGAGTTAAGTTATAAAAACCCAAATTTTTCCGTAGGATGAAGTCTAAGAGAGACTTCAAAATGTCATATAAAACTGATGGGCTTCCCTATGGAAGGGCCAAGAAAGCTTTATGTGACCTAAAAAATATTTATAGTGCGAACTGAGAGTTTTTCTGATACTACTACTCTTCTGCACTCCATACATAGGATGTAGCTAGGGTTGCCAACTTTTCAGGTTTCCATGGCCGGACAAATTCCAACATTTCAGATCTCCATGACTGGACAAAAGCCACGGGGAGAGGGAGGAGTGGGGTAGAGAGGGATATGTATGTTAGAAAAAGTAAACTTTAGAGAGCAATTCGTTTTTTATTTTTACAATTAATTGTTGTTATAACAATTTCAAACTAAAAAGAAATAAAAAAAAAAATTGTTTGGAATAACAATCACAAATATTTAATAAAATTAATAATGCAATAAAATAACTATTATCTATTATTATGTTAACAGAACCTCTGCAGAAGAAACAGTGTCTTCTTCGGCACAGCCATTTAAAAAATAAAAATGGTTAAAATTGCTGTTTTAGATGAAGATTTAGTGTCCTTCTGTACTCGCATGATGTTTCATTGCTTTTATACCGCTAAATTTTACAGTAAAATTCAGTTTACACACCTGACAATATGCCGCAGAATCATTTTCTTTACGTAACCACGTTTTAAATTCACCATTTGAGAGCCACTCCTCTCTGAAACAACAATGTTTCCTTATTTTCTGCGGCAAATCACTCATTGTGTATATGTAACGTGCCAGGTAGGTTACTGAGACAATAAACCTTCACGACAATCAGATATGCCACCAACTGTTATAAACTTTTGAACAGAGTGAAACAGTCAAATTACGTTCAACGGGAGGGGAATAAGGAGCGAGACGACTTTGTTTATTTCCATATTTTTTTTAATTTATTAATAACTGGATATTTTGCATCCGGTCGCATGTAGTGAACCAGACACGGACAAATCACATTAGAACCGGACAGTCCGGCCGAAAACCGGAAGGTTGGCAACTCTAGACGTAGCCTACCAATATATCCTTGACACCTGGCACTCCCCTGGCTTCTTCTATTAAGACACCATCATTAAAACTTTCACTTAATTTTATCATACATATATTTTTGGGGAGTAAGGCTTTTGGAGACTGTATTAGCCTCTTACAACAAACTTTCCTTCATGTGGTGCACCCGGTTTGAACAGACCAGGCTCTGGAAACTGAAAGATTCCCAATATAAGGAGTCACCCACTGCTTGCTTATGGCTTCCTAAAGAGGGGCAGAAGAGCGGGTAGATGTCCAGGACACCCTCTTGCGCTTGGGGTTGGAAACTGGCACTAAGGGTGGAATAAATCAGGAATAATCAATGGCAAGGGGACGCAGAAGGTAACAGGAAGGAAACCACTGCATTAAAGATCCTAAGGGTACCCCAAGGACATGTAATCCTCAAACTACATATAGTATGATAGCTTCTTCATGGGTAAAATATTAAGGAGGTAAAATAGTGTCGCAATCGGATATTCAGATGGGGACTACTCTAGGAGTCGTCACAATGGATAGACACATTCCACCCATCATAGCATGGAATGTTAGAAATCTGAATATGGCAGGTAGATTAGAAAAATTAAATAGGGGGATGGAGCAACGTAAGTTAGATGTCATTGGTATTAGTGTGATTAAATGAAAAGATGTGAAAAGATGCACAGGATTTCTGGTCTGGGAATAACTAACACAAATGCTGTTAGTGGAATCACTGGTGTATGTTTTGTAATGAACAAGAGAGTAGGGAAACTAGAGTGTTATTATGAAGAGTTTAGTAACAGGATTATTTTGATGGGGTAGAAACTCACCATGTTTTTTTGTTTTTTTTTGTAACTGCTTTACGTCTCTTTTTAACATCGAGGTCTTTAGAGACGGGAAAGGATGGGGGGGCAAGGATGGGGGCAAGGAATGGGAAGGAATTTGGCCATGGCCTTTTTGAAGGAAGCATCCCGGCATTTGCCTGGAGTAATTTGGGGAAACCATGGAAAACCCAAATCTGGATGCCCGGATGGGGATTCGAACCGCCATCCTCCCGAATGCGAGGCGTGAATGCTAACCGTTACACCGCCCCGCTCGGTCTCACCTTGTTCCCATATCAACATCTAGAATAACTGCTTAATGAACCAACAGTGTCACAATGGTAAGGAAAATAGTTTAGACATTATCAATACAAACAGACCACAATTGTTCACAAACATTTCAATAGCTGAGGGAATTAGCAATCATAAAAAAGTATTCACAGCTGTAAAATCAATAACTTTGTGCAACAACAACAACAACAAAAAAAAAAAAAAAAAAAAGAAAGAAGTGCTTACAAATCTGAATAGGCTTCAGAAGAATGTTTTAAAAAGTACCTGATGTGTAATTACCTTATCTTTAAGATAACAAGAGACATGGATGTGGCATCAATTTATACGTGCAGTCAGGGAAGCTATGGACATACACATACCAAACTGGTAAATCACAGAAGGGAATGATTCATCTTGGTATACACGTGAAGTTAAAAGTTTACTCATAAGGCTAAGTAAGACACACACACACACACATCAAAAGGATGGGGAACCGTAGTGACATGGAAAAATTACTCAAGAGGAGTATTAAAAATGTGCTGTGTGAGACTGTGCTGTTCATGCCCTCAGACCCATATCCTTATTAATTTCAATATTATGAATTGAGTATAATGTTGGAGAGAAATAAATATTGATTAATAATAAAGCTGTATATTTTTCATATGAATGACTATTGTTTTGATGGAAGGAAATTGTGTAAACAAAGTGTAATATGATTAAAACCAGTATAAAGTGAGTAACGTTTATTAAAAGACTAATTGTGGATGTTGTGTAAGCCATTATGTTTTATGTATGATTTTCAACTGTATGGAATTGTTTGCCAGTTTTATGTTTAAATGCCTGTAAATAGTCCATATTTTAATTTAATTTAAAAATGTTTCTTCATGATTGTAAATAATTTTGGACTGAATATAAATCAAAGCAAGACAAAAGTGATTAAATGTAACAGAAATGATACCAATACTAATAGATTAAATATAAAAATAGGATCGGATGAAATAGGAGAAGTAAGTGAGTTCTGTTACTTGGGAAGCAAAATTACAACCGATGGCCGAAGCAGGAATGATGTTAAAAGCAGAATAGCATTAGCAAAAAGAGCCTTCATGAAAAAGAGAAACTTTTTAGTTTCAAATATTGATCTAGTAATTAGAAAGAACTTTTAAAACTCTATGGGTGGAGCACAGCACTTTACGGTAGCGAAACATGGACTTTAGGAATACCGGAAAGAAAGAAAATTGAAGAATCTGAAATGTGGTGCTACAGAAGAATGCTGAAAATTAGGTGAACAGACAAAGTAAGAAATGAACGAGCTTTGGAAATGATGGGTGAGAAAAGAAGTTTGTGGAAGAAGCTTACAGAAAGAAGAGTCAGACTGGTAGGTCATATTTTGAGACATGCTGGATTGGTTAATTTGTTAGTGGAGGGAACAGTCGAAGGTAAGAACTGTAGAGGAAGACAGAGATTAGAATATATGAAGCAGATAAATGAGGACGTGGGTTGTAAGGGATATGCAGAAATGAAGAGGTTAGCACAGGATAGGAAGGGATGGAGGATTGCATCAAACCAGTCGAAAGACAGACGACAGCAAAAAAAAAAAAAATCTTATCATTCACAAATTATAGGAATTATTATACTTTGATGAAAATACAAATCATCTGGCGACTTGACTCAAAAAACAATCTGTGAATATAAGAATTAAGCTACAATAACTATGACAACTTATAGCAAGGAGCTTATCAGTATGGTATACAGGAACAGATTAGTGAATGGATACAAGATTTTCTAACTGGTCACTCACAGTATGTAGATGTTGCCAGAGAAGCCTCTGCTAATCTAAATGTTACATCAGGTGTTCCTCAAGGAAGTGTAATAGGACCTCCTCTTTTCTTAGTTTTTATAAATGATCTTGGAGAGAATGTTAATATTGTTCACTTATGTTGCAGTCACTATACAGATGAAATGAATTTGCCCAATTGTTCAAAAATTCAACAGTCTGGACATTTTGGGATTGTGTGATCAATGGCAACTTACACTAAATTGGAGGGGAAAAAAAGTGCAATGTAATGTGCATAACTCCTGTTTATTGAGGAGTACAATGTAAACAGTTCAGTTATTGACATGACTGATTCACTGAAGTATTTGGGAGTAACGGTAGAAAGCAACAGAAAATGGAACCAGTATATAACTTCAATAATAGGTAGAAATAATTCTAGGCTGTGAATTGTGCATCAAATTTTGAAAAATTTAACACAAATACAAAGGAGATAGCATACAAAACTCTCGGGTGCCCATATTTGGACTACTGTTGTGCCATTTGCTATCCGTATCACAAGGGATTCATTGATGATATATATAGAGAGCGTACAGAGAAGCACCACTCAATTTGTCACTGCATGCCACAGTCTTTATAAAGGCATCATATAATTGTTATGTACACTGAGCTGGGATTTTATGGCAAACAGTCGACATAAGTATAATTTGAATTTATTGGTAATCACGTGAACAACTCCTTTCTTCTTCTTTTTTTCCAATCAGACCTACTAGGGCCACACACCAATTTCAGTTCTTCATCTTATGTTGGCATTTTTCCTTCCATTTAATCCAACATTCCTTCATCATTTAATTGTATTTCTTCCTTCTCTTCTCAGACCGCCGGATTTCTTTCCTCTTCTGCCTTGGAATTGTTCCATACTTAATACCTTAATACCTAAAGATCTCTCTTTCTGCAGTTTCCTCTTATTTCTTTACAAATCTTTCTAGATCTCTTAAAACCAGCTTCTTGTTGTTGTAACTGAATATACTTTTGTTAACGTGTTATAATCTAATCTATAGATGTGTCCAACAAATAGGAATCTTCTTTTTCTTATCAATACTGTTATATATTCTATGTTCTGGCATATTTGTTTATTACATCTTAATTTCCACTGTTCTGTTGTTTTCATTGGATCTACGATTTTTCTTCTTTCTAGTAATTCCAATTTATCTAATCCATAATTCAATACTAGGCATTTGCTTGCATACAGATATTCTGGTTTCATGATTGAGTAGTAGTGTCATATTTCAAGATTTTTAGATAAGCACTTTTTTATTATAAAAATTCTTAATAAAACCATATATTATGTCCATCCTATATATCATTTCTTCTATGGCATATTTATCTAAACCAGTGTTTCCCAACCTTTTTTGGGTCATGACCCACTTTTAATATTTTTTTGCCCCCCATACCTAATTTTTAATTAAAAAAATATTTTGCTAACATCAAACGAAACTATACCTAATAATTATTTACAGCACTGTTTTAAGAATTTGCTTTTTTGCTATATTTTGTATCTATATCTAGCATTGCATTTAAATAAGCCGAAGAGAAAGCGGTAAAGTCGTATCAAGTCAATTTCTAAATTGCCCCCCTGAAAAAACCAAATGCCCCCCTGTGGGGCGTGGGCCCCACGTTGGGAAACACTGATCTAAACCATTTCCTTGAATTATTTCCCCCCAGATGTTTAAATTTCTTTACTTTCTCTTTTTGTCAAACTTCTGTAGCTAAAAATTTTGGAGCACTTTTAACCTTAGTATTATACATTTATACACATTCCTACAGAAATTCTCACACCTGTTTTGTTGGCTATTTGTTTCAAGAGATTGATTTCTGTTGTAGCATTTGTAATACTCTGAAACTATAGCAAAATTGTTAGAAAATGCCAGGCAATTAATTTCAACAACTTCGTTTTTTCTCCTCAAGTTATTGGTGAAATTTTGTGTTCTTTCAATTCTTTATTCTATATTCTTACAATTTTCTCAAAGACACAGTAGATCAAAATGGGTGACAAACCATCACCTTGTAGCACACCTGTTTTTATCTTTATAGGCTTTGATATTTCACCCATAAATTTTACTTTTGACACTGTCTGTAATTGTTTCAAGTATTAGATTTGCCAATATAGATTTCAAATTCATGAATTGTTTTCTCCAAGGTTTCTCTAGCAATAGAGTCAAAAGTCATTTTAAAATCTATAAATATGTGCTTGGAGTTTAGTATTCAATTACAAATTATGGATTTTAAATTAATTTATTGCTCTGAGCAAGATCTACCTTTTCGAAATCCACCCTGATATTCACCCAAATGCATGTGAGATATTGTCTCTACCTCAATTCAGCAATGTGAATGTTTTGTAATCAATTTGCAATAGGGATACTCCTCTATAATTATCAACATTTTGTCTGTCACCTTTTTTATGCAATACTTTCCATTTTTCTGGAATCTTCTCTGTTCTCCAAATACCTTCAAAAATTAATTCTTGAATGATTTTTGACTGAGATTATGGAATCTTCTCCATTAGCTTTATTATTTTTTTACTCTTCAGCAGTTGGTGGTGTATCCTCTTCTAGATTATCATTAATTTCTCAAAATTCCAGTTTGTGGTTTGGTTAAGGACAATTTAGAAGCTAATCAAAGTGCTTCACAACTATTTCACAATTCTCAATATTGTTTATGCCTATTCTACCATTTTCATCTTTAAAGCACATATTGTGTGCATGATACATCTTTAATTTACTGTTAAAAGACTGATAAAGGTTTTGGAGTTATTTTTAATTAAACTATCGTGCAATTCAATAAGTTGTGATTTTTTATATATATATAGATCTTCCAACTCCCTTATTATTCTTGTCTTGCCTTTCCTTTGCTGTTTTAATTGTTCATTATGGTCAATCTTCCAGAGCATTCCCACTTTACAAACGTTTTATCCTTTCTATTAACATTTCTTGACCTATTACATTCCACCAAGGTTTCTAATGATTCTTGTGTTCATTTCCAGCCTGTCAATTTTATATTTCTTCACTCTCTCTCTCTCTCTCTCTCTTTTCTTATATTTCTGCAGGGCAAAATTTTAGACAAATAGTGATCAGAGAAAAATTCCCTGCTTCTTATTACCTTCATATTCATGACTTCTTTCATATTTATTTGGGAGATGGATACATGGTTCAGTTGAAACTGACCTAGCATCAGATTTCGAAATATCCATGTTCTAGATTTTCTTGGGAGTTTCTTAAACAAAGTTGACATTAACTTCAGTTGAAAGATTTACAGATAGTAATTAATCTCATTCCACTTTTATTCGTTCTTTAGTGTGCTGGATATTCTCTTGCTATTTATCTATGAATTCTATTTATATTGATTTAGGAATTGAAATCTCCTAGTAATATCACTAAATTTGATTTTGGAATTTTAGCTGTTTCGTCATCCAAAAAATCTGAGAATTCTTCTACTTTATTTGGATTTTTTTTTTCTGTACTCATTTATTGGTACATGACAATTAATGAAAATACTTTTTATTTTAACTATTAATTGATAGAAGAGATATTCTTTCTGATCTAGATTTGAATTTTATTACATTGTCTATTAATTTCATTTGAACATAGAAAAGTAACAAGAAGTTTTTTTTTTAATTATGGCTTCACGCCTCATCGATATCAAGGTCATTAGAGGCGGGAAACAAATGGGAACAAGGAACAGGAAGGAATTCAGCCATGGCCTTTTGAAGGAAGCATTCGCCTGGAATGATTTGGAGAAACCATGGATAATCCAAATCTGATGCCCAGACGGGAACAAGAGCTGGTATTCTCTTCATAACTCAAATAACAAGTTTACCTTTAGACATTTTATATTTCTTTGTTTCTGTGACATTCTAAATCTGGTCTTTTGTACTGCCAAGATGTAAACATTATTTTTACCAAGATATAATTCTAATTCTTTCCGTTTATCAACCAGAGTACCCGCAGAAAATTTCTATTAAGTTTGGAAGAATTCCAAGCATGCTCAGATTCATCAATATTGCATAAGTTGGGACGTCCCAGAGCCCTAGGCCCCGATGCTTTGTATAACGCAATGGTGGACTCCTCTTCTGAGCTAATGCGTGGTTTCCATTCTGCGATTGAAATAATAAGTTTTAAGGGGAGTAATTAAGGGGGGGGGGGAGAATTAGATTCCAAAGTATGACTGGATTGTTAGTCCAAAAGGTTTTTTTTTTAACTGACTGCACTAAGTTGTTCTGCCCTCTCAGTTGTTGAAAAATGAGATTCTTCTTCCACCATTGGGATCTATGATCATTTGGCTCCTTTCATTCATAAGTGTGATGAAATACATTTTGGTGCAAAGCACCTTTTGCCATCCACAACTTTCTGAATTGTAGAATAAAGATGTAGATGTAGATTGTGTCTCAAAATATTTGCCACTAAGATTTATACACTTTTGCCTGCATTCGAACCAATTCTCAAAACATCTTTCCACTCAAATTTTAATAAGACATAAACGTGGTTTTGGAAGGGTTCAACAGCTTGAGAGGTGATGAAAGTTGTTGTCCACATTTATTTTGTTTGACATTCAGGAACAAAAAGAACTTATTAGGTGATAAAGCAAGTGAATGCATGCAATGAGACATTAATTTGATGTTTAACAAATGTAAGCTTTCTCGGTGAGTCAGCTGCGTAAAATCTTCGAGTTTTCCACCGGGATATATCGAGAAGATTTTACGCAATTAATTTAATGTTTTTCATCCTCAAATAATCAGTTATTTCAGGTACTATGCGAGAGCTGGTCTCATCATGAAGAAGAATGATGCGGCATACAACAATACAAAAGAATTATTGTATATTTTAGTTGGAGTTTTATCTATGGGACATTTTAAGTCAGTAGAAGGTTTCAAATGATGGGAGCTTTTGGTCTTTGATTGGAAGAAAGGGGAAGGGGAAGGGAGGGGACTGGCTGGTAAGTTGATAAAGTCTGGGTGTGTACATACAAGGTTCTGCGAGTGAGAATTTCAGATCGAATACATTCCATTTCATTCTGCTTCCTTATTTTATGCACCAGAAAGTAGTTAATCAGGTTCTCGGCTGTAGTCAATTAACTGAATATTACTAATGCAACTGTGTGTAACCAGCACATACCAACCAACCAATTATAAATAATTCCATTATAGTGTCACATAGCTCAACTGTGAAAGCAACTGTGTGGTTTAATTAAGTAGTGGGGATCGAGATAAATATCAGTTTTCAACACTGTGAAAATGCACTGAAAGGTGAAACGTGAATAGAGCTGGGATTGTAATAATCAGAAAGAGAGGACAACAACTCCCAAACCATGCTACAATAAGCTTTGACCAAAGAAGGTGAGAAGAGAAATTATTTCGGATGCCGAGAAGCAATAGTAATGCCAACAAGTGGAGGTTGATTGAACTACTTTGCAGTTGGAGTGAGACTTCAAGGAACGGAGCACAGAGACTTCAGGAGCAGTAGGCATGAACCGTATGCAGTCCCAGCGTTCCAGATAGCAGAGCAACAGAACAAAATGGAAGAAAAGAACCGTTTTTATCCATACAAACTGACAAAATAAATTCAGTTTTTTCTAACAATTTAATCTTAAACTTCTTTTTCTCTAAACTCTCTTTCAATTTGCAAAGAACTTTTCCATTTAATTTCATAGTCAGAAATGACAAAATGTTGGGGGAAAAAAAAACAACATATAATCTGCATTTTCATATACAATGATAGAGTAACTGCTATTTTTCCTGTCAACTTTAGCAGTATTTTTTTCTTTCAGTTTCATCTGACAGAGGAAGTGTTACTTTCAATTACAAACTTTTACTTGAAATGTGGAATATTTTCTGCTGATTCCATAATCAACCGACTTAACAATTTTTGTTCATGTACAAGTACTCTGCAGTTACCGAAACCCTGTTTGTGGGTTTAAATATTTGTTTACATTGAATTGCAATTTTTTAAAGAGATTGTATTGTGATATTTTCAGCAAAGAGTGTGGATATGGAGAAGGTTGTCATCAAGGGAGCTCTCCGAGGTTGATTTGAACCACAGGGACAAGAAATTGTATGACTGTTTGGACACACTTAGAGTAATAACAGTTTTCTTAAAGGCAGCATAGAGCCAGTAAGAAGGAAAATTTCCTTATTTCATTATGGCAAAGGATCTAAGCTTTTTATTTCCAACATTTTTGTAATGTGAAGGAGTCTTTATTCTTTTGCTATCTTGCTCAGAGGAGTGATACATTTGTCACTACCTTTTCATGACTACAGGCTGAGTTAGACTAAAGCTCTATGTTTACTTCCTTACACAGTTTATATGGGTAAAAGCGAATGATCAAGATTGTTGTAAACAAAGTACTGTATGAATGACTGGTGGGTGCAGCCACCTTCATTGTTGAGACAGTGACAAGCCTATTTTATAATGTTTAAGCCGCATAGCATGTATGACTACGCACTCCCCAAACAGCCACAGGTTGATATTTTTTTGGGTCCACCTACTTAAATGTTCAATCTGTTTATGGAAATTAATAAAGGGGCCCAGTAATTGTTATTTTGGTGAAAATGAGAAGTTTTAACAATAATTTATATGCTTTATGAACAGCTTAGAATGTTATGACACAAGGAGAATTTGTTTCGGATCAGCTTATGTCCACAGTTTTAAGTTGTTTCATTTGCCAAGGAATTGTGCCTACCATTACCAGATACCCACTGGAAACCTATTTCATTGTATTTTGTGTTTATGTATGGATTTTTTCCCCCCTAGATGTTAAGGCATTTCAATGTGTTAAAGGTGCATGAGCAATGAGGACCATTTTGTGACAAATTCAGGATTTTGTCAAACCCATCCTTTGCCAAATTGCAAATGGAGGGGATGTAACAATACAATAGAATTACCATGTATTTTAATCAGAGTTTTATTTATGGAACATTTCAAGTCAGTAAAGGATTAATATCACTGGATTCGAGTGGTGGGGAACTTGCAGTCTTTGGCTGGAAGAAGGAGGAAGTGAAGACTTGGCCAGCAAGTTGACAAAGATTGGGTGTGTCCGTATCAGGCTCTGCGAATGAGCTATGGCACGGTGTAATTATTAGCCATCATCAGGACCAAGTCAAGTATCCGGGTTAACATACGATTGCGAGAACTAACATCTACCACATGCTGTATTGCATGAAAAAGCAAAAATGACTATTTACATGTGGCTCTCCAGTGACATCCGGAAACAATGTTGGGGCAATTTCTACTGCCTTAAAATCATTTTTGCAAATTTTTCCCTATTAGATTATCATGTTCAACTACTAAAGCATGAAAGTACCAGCAGATGCTAGAACTGCCAATTGTAATACAGTAAGTACACTATTCTGAAAACTATTTATGCTAGCCCCCTAATTTAAGTCATCAAATTTAACTTGAACTTTCTGAAAATGACTTTAATACTTTATGACTTCTGAAGGCTGACAAAAGTTACATCATAATTTTTGCTGAATACCATCAGAAAGATGTTACTGAATATTAATCAGTAACGATAGTTAATTTTTAAAGCAGCTATTAAAAATAAGAAATATATACTGATATATAATTACATTGAAGAGTAAAATCTAATGTAAATGAGTGTGTAGGAAAATTTTCCTCATTTACAAACATTTATTTCAAAATTAATAATAAGCAATGTATTTTAGTTAGCTGAATGATACAGGTACTGCAATTAACAAGGTATCACTAGAGTTCTTTTGGTTAAAACAAAAAAAAATCAAGAATATATATTATGAAATGCACAAACATTTTCTTGAATGTTTCCAGAGTTTGTCATTCAAAAAATATTGAGTAATAAAAATAAGTGAAAACAAAAAGGTCTATTATTTTACTGTTTCAAATATCAAGGCGTTTGTCCAGAAATTCAGAGAACTTTTAAACTAAACAGAAACTTCCAACTATCCACTAAAAAGCAATATTACAACAATATTACTTTTTTTGTAAGCGACACTGGGTGTAGTGCAGTGATTGTGGAGCAGACTAGATTTTAAGGCAAAAGGAGTATTTTCTGTGTGTAATAGACAAAATTGCTATTCAACAAGTTTCTGGAAATATCAATAAAATCAGTTAAAATAAAAAAAAATTACCAGAGAAAAAATATTACTCACATTTCCACATTTTTCACAGATTTATTTGGGTGATTTGACTGATCAGACTTTTCTGGTGCTTGATTGGTACTCTTGCAAAGAGGCAATATACCAACGTTGGAAATCCCCAAATCTGATTCCTGTGTAGCTACCGGTTCCTCAGTTTTTTTCACTTTCGTATTTTTTATCAAGAACTCTATAAGTGAAAGCTCTCCTTTATTCTTACAGGCACCTGCACCAGCATCTTTTTGTTTCAAATTATCTGTGATCGAATCTTGCTGTTGAACAAGTATACTGCAGTCTTTACGTGGTTCCGAGTTGCTCACTTGTTTACATTCACTATGAACCTCATCATCATTCATATTTATCTCTTGATGGAAGAGTATTCTGTTTACACTATCATTTTGGTTACCATTTTCCCTTTCTTTGCCTCCTGTGGGTGATGGTGTCAAAATTGGCTTATCCATCAACACATTTCTATATTCTGTTGCACCAAGTTTGTTTGTTACAGCTTCTGAACAAAGATCAGAGTTAACATTTGCATCAAAGTGATCAACACTAGAATTTAACTTAAGTATTTCTTTTTCCATCTGTTCAACAGAGGATGCGCTATTCTCTTTTAAGTTAATTTCTGAATAATTAACAGCAAAAGAAGGATTTTGTACTGGTTCACTTTGGTACCCTACATTTTTCTTGCTTGGCTCAGGTACATCTTTCCCCTCATTCTGCTTTTCTAAAAAAGACAACAGTGAAAGAGGATCCTTCACACTTTTTCTCTTGCTCTTACCACTTACCCGTGAATCATCACATTGCAATATCTGGTGAAAACCACCTGAAACATTGTCATTCAAACATGTGAAAGTTCTACTAGTTTCAACGGCTGATAATTCTGACATGTCATTCCTTGAATTATTTTTGTGATTTGTTGCAGTTCGATCAATTGTCACAGGTTTTTTAATTGATTCTAACACAGAATCACCATCCACGGATGCACTGGGCACTATCTTATTAAAATTAATTTTAGTTTGCAATGATGTATCAGATGAATTATTATCACTATTCATTGCTGACACACAATTACTTCTATTAAGCCTTTTTTTATTCTTTGTTTGTTGCAAGAGGTCCATAAGACCTAAAAGAGCAGACTTTTTCTTTGCAGATGTAATTTCTGCTTCGTTTCTTGAGGACCCATTCAGAACAGTATCAGAGTTGCCCAAATTTTCATTTGGATTGAAGCTTTTGCTCTGTGGGGAAAAAATGTGAAATAAATTAGCCGCTCGATAACTTTTGCAAGTTTATTTAAAAACAAAATAAAGAATTATATACCAATAAAATAAATTTACATAAATACTTATTCCTTAATATATTTAATGACACAAAATAATATCCAATAGTGGAGTTACTGTCATTTGTTCCAAATCAAAATATTTGTACGAATACAAAAATAACAGACTGAAATATATACAAATTCAAATTACATCATTTCTATCGAATTAACTACAAATTTTTCTAGTGAGAACTTGAAAGTATTGACAAGCTGTATCAGAGAAGATGGCATCTGAAATATGGTCATTAGTTGTAATTGCAGTTTGTTTTGTTGAACTATTCTTTAGATTAGCAATGGAAACAGAACCCCATTCAGAACCCACATACAATAATGCCAGAGGGGAAAATTGCCACTGGAGCTTATGCTCCATTGCAAATTAAATTAATAATTCATCACTAAATGTAGATGACAGATAATACAACACTGCAGTTGCATAACCAACAAAGACATGGGAGAGAAAGCAGGAATAACAAGAATGATGACTGATGACTGAAAGAAGAGGTAGATCTCAAGTTGCAGATGTTTTATAGAAACTTCTGTTTAACTAGTTTTTCACCCAAGATAGCCACAAGTACACTATTAAGAGATGAAATAGTGGAAATTAATTTCATAAAGGGGAAAAAAATTCTGTAAATTTGTGCCAGTTGAAAAACTCTGTCGACGTCAATACTGAAAATTCTCTCAAATTTATTTTTTCATTATTTATTAGTCTTTCAAGCCTATTGGTTTTGTGATCACTGAAACTGGAAGTCATAAATTTTCCACATTCCAAGGAAATGATTAGACACTATATGATGTAAAGTTCACAAATCAGAACAGTAAGTGCTAAAGACTGAAATAGAATTTAGAACAGACCTGAGAAGTCTAAAGTTTAGCTAAATCAAAACTCATAAGGCAATTCTAAAGACGACATTCCACAATTACTGTGCATGATATGTTCAAGAAAAACGTGGCTTGTCATAAGAACAAGAATGTCAACTGAAATCACTTTATATCCCAATCAGTTAGTTCTAAGGTGGCTTCGTTCACAAGAAAACTAAGAATTTCAAATTTGCTATGCTTAAATATTAAACTGTCATCAAAATGATGTAATTCTGTGGCAACCAGTAACGACTAATTGAAGCAGTCATCTATAGCACCCACCCTCCACCTTCTTTTATTGCTGATGAAGGATAGTATTTTGTATGGTATTCAAGCAAATTATCCCAAGCACTGAAATCACACAACTAGCCACTGGACTTAGTTCACAAATAACTTTCATGTGCCACATCATAAACTACTCATCCTATTGAAAACAATAAACCATCAAAAACCAACCATACTCCAGCCCTGGTCAACCGAATCCTGCAGCAAGGTTCTGATTTCCTTCAGGCCTGCCCTGAAATAAGATCCATTCTCTGCAAAATCCTCCCTATCTTCAGCAGATCTCCTAAACTCAGTCAACTACTAATTCACAATTGATGTTTTCCAGTCGCACCAGACAGTCCCAAAACTCTTTCTCAGAAAATAGGCTCTCATGCAAGATGTGCACCACTTTCACCAACCCTATCTATAACTTGCTAAAGCTTTCCCATCATAGGACATAACACCTGTAAAACCTCCCATGTAATATATCAACTAACTTGCAATCACTGCCCGACTTCCTGCATAGGTTTGACCACCAGTCCACTGGCCATAAGAATGAATTGCCACTCGCAGACTGTATTCACCTGGGTTCCAAACCATCCAAGAGCTGTCCATGCCTCTTCCAATGACACCAATAATTTTAATTCTTGCTTCATGGTCTGTGCTATCAGAGTCCTCCCAAACAGCAATAGTCCCTCTGAACTCCGATGGTGGAAGATTGCATACCAGTACAAAATGGCCACAAGGCAACCACCCAGTGTCAACTTAATACCCTCTATTTGCTTTAGCTATTCCTTTTTTCTCCCCACTCCTTTATCCTGAATGTTCATGTTTATTTATTTTTTTACATTTACCTATTTAATGTTTTATACGAGGGTTGGAACTTACATAGTGGCAACTATTTATTCACAACCGATAGAAAAGCGCTACATGTTTGCACCTGTTACTGTCCTTCAAAGTAGTAACCAGCGTTGTGTAGAACTCGTTACCAGCGATGTGGAAGGCGTAGTATACCATTAGCAGAGCCTGTTCTGTTGATGGTGCGAATCGAGTGGTCAACTGCCTGCCTGAAGCAAATGCCACGAAGTTGTTCCTTCATCTTCGGAATAAAATCAAAGTCACAAGGACTTAAGTCCGGGAAGTATGGTGGATGGCACAGTACTTCCCAGTCCCATCGACCGAACAGAGCAGCCACAGCTTGCGCTGTATGCACCCGCGCATTGTCATGCAAAATGATGGGTGGGTTGCACAGAAAGTGTTGCCACTTCTTTCGCAAAGCTGGTCGCAGGTGATGCTCCAAAAACGAACAGTAATACTGTGCATTGACGGTCTGCCGTGGAAGAATGTAATGCGTTAGGATAACACCATCACAGTCATACACGAGAATCACCATAACTTTCACTTTCTGACGCACTTTCAACTTTCGCGGCGACCCATAGTGATGCCATTCATTGGATTGCCATTTCAGTTTCGACTCGTACGATGTGGCCCATGTCTCATCCAGTGTTACAATACGGCGTAAGAAAGTCTCTCCATCGCGCTCATAGCGCTCCAAGTGCATCTGAGCAGCATCGTAACGCATCCATTTCTGCATTTCCATCAATTCATGTGGAACCTGTTGTTCCTGTTTCAAAAACATAGTGATACCATTATGTTAGACCGCTTGCTCACAAGTGACTGCGTTTCCCTCGATTGTTCGCACGCCAGGGATGTGGGACGGGCGAGTCCATTTGCTCGGAGGTAAGGTAGGCATGTTAACAATGTGTGCTATCAGCAACAATAGTAGATTCCATTGCATAGTGTCTCCACAGCAGTGTTGCCACTATTTAAGTTCCAACCCTCGTATTTAAGATATTTTGTTATCTGCTCTTTCTGCCAGTCTGTAATTAGTTTTGATATTTTGCATTGCTCCTTTAAATTACTACCCTGACCTCAGTTTGAACCCACCACTGACCATGTTCTTGGTTTGACAGTCACTATCTGAGACAGTCACCTACAGCAACCACTTTTCAACAGTATTCTACTTGCTGACGAAAGGCTAAGACCGGAAAATATCAATGTCTCTTGTGTTCATGTTATTACGTGTACCTCACTGCCCAGCCATCATCTTAGGTAAGCAGTATCCCTATCTTAACTTGTAATTCCATTTAACTATATACCACCCAAGGCTGACAGCTTACATGCTGCTAAAATAATGACCCCAGTGAAAACGAAGGCTGCTAAAAATAAATCTTAACAACTTATGCTATGCCACGAAATATTGCTTTTAATTGTGGTTTAGGCCACATATATCACAATAAATTTGGAACTTCTTTCATTCAAACTAGGTAATGGTTTCAGTAAAAAAAGCAACTAATAATTAATATGCCAATTTAAACAAAATACATATTTTTCTTCCAGTGTTCCGACAATTCGTATCTTAGCAATTCCTTAACTTAATAGTACTGTTATAAAATAAAATTCAATGTAATTCCTCGTGACCATGATTCAGATCAATATTACAATGTTTGAATAGCTGACACAGTTACATGTTGCTGAAATAATAGCTTCAGTAATATTGCTCAGTGAAAGCAAAAGAAATTAAAATAAATCTTATAAACTTACATTATGCCATGTAATATTTGTTTTAATTGAAGTCTAGGCTGCACATATTGCAATCAGTGTGCAACTATTTCCATTCAAACAATTTAATAATTTCAATAATAGGACACAGTTTAAATTATTCTGGGGGGGAAAACCAAATTATTCAGGCCCTCTGTTGTAACGTCAAATGCCAGTTGTAATTCTGACCCATGCTAAGTAACAATCTAATCAAAACTTTTGCTAACACTGATGCTCAAAAATTAAAGCTTTTATCTTACATATCAATGGACAAATAATTTAAGTAATACTTCTATAGATCAAATGAATAATATGTAAATATAACCATCTTATGATTGATTTGCTGATACATACTTTTACTAGTCCCACCCCCAACATGGTAATTTTAGATACTTTTTTTTTTTTTTGCTCAATACCATGTGTAATATGTCTAGTAGGAAGAGTGATACAGTAGGCAAGCACGATGCAGAATGGCATCGTCCGTCTTTATCCCCGTGAGTCTGTTTTACTTGGTCCCATAATAATATTATCTATCAAACCAATAGAAAAACCACTGCTGAGAGCCATGCTGTTAGTAGGTTTTGCAGGCTACAAGTAAGATTTTATTTACTAACCAGCTGGTGCCCACGATTTTGTTTGTGTTTGTAAAGAATTTTGATTGACAGCTACTGACTTGTAACCACATAGCGCATGACGGGAGACTTGAGGCTAATACCACACACATACATTAGTGATCTGCGCAGGGTAATTATGGCTTCAAAGTGAAATATAGGGACACACATGTCTTTGGTCGAAATATGAAAACGCCATCCGTCGGTCAATTTCAACCATCATATCTCCCACACCCCATAGCTACCAACATGACATCATCATGGTGCACGTTGGGAGACTTGAGGTTAATGTCACACACAAACACCAGTCGACTGCGTGCGCTAGGTGGTTTTGGCTGTGGAATGAAATTTTTAGATCAGGTCCACCACTTTCAACCACCATATCTACTACATCCCCACAGCTACCACCGACATGCAATCACCATAGTAAACACCAGGTTACTACCACACTCAAACGCCTGTGGTCTGCACTTGGTAGTTTGGCTACAAGTTGAAACATAGGGACAGACGTCTTTGGTAGAAGAAGGAAAATGACCTACGTTGACCACTATCAACCAACATATCTCCCACATCCCCATACCTAGTGACATGTAACCACCATAGCACATGGTGGGAGACTCGATGCTACTACCACACACCAACACCAGTGGTTTGTGCAGTACAGTTGTCGCAGCAAAGTGAAATATACGGACACATATATGAAATACGAAAATATCCTTGATCAACCACTTTCAACCACCATATCTCCCACACCCCCACAGATATCGAAAATCGGAGAACGTTGAGCTCGATTGGTGAACGTATGCTATCACACACAAACACCAGTGATCGGCACTAGATACTTTTGGCTAAAAAGTGATATATGTGGACACACACACACACACACACACACACACACACACATCTTTCGTCGAAATTCAAAAGTGCCCCACCATATCTCCCATACGCCTATAGATACCAACATCTAATCACCATAGTGCATTAAGGGAGACTTGGTGCTACTACCACGCACAAACACCAGTGATCTGGTGATCTGCGCTATGCAGTTGCGGTAGCAAAGTGAAATATACGGAACCATATGCCTTTGGTCGAAATACGAAAATATCTTTGATCGACCCCTTTCAACCACCATATCTCACACACCCGCACAGATATAAAAAATCGGCCAACGTTGTGCACGATTGGTGAATGTACGCTACTACCACACACAAACACCAGTGATATACACTATAAAGTTATACACAAGGACACAAAAGTTTTTGGTTGAAATGTAAAAGTGCCCAGGTCTATCACTTTCAATAACCATATCTCCCACACCCCCATAGCTACTGACAACTAACCACCATAGTTCACGATAGGAGACGTGATGGTACTACCATACACAAACACCAATGATCTGTGCTATATAGTTGTAGCAGGAAAGAGAAGTATAGGGACACACAAGTCTATGGCAGAAATATGAAAAAGACCTACATCGACCACCTTTAACCGCCATATCTCCCACACACCACAGCTAACGGCATTCGGCCAACGTTGTGCATGATAGGAAACTCCATGCTACTACCACATACAAACACCAGTGGTCTGTGCTGAGTAGTGGCGGCTGAAATGTGAAATATAGGGAAACACATGTCTATTTATATTTCAGTGTTCTGACAGTTAATTTATTCTCGAATACTTAGAACTGTTATTAAATACTGTGCATTACCTAGTACGACATCTCTGGTCTTAAGTCGGGCTATGAAGGCAAAAAGCATGATGTCATAACGCGACGTCATAGTGTGACGTCACCGCATAACAGAAAATGATCAAATAAGCATTTTATAAGAATGATGCAAAGTAATAATTATTACAATTATTTAAATGCAAAATAATAATTATTACAAAATTGTATAATATACTTACTTTTATGTCACCAATGTACAACAGCTCCTGTAACTGGCTATCACTCTCATTTCCACTTGAGCTGTCATTTAGTCCCGACTGCACCAATTCTGGAAAGAAAATGTCCCATATATTATCATCAAAGGATTTTTGAAATTATTTTTTGTCAATTTTTAGAAACTTCTGAACTAAGTGAACTGAAGGAAAAAGGAAGGACTGCAGGCAACAGCAATTAATTAAACCCTCAGGTAGCAGCTCAACATCAGCACAAGAAAACTGGTGAAGATTGGGAGACTTTTTTCAAGTTTGAGGTGAATCATATCCCAGCATATTCAATATTCTCCTGCCAAAGGAATTGTTTATGCGTGAAAATTTTACACGTTCATCTGCGTCTGTTCATTCAACTATGGCAAGGGACTGCTCCTTGCTCAAACATTTTTATTTTTCTTATTTTCTGCTTCAATACTTTAAATAAACTGAATATCCTCAAATTATGTTCCTTCTTTGAAAAGTATTCAACAAACTGACATCTTACAACAACACATATTCACTATTAATAGTGTATCAGAAGTAGAGTGACATTTTGTGATACTATGATGCCAATCTGGAATAAAATTTTCATATCATTTGAAAGTGGTTAGTTTTTATGTATTGCTGTACCAGATGTTTATACAATTTGCTCAGCACTGCAGTTACAGTGGATTGCAGTTATGCTCAGCAAAGATAAGATCCACTCTGAAACTGCTTAGGTGGTTCCAATGGTACCATAGGAGGTCAGCATTGGGTAGTTTTCTGAGTAGAACTGGAGACTGGGCACTCATTTTTTGGCAATTTCTGCTACCATTGTATCCTCCAAGCTGTAACATAGTTAAATTTCGATGTAGATTGGCAGCCAGTCAGGGGCGGATCCAGGATTTTGGTTTGGGAGGGGCTTTGTTTTGGGGAAGGCTTGGCTTTGAGTGGATTTTGGTTTGGGGGGGGGGGGGCTTGAGTCAGGCAAGGGGGGTAAGCCTCAAAACTGTAGAGCTAAAAAAAAAAAAAAAAAGATACTTTGGCGGGGTGGGGCTTGAGCCCCCTTGCCCCCCCCCTGGATCCTCCCCTGCAGCCAGTGAACCTGCCAGTTTCCTTCACGTGAGGTGCATAGGTTCTGCAAGTCAACTCACACAGGTATTGTACTGCCCACCACTAAAGAATAGGGGCTGCCCAGCATCTGCTCTTCAGTAGGCAGATTCTGGAGATGTACAGAAGCTGAGAATGAGGAGTAACTCTTAGGACAGCACTCACAATTCTCATTATAACAATTAATGAGATGTCCAACTTCTCAGAGTGCTAAAGCCACAAAGGAATACAATCTTCAGCTGCTGAACATCCGAGGCCAATAATCACGCCCCTAAGTATCTTGCTTTGCACGCGCAAGGAAATATATGTCTGTTACCATGTTTACAATGGGCATGATCTATGTGTCAATGTTTTCCTGTTTTCCATATTTTTCTCGTACAAGAAATGACAAAAAGCCAGGTAAGCACTGGTGGGAACTGTCCCTGTACTTTGGTACTTTGGTGAGAACAAAACTGTTGTCTTGCCTACAGCCATGCAAGATGAAATCAGCAAACCAGTTATCGCAAGATTCAGACTGAGGTGTCATTTCATAAAGTACTGTTTGAGTGCCCACGTCCATTGCTATTTCCTGACACTCTGTGATGCAACTTTGTTGCACAATAAGGGTAAGGTCCTCAGCTCAAAGGAACTTCAGTGGACAGGTGTTTGAGAATCTGAAGCCAAGATAGAGAAGTGAATCTTGGGACACTAATCACAATTCTGACCAGGACATTTAAGGCCCATCTGCTTCTGAGTAAATCCATCATGTACAGGTTAGAAAGAAAGAGACACAGGACACAACAGTTTCTTGAGGAAGTCCATTGTTTTGTGCAAACCATCAGCTGCCCTGAACACTGTTATGAACTTTAAACTGGTGAATTGTTAGTTCATTCATATGCCTGTGACTGCATGCACAAACCTGAGAAGGAGTCCCTTTCTTCATATATCATATACACCGTTGGGCTAAATGATTCATAGTGTTGCAACAAGCAGGCCAAGAGTCGATAGCAAAACAGTGAATGTATTAATGCGCATGTGACAGAAGCCAAGTTTGCCGTTAGGTTGAAATGCAGCCTGGACCAGAATGGCAATTGACAAGCTACATTACAGCATAAGGCATAATGGACCTAGTTTTATAATTTATGCGGTGTAACATAAGGTGTTAAGATTCCTAATTAATTTTTAATTTCATTGGTTGAATGTTGCTACTGCCACTAACTCAATTGCACGTATGAAGATAAACATTAGAAAATCAGGGTTATAAAGTTATTTTATAGGGAGAATTTATTTTACTGCTAGTGGTTTGAACAGCAGTCAAACTTTGTACACACGTTTAAGATTATTTGCACACGAGAGCCACCAAATATATATTAATCGAATAAAGTGCATCGAAATAATAGACAGTTCTGTAGAAGTTATTAAACTACGTATTTACTGTTAGCTTTTTTCTAAAACATATTTTAAAAAACTGAATTTCGTATCCATAATCATATGTAACGAAAAAATATTGGCGTAATAATGTTTATTGTACTTTCTCTGGCGATCATGCAAGACATATTGTACCAGAGACAAACTGTCTACCAAAGACAATCTATGTCTACCACGTTAATAATCTAATGCATTTTACATGACAACTGACCTGTTACAATGTAAACTAATGGTGATTACGTTTGATTCATGTATTCCGTTTATTTTAGAGTAATGCGATACAAAAAAACTGAATAACAAAAGTAAAAAAATAAAATTGAATCCTTAGTTTTGTCAGATTTTTGCGAAAGTATTGAGCGTCTGAAAGTGCGTAATGATCTGCGGCCCAATATATAAAGGTTTTTAATTGCTTGCTCATTCCCATGGTACATGTAAATCATTAGTTATTTTCGCAGATTTTTACTCGCACCATTAGTTCTACAAATTTGAAAACACCGTCCAAATGGCTGTCATAGTTTTTGCGTGGCAAAGAAAGAAATTCGAATACAACAATTGTAAATATCTAATTGTTCACATCAGTAGCTTACCAGCAGTAAGAGTTTCATTTTTATCTTAAACACTCTCTCACTCTTCAATGTCTCCTTCAGAACCTGAATCGTCTATCACTTCATCTATTTTTTTGCTGTCGTCAGTCTTTAGACTGGTTTGATGCAATCCTCCATCCCTTCCTATCCTGTGCTAACCTCTTCATTTCTACATACCCCTTACAATCCACGTCCTCAATTATCTGCTTCATATATTCTAATCTCTGTCTACCTCTGCAGTTCTTACCTTCAACTGTTCCCTCCACTAACAAATTAACCAATCCAGCATGTCTCAAAATATGACCTACCAGCCTGTCTCTTCTTCCTGTAAGCTTCTTCCATAAACTTCTTTTCTCACCCATCACTTCTAAAACTCGTTCATTTCTTACTTTGTCTGTCCACCTAATTTTCAGCATTCTTCTGTAGCACCACATTTCAAATGCTTCAAGTTTCTTTCTTTCCGGTATTCAAAAGTCCATGTTTCGCTACCGTAAAGTGCTGTGCTCCACACAGAGTTTTAAGAAGTTCTTTCTAATTCCCAGATCAATATTTGAAACTAAAAGGTTTCTCTTTTTCATGAAGGCTCTTTTTGCTAGTGCTATTCTGCTTTTAACATCATTCCTGCTTCGGCCATCGGTTGTAATTTTGCTTCCCAAGTAACAGAACTCACTCACTTCTCCTATTGCATCAGATCCTATTTTTATATTTAATCTGCTAGTATTGGTGTCATTTCTGCTACATTTCATCACTTTTGTTTTACTTTGATTTATATTCAGTCCAAAATCTTCCTTCAGTATTTCGTTCATGCCATTCAGTAACTTCTCAATATCCTCAGCCCTCTCTGCTAATAAGACAATGTCGTCAGCAAATCGTAGCATACTGATTTTTTCTCCCTGAAAACTTATGCCACATGGAAATTTCTCTTTGACTTTCTTCATTGCTTCTTCTACATACAAGTTGAATATTAACGGGGATAGACTACAACCTTGTCTCACACCCTTTTTAACTGATGCATGTCTCTCGTGATTCTCTACTTTTATCACAGTCACTTGATTCTTATATAGTTTACAGAGGATTCTTCTATCTCGATACTTTAGACCTGACTTCTTTAAAATTTTGAACATCTTGTCCCACCTAACATTATCAAAAGCTTTTTCTAAATCAACAAATGCCATAAAAGTATCTTTGTTTTTCTTGATCCGCCCTTCAAGTATTAATCTTAAAGACAGAATTGCTTCCCTTGTACCGCGATTTTTCCTAAACCCAAACTGATCTTCACCTACTATCTCTTCTACTACCCTTTCCATCCTTCTGTATATTATTCTGGTCAGTAATTTTGAAGCATGTGATGTTAGACTAATTGTGTGATAATTCTCACATTTGTCAGCTTGTGCTTTCTTTGGAAGTGTGAAGATGATATTTTTATTAAAATCATTTGGAATTTCTCCTGTTTCATAACTTTTTGATATCAGCTTGAATAATCTTTCAATTCCTTCCTCTCCTAGAGATTTAAGAAGTTCTGCAGGGATCTCATCAATTCCAACTGCCTTATTTGCTTTCAAGTCATTCAGAGCTTTATTAAATTCTGTCCTCAAAACAGGATCTCCTAAGTCATCCATGTCGACATCGCCTTCCTTTTCCAATACACTATTGTTCAAGTCGCCCCCAACATACAATTTCTCAATGTATTCCTTCCATCGGTTAGCTCTATCTTCTGACCTTAAAAGAGGTTTCCCATCGGCAGCTTTAATGTTCATACCTCTTTTCTTCATTTCTCCAAAATTCTGTTTGATCTTTCTATATGCAACATCTACTTTTCCTGCAACCATTTCCTTTTCTACTTCTTCACACTTTTCTTGTAGCCATTTTTCTTTTGCTATTTTGCATTTCCTATTTATTTGATTTCTAAATTGCCTGTACTGCTCTTTTCCTGCTTCATCCTGAGCATTTTTGTACCTTCTCCTCTGATCGATCAGCTGCAAAATTTCTTCTGTGATCCAAGGTTTACGGGCAGCTTGTTCCCTATAGCCTAAGGTTTCTTTACCAGCTTTCATTATTTCGGTCTTTAATGCACTCCATTCGTCCTCGGTTGAGCTCCTTTCACAGTTAATTCTTAGACCTAAGTCTACCATTTCTGCATTATAAGAGCTAATATTTCTTCGTCCTTTAATCTTTCACCCACTATAAAACAAATTTGCAGAGCAAACGACATCGAAAAGTTTCTGCAACAAGCTACACACACAAGAAATGCGCGAGTTTCTGTAGCCGAAATGATATAACGTACAGCTAAAGGTAGTCTCATAAATAATCAATAGATGGCAGCACGTAATATACAAACATTGACAGACACAATACAATGTGGAAAAACTGGGATCTGAGTTGCAAGGCGGCGGAAATCGGCAGTTAACTGACGACCGAGTCAGGCTCGGGCTCCGGCAGCATGACAATACCATGCAACCCGAGAGAGACTCTGGCTCCGTCGCGAATGTGTTAAGTTTTTCCGTATTTTCGTAAGAATGCACGCTGGACATTTGTAACCAAAGAAAACTTCGCATATTCTAACACACAAAAACTCTCCTTTTTCCATCATCTTATTTACTGCTGCCATCTAGCGTACACATCAGACATCAAGCAGGCTTTTAAACTTAGCGAGTTTATGTATTTTTTCGTGTATCACTCGTCTTTGTAGGATGTATACACTGTGTTTTGAAACTGGATGAATCATTTAGGCTAACCCTGTATAACAAATTTGCAAACATTGCTAGGGTAAAAAGTATCTGTTGAAAACCTATCTTGATGTGGATTGTCAGTGTTAGTTATTTGCAGCATCATGCTTGCTCTGGCAGCACAAGAGCATTTATCTGTCTTGAATCCATGAGACCATCTGCTCAAGGAATTTGTAGGTGGTGCTCAGCAGTGAGATTGAGTGGAAGTGATCAGAAGTGTCTTCCTTTCCAGGTATTTGATGGTGATAATCTTCACTTTTTAAAAGGTCTTTGATAACTTTTCAGTCCTCAGAACCACATTAAACATTTTCCAGAAAACAGTCTCTCATAACTGGGCCAACATCGCTGATGAAAATAATCATGTTCTGTCAACATTCACATTTGGTGAACTTCAATTACTCAGTTCTTCTGTATTAAGGGAAAGGAACGGGTTTTATTAGAGACCAGTGGTCTGATCATGGCACAGTCCCTCTTAACTAGCTGAAAGTGCCTTTTAGCTCCCAAGCTTGGTTTGATCCTAAAGAACTTCCTAACACCATACTGGCTTTTATTTCTGGTGCTGTGTTGCCCATAATTTTAGTAGTGTGATAAATTTTATTTTGCAGTAATATCTTCTGCCTGCATTGGTTCAATTGCCTCCAGCCGCCTCGCGGCAACATCACAATGAGTCATGTTGTGAAACAACTTGGAATTTAGTGCTTTATACTGATTTATGAAGATTTGTAGATTTTTCACCAAACAGATTTATATTTTCAACTAAAATATGTTATTTATTATATCAAACTTTCCAATGGCAAGTATCATATCAAAAACGATGCTGTATATAAACTTTTTACTATAATTTTATTTTGTTGAAACACTTCAGAAAAAACATGTAGAAACTTTACATAAGACTCCTTCCAAAGATTCAACCACATTACCATCAACAAATGACGTTTAGTTCATCTTAGAACTATTCTGAGCAAGCTTGTCTGGTTGTGGTTATTATCAGGAGCTTATGAAGATATCATAGAATGTTTTGGGAAACAATAAAGGAGTCAACAGATTTTTTGAGCTCTATCAATGAAGCTATACTAATATTATAAATGTGAAAGTAGTTCTGTCTCTCGGTTTTTAACATTTTCTGGGCTACACGGCTAACCCAATCTTGATGAAATTTGATAAGGAGATACTATTTTCCAATAGGAAGGGTATAAAATATGTTTTTCTGTATAAATTATGTATTTTGTCATGGGATTTTAAAATCTAACTGAACAGTGATAGACAGACATATGCAAGTCTCTGTAATGCTCTGCCAGACAATGGGCAGTAATTAAAACTTTTACTTTAAAAAGATCTGGGTTAGGTCCCAGGTTTAAATCCCATTGGGATCAGGAATTTTTAAGAGTTGTTTTTGACCACATGAGCCACGCCTGGACATTCCATCGTACGGATTCCACATTAAACTTTCAATCCCAGCATGACAGAATCGGAATATGTGACAAATTGAAACTCTGAGGTAGACAACCGAACAATCCTTCGGGACCCAACAATGCCATACGCGTTTAATTTTTTATACTATATCAGTTGCTCAGGTTTTTTTCTCTCAGTCAGTTTGTGTATGATCTACACCAATCTATATATATAAAAGAAAGTCATGTTAGTTACACTATTCATAACTCAAGAATGGTTGTACCGATTTGGCTGAAAATTGGTACGGTGGTAGCTTAGAACCAGGAGACGGACATAGGATACTTTTTATCCCGTTCGACCGCGTTCCTGTCTGACGTGACATAAAACGTCAAAGAGAATACAAGTCACTATATAAAACGTGGATAACAAAAACGCATATGACTTGGAATAACAAAACGCAAATGATAGCTAAACGTAATTTTGTCTATGGTTATGTATGGTTGAAAAAATTTGATAATTATAAATTTTGTCAGAAATCAATAATCCGTAATTTGTATTCTCTTTGAATTATCATTAACAATGCCGCGACCAAGACGATCGAATCTTTCCCGACAAAGCCGTAATGCAAGGATATGAAACATTGTGAATGAAAGGACTGAAGAAGAACAAGAAATTGCCCGTGAGGAGCGCCGCGTTAGTATGGCTCGACTTCGTGCTTTACAATCACAAGAGCAAAGTGAGGCAGCCTGTGAAACGGCTCAGTTGGCAATGCGAAATCGTCGAATGAATAACAGAGATCAACAAGTAGATAATTTTCGACGCACAAGAAGAGATTTATCAAGTGCTGATTTGAATCGAGCAGTGTTTCGATACGATTGCAGCACTGATTACTGCTTGCATCCTAGCGTTTGCATTGGGCCAATGGACATTGTATGCGAGTATTGTGGCGCATTGAAGTTTTCCGGAGAAATGCCCAGATTGTGCTGCCTTAGTGGGAAAGTGAAATTGCCATTATTGACTCCGCCACCTGAGCCATTGGATTCATTGCTTTGTGGCGAAACACCCAAATCACGTCATTTTCTTGCAAACACTCAAAAATACAATGGTTGTTTCCAAATGACCTCATTTGGGGCAGACATTATCGAAGAACGAGGATTTAATCCTACATTCAAGGCATTTATTTATTTTTGTACTTACAGACAATATAGTAGAAGAATAACTTACTATACTTATTCGTATGTATTATGTTTGCTAATTCTAAAAAAAGTGTTTATAAATCAGTAATACTGTCTTTGCTTTTTATTTTGTAGAAACAAGGACAGATTCACCATCGAATTGGATCATTGCAACCTCTCGAAGATAAATTTTTACAAATATACTTCATGGGCAACATGGAAGAACAACTTGATCGACGTCAAGAGATCAATGCAGCAATGAAAAGAGCAATTCTTCAAGATTTGCAGCAACTACTTCATGAACATCATGCGTTGGTCAGGCTGTTCAAGAGTGCTTTGGAGCGCATGCCAAATGATGACTACAAAGTCGTGATCAGAGCAGATAAACGACCATCTGGAACACACGAATGCACATTTAACGCTCCAACAATAGATGAAGTTGCCATCCTGATTGTTGGTGAACACTTGGAAACACGCGATATTGTGCTTACACATCGCGATACTAGGCAACTGCAACAAATATCTGAAACACATCGTTCATATGACACGTTGCAATACCCGCTGATGTTTTGGCAAGGAGAAGATGGATATTATTTTAATATCAAAATGATAAATCCATTGAATGGTGAGTATCAATATCATAGTTCAACATGACATACATTTTACATTGTTTGGTTTTGGTTTACAATAAAAAACCGATCACACTGCTTATTACCAGGAAAAGATTAGGGGTTGTTTGTATAGACAAAATTGGACAAATGACTGGCAACCGATTTAAAATCATTTTTATTATAATTATGCTAAAAATTTACATACGAAATATTAAATCTACTGTTTTAATTTCAGGTGAAGAAACTACAAAGAAAGTTAGCTCGATGAATTATTACGCACATCCTTTGATGATTTGTCAAAACGCTGACACCTATTTGCTGCAGTTTCGTCGATTGTTTCAGCAGTACTGCGTCGACATATACGTCAAAATAGAAATGGAGTGTTTAACTTTCATTAGGTTGAACCAAGCCAAACTGCGTTCTGAGGAGTATATCCAGTTGCGTGATGCAATTCGTACTGAAGGAAATGCAGCTAATATTGGTTGATTAACTATTCTGCCGGTGACGTACATAGGTATTCCACATCATATGCATGAATATGCGCAAGATGCAATGACATATGTTCGTCATTACGGTCGGCCAGATCTCATTATTATTTTTACCTGTAATCCAAAATGGATAGAAATTGTTCAATTGCTGCTTCCCGGACAAACATCAAGTGATCGACACGACATTACAGGACGTGTATTCAGGCAAAAAATGCGGTCCCTGATGAACTACATTGTTAAACAACGCGTCTTTGGAGATACTCGATGCTGGATGTATTCAATCGAATGGCAAAAATGAGACCTGCTGCATGCACACATTCTTATTTGGTTAGTGGAAAGAATTCAACCAGACCAAATAGATGATATCATTTGTGCCGAGATTCCCGATCACGAAGCCGATCCAAACCTACATGATGTTGTAATTACAAATATGATTCATGGACCGTGTGGTGCCATCAATCCCCAATCACCTTGCATGCATGGTCGACGGAAAGTGTTCCAAATGATATCCATGGAAATTAACGGCGGAGACCGTTACTGGCAACGATGGTTATCCACAGTATCGGCATCGATCACCAGATGGTAACGGTCGAACTATCACAACAAAAGTGAAAAAAATGGATTTCGTTGTCGACAACAGTTGGATTGTTCCATATTCGCCACTTATTTCCAAAACGTCCATAAAATACATTTGCAAATATGTCACGAAAGGCAGCGATATGGCGGTTTTTGGCATCCAATCCTCTAATACCAACAATGAAATTGCGCGCTATCAAGTTGGTTGTTATGTGAACTGTAATGAAGCGATTTGGCGTATATTCGCATTCCCTATCATGAACGTCATCCTACTGTTGTGCATTTGGCAGTGCATCTGGAGAATGGTCGTCAACAAGTATATTTCACGGCTTCGAATGTTGTTCAACGTGCTGAAACACCTCCAGCGACAACATTGACCAGATTCTTTGCGATCTGCCAAAGCGATCCGTTTGCATGTACTTTCCTTTACTCGGAGATGCCACGTTATTACACTTGGAATGCTTAATCGAAGAATTTTCAACGACGAAAGCAAGGCGATGTGGTTCCTGGTAATCCCGATGTGCGTTCTACTGATGTTCTTGGTCGTATGTATACAGTTCATCCAAAGAATGATGAATGCTTCTATTTGCGGTTGTTGCTGGTAAATGCGCGTGGGCCAACGTCATTTGAGACACTACGGACTGTTAATGGTATAATATTCCCAACATATCGTGCTGCATGTGAACAACTCAATTTACTAGAAAACGATACCCATTGGGATACAACAATCGTTGAAGCCATTATATCTGCATCTCCAAGTCAGATACGCACATTATTTGCTATCATCATTTCAACATGCTTTCCATCGAACCCATCTAACCTGTAGCACAAATAGAAGGATAATATGTCAGAAGATATTTTACATCAAATTTGTGTCAGTTCCAGAAATTACGATCTTGAGATGAATGAGGCGATACATAATCGGGCTTTACTCTTGACATGTGTTACCTCATGTGCGGTAGTTTATTAGTCAGGTTAGGAATGCCAGCACCAAATCGTGAAATGAATGACGCATTTAATTGAGAATTGGAACGGGAAAGTGAATATGATCACCAGGAATTAGATTTAGTAGTTCAAACGAATGTACCCCTGTTGAATCCCCAACAAAAGGAAGTTTATGATACATTAATGAAGGATTTTTTTTTTTTTTAGGGCGCGTCGACGACGGGGTCATTAGCGCCCTATGAAGGAAATTGATGATGGAAATGGTGGTTTATATTTCCTGGATGCCCCTGGTGGAACTGGTAAGACATTCCTCATGTCAGTAGTTTTAGCCACCGTTTGTGTGAGATCCCAAATTGCGGTTGCAGTTGCTTCTTCTGGAATAGCAGCCACATTGTTAGAAGGATGCCGTACGGCTCATTCAGCATTAAAATTGCGGTTAAATCTTCAAACTATTGAAGAACCAACATGTAATATTGCAAAAAACTCAGCAATGGCCAAAGATTTATCAGCATCGAAAATCATCACCTGGGACGAATGCACAATGGCGCATAAACGTGCATTAGAAGCACTTAACCGAACATCGAAAGATCTACGCAATGACTCGAGATATTTTGGAGGAGCAATAATTTTACTGTCTGGCAATTTGCGCCAAACACTGCCAGTAATTCCAAGATCAACGGCTGCCAACGAAATAAACGCTTGCCTCAAATCATCAAATCTGTGGCGCTATGTGAAGAAACTTCAGCTGACAACAAACATGAGAGTTCCATTGCTTAATTATACATCTGCTGAAGATTTCTCTGAGCAATTGCTGCCTATCGGTAATGGTCAAGTATCTGTCGACGAATCGAGTGGATTGATTTCATTTCCTCATAATTTCTGTAACTTTGTCTCATCGAAAGACGAACTTATCGACAAAGTATTCCCAAACATCATTACTAACTAGAAAAATAATGAATGGTTGAGTGAGCAAAAAATTTTAGCGGCTAAGAATAAAGATGGAGATGACAAACTACATAATTCAGAATTAGATAATTGAAACAATGCATACATTCAAATCTATTGACTGTGTAACAAATGAAGATAAAGCCACCAACTATCCAATTGGATTTTTAAACTCCTTGGATGTGCCTGGCTTACCACCGCACAATTTACATCTAACAATTAAAACTTTTTCAAAATTACTTGAAATCAAAAACACTTTAAAAGAAATAAATAGAAGATATTTAAAAGGATTTAACAGCACATTTGCCAAATTTAACACTTTCAAACAATAAAAATTTCACTCAAAACATATTTACTGATGCAGTATGACCAATTATGTTTCTCGAAAATAAGATAGGATAGGGAAAAATAAACAGATACCCATCACTTACCACAGATGAAGGCAGGAGGGCGAGACGAAGACGTAAAAACACAAAAACAAACAAATTGCACAATATTCTGACATTAGTCTTAATCATGTAGGAGGTGAGACATATGGCAGGGGTGTAGTGGCCAAAATTGTAATTATAATAGACAAATTGTAATATAGTAAATGTATCGTGTGAAGCGGTTACAGACGGACGGTATGCGGCGGAAGAGGCCCGGCCGTAAAGTAGGTTATACTGTCTCAGCAAGTAAAGCTTCAAGAAGCTGACGGAAACAGCAGGTCGGTGACCGGCCCGCTGACGAGGGCAAAACGTGACCAGCTCTCATGAAGCTTCTAGAAGAAAACCGAACACAGAGGTCGTTGCCTGGCCATAAGGCTAGGAAAGCGGTCACGCTGTCGTCACCGGTAGCACGCGTATAAATGACCGGCCCTGAGGTCAGAGAGGGGTCAGTCGCAAGAATAATTCTGGGCAGTCACTATGTCCGTCTGAACATCGAAGCGGGACACGAAGCCGCACCCCCAGTCCGCCTTGTCGACCGTCGCGTTATGCTATAGTAGTGAGGGTATCTGACAATGTGTATAACGGAAGCTATGGAGTTCTGTTGGTGGGGAATGACTGGTGCTGTATTATACATGGTTGAAGAGTAATAAATCAGAAGAGTTGTAGCAAACCTCTCCATCATTAGAGGCTCCCTTCGCTGCCATTTAAAGCTCAAATCATTCAGTAACAATCATTAGCTTCCTGGCCAGGAGGAGCCGAAGAGGTGACGACGAGGAAGCCGACAGCCAAGTAAGTTCACATTGTGCCGGCCCGACAACATTGCATACTCCGCCATTCCTGACAAATGCGTAGTAGCAAAATGGCTATTACAGGGGGGAAAGATGTCGTCACATCTCAACCCGCCACCTGAATCGTGGCGGGTTAGACATGTGAAAACATCGAGCAGGTTAGGCAGTCAATTTTGCGACCTTCCAGGCAATCTGCATGCAAACATACAGCTACTCCTGGGATGTCTGATTGTTATGTGAGAGAAATTTTTTATGAAGAACTGCAATTTGATTCATACAAATTGGCCCCATTGCCCACACAACACGAATGTAAATGAATCTTTTACGAAAAAACTTCCCCATGCTTCATCTCATTGCAGGGCGACGTTCAGTGGCTGGCACGCTTGCCCAATTTAGCGCCATGTGACTTTTTGTGGGTTTATTTAAATTTCCTAGTTTACACAAACTGTCCAAGGCCCCTGGCTCAACTGAAGAACAATATTCCAGCTGTTATTGACAATATATCGATCTATATCCTGGAAAGAGTGGAAAGATGCTTCAAAAAATCGACTATCTCAATGCAGTGACTAGAAGGGATATAATTTTTAAAACATAACAAATAAAAACTTTAAATATCTCTCTGTAACATGGAAAAAGAATTAAATTGATACCTGCTATACTGTCTGTGTTATTCATTTTTAAAATAAGGAAGCTCCCCTGCCGCACCCTTTATGTGCATGAAATACTCCAAACCCAAGCAAACCATTAAATTTCGCTCCTGTGGAGGAGATTGACACTCAGCAATTCTGCAAGAATCCAAAATTGTAAAACGATTGGGAGCTAATTGGAGAGACCGAAAATTAACTCTTACCAAGAACGCCTACCCTACATTTGTTCTAATTACATGCCTCCAGAAATACATAGACAGTCTACTCATGCTAAGACTAATAAACAAATGTAAATGCATGGGCAGTCAGTTCCGATTCTTGAAGAGATTGCCACCAGCATATAACGGGAAAGGATGAATTTTCGACACACATCTCTGATAGCAAATATATTCGAAGACTGCTTTTTAGGCTTTAAGCGAGAATGGTGTATTACTAGATCTTCAGGATAAAGTTATGAGGCATGAAAACTGCAAATTTTCATTGTGTGTAGGACAATTGAGCTCCTCTGCAGTTAATGCCAGGGTATAAAATAGATTGTGATTGCAGCAAATTCAGAATTACTATGTCAAGTGCAGCTTAAGGCTGGTGCACATTATTGAACCAGTGCAAGCTAGTTACCCAATAGTTTTGTTATTTGGAAGGCTTTGGTAAGCCCTACTAAAAATGGAACAGTTGCACTGAAAATCGTAAATGTGACTAATCTCAAAGAACTGCTCGAGATGGGCATCGTTGTTGGAAAGAGTGAGTCAGCCTTTGCTTTAATGGAAGTTGAGGAATACATTACCCCTCAAAAGCAGAGTTCATAAAATCTTTGCAGAAATGGAGAAAGGGCTCTTGAAGCTGTCGACTAGAATGTAAAATGATGAGCCTCTAACCTTACTGAAAAAATATTCCCCCATATCTTGCCAAAATAATGGTGATAATGGCAGAATGTGTGTCATCAAACACTTTCTCAACACATGGAAGACGAGTCCGATTCGCCAGGTACCTACAGGTCTGTCTTTGGCCAAGCAGAAGGAAGCTGAAAGCATCATTTACAAGATATGGAAAAAGGGGCTGCAGAAACTTCAAAGAGCCCCTGATTATCACCAGTCATACTCATATGGAATATAGATGGTTTAATGAAGTTACCAACGACAGCAAAGAGGTTTGTGTCAGACTTCTACAAAATCGCATCCTACCTGTATGAACTCACAGCTAAGGGGACACAGTGAAAGTGGACCATGGATTGCCAACAAGCTTTCGATACACAAAAATCCAGGTTGCATAGTTCTCTAATATTGGCATACCTAGTGCCAGTAGAAAAACACATTGTCGGTACCAGTGCAAGTAGTATTGGTATCAGAGGCATCTTGTCACAAGAAGTTGAGGGCAAGAAGTATATAGTTGCTTGTTTCAGTTGGAAGATTTCCATGCCAGGAAAGAACTATTGTGTTACTTGCAGAGTGTTGTTGACACTGGTTGAAGTAATGAAGTATTTCCATAAGTATCTTTAGGTGCGAAATTTAGATTACAATTAGAACATACTTATATTGAAAACCTTCAAGAGTTCGAATCAAGTTAAAATCGAGGGAATAAGCATAGAAATGTTGATATCTGTCCCAAAGACTATGTTAACACTTGCAAACACTAAGAAAGCAGAACAAGCAGGCACTGAACTGTTATCAAGGATAATTTTGAAATCGAGCATAAACTGGGATCTAACCAAAATTTCTGAAGAACAATGTAGTGATCCAGATATAGTGCCAGTATACAGTTGGACCCCTTGTAGCAATACCCAATCAGAGTGCAGCAACTAAGGTTTGCTGCAAGCAATGGAACTCCATGGTAATGGAGGATGGGATCCTGAAAAGATTCTGCGAGTCTGCAAATAGTAGAAGTCATATTTTACAAATTCTGGTTCCTAGAAATATGGAGGAACAGGTTCTCCACCAGATGCATAAAGGAGATTCCGGTAGACATCTGGGTATAAAGAATACATTGAATAAACTATGAGCAAGGTTCTATTGGATTAAATCTGGAAGGGACATGGAGGAGTGGATCCAGAACTGCAGCACATGCGGAACTGTCAGGGGGACAAAAATAAAAGTTGCAGCTATATGGTGTTGGTGTCCCTTTTGAAAGAATTGCCATGGACATCACCTTATCCAGTATCAGTGGGAACAGGCATATTTTGCTCATATTTTACTATTTCATTATATGGCCAGAAGTATTTGCCATTCTGGATCCACATGGCACCATGTAGTTAAGCAGTGGATTAGTCAATTCAGAGTTCCATTGAAACTGCATTCACACCACGGGCAAAATTTCCAGCCTGCAGTATTTCAAGAAATGTTTGCTATTATGAAAATTGAGAAGACCTGAACTACACCCTTGTGCCCCCAATCTGACTGGATGGTGGGACAGTTTAACAGAACTTTAGAAGAACATCTGGCGAAAGTCTTGGGGAAATTATTTTTATGGCTTTACGCCTCATCGACATCGATGTCATTAGAGGTGGGATGGGACTGGAGACAAGGAACGGGAAGGAATTCAGGCATGGCCTTTTGAAGGAAGCATCCCAGCATTTGCCTGGAGTGATTTGGGGAAACCATGGAAAAGCCCAAATCTGGATGCACGGATGGGGATTCGAACCGGTGTCCTTCGGAATGCGAGGCAAGAGCGTTAACTGCTCACCCACCAAGCTCGGTCTCTTGGGGAATTACCAAGGAGATTTGAATCAGTAAATTCCATTGTTTCTGTTGGCTTACAAACCAGCAGTACACAAGGCCACTACGAAAATATTTACAGAAATTATTTTTGGGAGGAACTTCCACTACATAGCGACATGTTGTTTGATGAATGGCCACAATCCGATGAAACAAGTAGCAGATTTAGGAATTCATTGAGTAATCTACTACTGACTATCAATGATGACAACAGGGAAAGTCTGCAAGTTAACAGCAACCAGATGAAGACATGCTATGATACCAGGACCACAGGAGAAACACTTTATTGAAGGTGAAGCCTGGCTGTACCCACAGAAAAAAAAAAAGGATGTCCCAAAAGCTTACTGCACAATGGGGAGGACTTTACACCGTTATGAAATTAATTCAACTAAGACATTTATTATGATTCTAAAACCCTGAGCTATTCAAATGAGGTCTGATAATTAAAACATTTCCCAACACCCAGTAGTTTTGCTGCTCACTCTTTCTTCACGGACAAATAGGGAAACACTGAAAGAGATGCAATAGCTTAATTATACATCATGTATATTTGAAAAATTATAAACAAATTTTGCACTTGGATATGGTTTGGGAACCTATGATATGAGATTTCTGTTCAGTTAAATGCCTCTGAATTTTAAGAGTAATCATACATTAATATTTCTATCAGATATCCAACGGGGAAAAAAAACATTGATACATGATCCTTTTACAAAGGTATGCCAGTTGTGTGGTAGGTTTAACCTGCAATATTCTTGAAAATAATCTGTGCCTCTTACTCATAGTAAGTAAAATCATCATTTTCCATATGGCTTTCTGTCTCATTGACACGTGAGGTCATTAGACATGATAGGACCAGAAACAAGGAATGGGAATGAATTCAGCCATGGTCTTCTGAAGGAATCATCTCAGAAATTACCCTAAGTGATTTCAGGGAACAACTGAAAACAGAAATCTGAATTAAATGATTGGGAGGAGATTTGTACCTGACCCCTCCAGAATGTTAGACCCAAGCATTACCACTAATGTTCCATTTAGAATTATTATTCTTAATATCTTAATTCGGACCTAAATCTTTAGATTCAAAAGTCTAACCTCGTCACTGAAAACTTTTACAACAGTGCTTGAATTTTGACTGGCTTATTACCAGAACAGTTATTAAAAATGAACTATTTAAAAACAGATTATATTATTTCATAGAACCTTTCATCATTAATTATTTACAACGTTTTTGTTGTTTCACTGAATTTTTCCAAATGCAATGCTGGCAGTAGCTGGACAGAACGAACCTGCATCCAACTTAAGAACAGAAAGTGAACATTTTATTAACTTTCAAGGCATATATTCCACAGGAACCAATATCCACATAAGTCAAAATTAGAACCTGTAAAGCCACTGCCATATAATATGGTGACAATGACAGGCCTTAACTAATATATCTAATTTTTGAAATGTAGTCTTCACGGGTTTCCCACCGTATGTTGTTGAAATACGACAACGAGCTTTCGGCGGCTGACTCTGCCGCCATCTTCAGGTTGGATGTTGTGCAGGGAGAACCAGCGCTGCACTGGTGATGTCTGGCCTCCGCGCGCCCTTATAAGGCCTGGCCTCTCCCCTCCCCTCACTCCCTCCCGCGGCTGCCGTCTTGCGCTCGTCGTTGATTGGCTGGCGGAACGACTGTCCTAGCCAACCCCAGCAAGCCGGAATCTTTTTCCGGCGGCACCTCGCCACCTCTCTGATTGCAGGGTGAATGTTACAGAAGGGACAGAGCCGGCTTCCACGCGTCACTGAGCCAAAGACCCGTGTCCCTGTTGACCGTGTTGTTGTCCAGCCGTATTTCTATTGCTTCTTTGATGACTGACTCCCAGTAGAAGGAGCACTTGGCCAGTACCTTTACATTGCCCAAGTCCATTACATGACCATTTTCAATAACATGCTGGGCGACTGCAGATTTATCTATCTGGAACATGCGTATGTTGCGTTCATGTTCGGCCACCCGAGCCTTGATAGTCCGGATCGTCTGACCAATATAATTTTTGCCACACTGACATGGTATGCTGTAAACCCCTGGAGTCATCAATCCCAAGTCATCCTTCACGAGCCAGAGGTAATCTCGTATCTAGGCAGGAGGACGAAATATGCTCTATTCCATGTCGAGCCAGAATCCTACCTATTTTTCCCAAGATGTTGCCTGAATATGGAATGAAGGCCAGAGCCTCTGGCTGGACATCTGGGCCTACCTGTTGTTTGTTTTTCTTTTTAATCGCCCGCTCTATTTCCCGATCAGAATAACCATTCCTCTTGAAAGTATTGCGCAGATGTTCAAGCTCGGACAGAAGGGAATCCGCGTCGGAGATTTTCCTAGCCCTGTGCACCAAAGTGCGGAGCACGGTGGTCTTCTGTGCTGGGTGGTGGAAACTCGTGGCGTGTAAATAGCAGTCTGTGTGTGTTGGTTTTCGGTACACACTATGTGAGAGGCTTCCGTCTGGTCTCCGTCGGATCAAGATGTCCAGGAAGGGCAGGGATGAAGTGATGGTGGCGAAGTTCTCAGCCATCAGCTGTGCTATGCTTCGTTCGTCGGTAATTATACGTCCGTGATCCAGTAACCCAGATACTGGTGGGTGGGAGTACCTTCCAGATATGCGGCGGATAGACTCCCATACTTTCGACGAAGGTCTGGAATGATTTATAGTGCTCACAAGGTTCTGCCATGACCTCTTCTTGCTCTCCTTAATAACTCGACGCACCTTAGCTCTGGCAATACGGAACGCTGCTAGGTTGTCAGATGTTGGGCACAACCTAAAACGACGCAATGCCCGTCGGCGACCCTGGATGGCGGAACGACATTCATCGTTCCACCAGGGGACGGGCGTCCTTTGCAGCGTTCTGGAGCTCTTCGGCATGGAAACGTCAGATGCATGGTGAATCACTTCTGTCAAGTGATTCACCTTCTCCTGTATACTGCCACAGGGTTGCAGTTGTACAGAATGGCAGTATAGCTGCCAATCTCCACAACTGACGTTTCATTTGCATCGGTTATTTCCTCCTCCACGTTCACACTCGACGTGCATCCATATTGGGAAGTGGTCGCTTCCATGAAGGTCATGGTCCACCTCCCAATGCACGGAGTCCACGATTGAGGGGGAGCACAACGATAGGTCAATGGCAGAGGACGTACCGGTAGCAGTGGTGAAATGAGTCATTTGCCCTGTATTCAGGATACAAATTTCCTCCTGCTCTATCAATCGACCTGGGAGGAGAAGCGGAAGGGGATTTCATGAACATAGAGGGGTCCGTATGCCTGAACTTCGGACCCTGAACTTTCTGAACTGTTTGCCATCTGCTACCAGCCGATGGCGTAGACTTTACTGCTTCTACTGCAGGAGCTGCATCCGCCGCTGGAGCTACCTCTCCCGCGGCAGTGAGACCCACACCTGCAGCTAATGTAGCAGATGGCTGTTCTTTTGCTGGTGGACCTGTTGTACCTGCTGTCTTACAGGTCATGGTTGCAGAAGTGTTGCTGCCGACGTCCGCGGTCCTTGGTGTTAGGACCTTAATGGGTATTGCGCTACATTAGCACTGACACGAGCACATTGTGCTCGTGCTCGTGCCCGCGTCTACAACGGACGTCTGCGTTGCAACACTTTCCTTCCTGACGGGAGCTGACAACGTTTTGGCAAAACTAGTGGCGAAGACCGGTGGCGCAAGCTCTTTAAACCGTTTCTTCGCCTCGCCATACAATAATTGTTCCTTCGTTTTCAGCTCCTGTACCTTCTTTTCATCAAGGTACACTCGACACTCCCTGCTCAGGCTGGATGTGACCCGGAGCAGTTAATGCACACCTGTGGGAGGGTGCAACTTGCACCCGGTTCATGCGCTGATTTTCCACATTTCCCACAAGTGGTGTTGCCATTACAGTTCGCTGTCGTATGCCGAACCTCTGGCACTTAAAGCAGCGCATCGGGCCCGGAACATACGGGCGAACGTTTAAGTTTAAATAGCTAGCTTTGATGGCTTTGGGCAACATTGGAGTGTCGAACGTCGGGACGAAGGTGGCAGTCTTCTCAAGATTGCCGTTAACCCTTCGTTTTATCAGCCTAACCTTGACCACATGTTCTGTTGACCACTCCTTAAGGAGTTCCTCGGTATCCATGTCGATAAGGTCGCGGCATGTAACCACGCCTTTACTCGAGTTAAGTGTTTTATGGAGTTCGCACTTTACTGCGAACTCCCCGAGCTTCTCACACTTAAGGAGTAGTACAGCCTGCTTATTAGTAGTTGTTTCTAAAAGCTGGGTACCATTCCTCAACTTTTTAACAGATTTTAGGGTACCTGCAATACCCTCTAATCCTTTGTGGATATAGAATGGAGAGATCTTTTCAAAAGATCCCTCCACCCCTGCCATTATTATGAAGGCATTGTCTATTGCAAAGACCTTCCCGTTACTGTGTACATTTCCAGGAGGGGGGCTTTCAACCCTCGCCCACTTGTGTGAAGTGGGTATATTTATTTTTACCTGTGGCACACCCGGACCGCAGGGGTTTTGTTTTTGTTTGTGAGAAGGAATTTTGGTCCCACGAGCAAAAACAGGTTAGGAGGAAATGGTAATACAACAGGGGTGTGCAGGTGCCGCTGAGGTTGCACGTTAGTGATCTGCCTCTCACCCATGCACCTCCTCGGCACATGTCCGACCTTGAGGTTAAGGGTTTTTTTTATAGAGGTTTGTACCGTCCTCACGATCCAGGCGATGAAGCCAAGATCCCTGTTCTACTAGGCACACAATGTTCCACCGCCACGCCCTACGGTGGTCATTGAAGCATGGTAGGAGTTTACGGTGTGGGAAAATTGCGGCGATCACAAGTTTCCAGCTCAGGCACCGCGGGTTCACCAAACCCGTATCTGGCACTTGCGTACCAGGCCCCTGCGGGGTTCAATATAAAGGCTGCCTACCAATGATGAGAGTGGAGACCCCATAGCCACTACAATGGGATGGTTATAGTACCTGTCCCCATACATGAAGTACAGGTCCACACACCAGATTCAAAATTACAGCATATCAAATCCATTCACCTTTATGGGAACATGGTTGAAGAGGGTAGATAAGGTTATTATTACCCAAGATTTTAGAAAACGAAACTGTTACAGTTTGTATTGTCTGTACAGATCCAATATAACGCCAGACATGAAGAGAACACTGCCACACAGAGGTTAAGAAGGCACATAAGATGCTTGGCCATTTGGTAGTTGGGTGGTCTGGTGGCACTGATGACAGGACATAATGGCACACTCTCCTTGTGGATCTTGAGAAAGCCATACAGTAACGCAGCTATGCAACTTTCCCATAACTTTGCAGAATTGTATGTGAATAAATCAAAGCAATCTTTGCCAGCTGCACAAAACGGTATAAAATCATGGGTATTCATAACACAACAGGATATTACACAATTTTATGATGAATATCATAATCCCACATGACATAATATTCCTGACTAATAAGCATCAATACATTGATGTGCATTAAACCATTTGATCATATTATAACTAAGACGGCTCATTAAAACCTATACAGATACAAATGTCTCAATACCAGATGAATACAAGAATGATGTACCAAGGTTTTTAGTAAATTATTGGGAACTAGCCCCAAAGCCCATCAAAAATAATGGGTTGAGTGGAATGTTCTGGCAATTCAATTTTTCCCCCTTCAGTTGAGTAACTAAAAAGAATTGTAAAACAAAACTCAATGTAATTCCTCCTCCCATGTGCTGTAGCAAAACAATTGTCAGATTGGTGCTGGTTGTATTTCAGCCTAACCAGAAACTCCACTAATATTGCTTCTAGAAAATCACACGTGAATTAAATAACGCCATAGTCAATTTCACATGCCGAAAAAGTGGCACAGGACTCGAATTCATCCAACAAGTTCAAAAGGACGAACCTCCAGTAAATTGAGTTTTGCCACACCACACACCATGGGGACAAATCCTGTCATCCTGAGAAATTCCCGACATTTGCGTGCATACTGGACACACATATACAAACCACACACAATATCATTGTATCAAGGTAACCTACTATTCTGTTTCTACTATGGTTCTACACCCTAAAATACTGTCACTCAGAAATGTTTATTATGGAAGCAACAAATACAATCTTTAGCCAAGGTTAGGTATGGTTAGGTATATTGTTATCTATGCAAAAACAAATGGGTAACTTTATCTTGGTTCTCCGGCTGGAGCCACATTTATTTATTAAAACCTAATGTTTCTGCCATCGTGCTATGACTTTCATCAGAGGACTGAAAGCCACAGCACAATGGAAGAAACGTTAGGTTTTAATAAATCGATGGGGCTCAACTCGGAGAGTCAAGATAATACATACAGTGACCACGGAAGCTTTCAGAATCATTTAAATAGGTATGTTATTAATATCATGTTACTCAATATCTAACATTACATAACATTCAGGATACTTGCAGAATATCTCCTACAACAGTAGTAATGTTTCACCAACAAATAACGTTTTGATTTTGCTTGGAGCTCACCACACAATGCAGATACACCCACATGCAAATAAATGCCAAGACTATAGCCGAGAATGCACAAAACAGGTGCCACAGGCATGGCACGGCACCAGAGTGTATTAATTATGGGACAAGTTTTCATTTTATTTATTTGAATAACTCCAGCTGACTCCAAGCCACAACTCGAGATGACTCAATACTGTGGCAACATATGACTAAGCATAAAGCTGAAGCTTTTACGTTTATAAACAGTTCTGGATGATGATTGACTTAAAATAATACGTAAACAGCATGCTGTATTATTACAGAATTTACATTTTGTGCAGACGGTCTTTCACTTCATTTACTGTGGCTCCCCCCTCCCCCCATATTGGCGCCCTAGGGCCGTCCCTGATATTACCTAAAAAGAAATAGAATATTGATAGTTATAATCATGCTCCATTGCCTATCTTGGTGCAATGGAATGATCAGTCTATTATATATAAGTGTGTGCTGATCTCTCTCTCTCTCTCTCTCTCTCTCTCTCTCTCTCTACGAACGCTTGGTCGCTCTCAAATTCTGGGCGGGTGTTTTACCCACCAGGAATTTTCCTGGTTGGTACTGCTACCCACCACCACGCCCATATTATTCGCCGGCCATGTACGTATACTCTAAGCAGAAAACTTGTGTTCTTCACAGCAATACAAACTATGCTAGAATGCAAACCTATTTCTTTTAATCCAAAATGCATGAAAATTAATTTACTTTATATGTTCCTCATCTTAATAAAAGCTAAGCTGGATGATGTATGAATAATTATGTAAATGTTTAGAATTTAAATATTGCTATTTTTGGTTACTGAGGTATCCAGAAATAATAATAATAATTATAATATTATATTTCTAACTTTAAAAAACTTCAAGCACATTACTAACCTTCAAAAACATTTGCTTCAAATACTGCATATTCCTTGTCACACAATTCTTCTCCTAGGTTGACATAGCCATGATCACTCAGTGTCAAAAACAGATCAACATAAATTCTTTTAATAGTTTTAGCCTCCCTCTTTCTTACAATAAAAGAACTGCAGCTATCTTTAAGAAGGTTTTCAACAAAACGTATAGCCGAAGGACACCACATTCCACTAATTCTGAAAAGTAAGCATTTATTTGCATCAATATTAGTAAAAGCAATAGTACACATCAGAGTCCTGTGCATTCAATAAATTTGCAATCACATATTTTCTTATGTATGTCAGTCAGTTTGAATAATGAACAAGGCAAAAGCCATCATGAGTGCAATACTAAAATATCCTGTAACAACAATTTCTCCGCCAACAGCTTTTTTTAAGGAACCCATTTAACACATGGAAAAATAAAAAGAACAAATATCAAGCAGAACACTGGTATCCAAAAATAACACATTTAAAAATTTACTAATAAAATGTACACTTAACATTCATTACAGAAAATTTACTCACATCCGTTTCATCTTCAATGTGTTGTAGTCAATGTCAACGGATGTTGGTAAAATGCCATAGAGCTCAATTTCATATGCTAATGGTGGTAAATGTCTCAAATCATCTGGAAGCTCTCTGACAGATTTATCTTTTACATTAAAATGAACACCATGGTCAATCATGAAAACCTTATAAAAATAATATCCCTCCATTTTGCATATTCTAACAATCTTTCCCCTGTGCCATCGCTGTGTTTTTGGATGCTGTACTGCAACAATCTGTGAAGCAATTCACACACTTTAGATGAAATACACATGATATCATTGATATTAATGAAAAAGGAAATGGCTTTTAGGCAATATAAATAACAAAGGATACGGAAAATGACTCATCACTCACCAAAGTTGAAGGTTGCAATGAGTGATAAACAAATGAGACGAACAAAAACATATATGATATTTTGGTTTTTTACCTTATTCATGTGACAAGGACCGACTCATATGGTTTGAGAGTTGTGCAAACGCCGAAGTTTTGAGCAAGTACTAAACTTCGACATGTACATACCTCCTGAACCATATGATTAGGTCCCTGTAACATGAATAAGTTGTAAAAACAAAATATTGTATATATGCAAGGCCCACTGAGCGTGAGGGCCCCGGTGCTCTGCACCGCTCCGCTCTATGGTAGCTACGCCCCTGGGCCAGTTCCTTTCCTGAGACCTACAGTTTAACGTGGAGTCCGAACCAGTGCTAGAAATTCGTTTTTAAATCCAGGCGTGTTTGTTACGCCTAACTTCCAGACTCAGGCGTAAAATGAAAATGTTAGGCGTAATTATATTATAATTATGAAAATACAGATATTATAGCTTATAACCTACTCCAGCACAGTTTAAAACTATAAATAGACCCAGAAACAAATTAATATGATTTGCATGTGCCAATACATCATATACCAAAATTGTGAAATAATTTAACATGATTATTGATTTAATTGTTTTCATGTTGTTAAGCTCACTGAAACCTCGCTCGCATATTGCAGTGGTGAATGGAAGCACACGGTAACATGAAATGATTTTTAATAAATTTGGATATTGGTTGTCTTCACTATTTTCGCTATATACTCTGCTCCAAAGCTGACGACTTGATAGAGATTTCTTGTCCTTACCCCATATTTTCCAGCGCAGAAATTCATCAGAAGCTTGTTCTTTGCTTATGGTCACTGCTGCAGGTAAATCCTTGAAGACCTTTTCAAACTCCTTTACTCCATAATTTAATGTATCCTCATTTGAAACGTTAATTGCATCAAAAATGTTTACATTTTTAAATATGCAATTAGTTCGAAGGTCTTCGAAACGTATTGTTAATCCTGTTCAGAAATTTCTGATTATATGTTCGCGATTTTCTTGTAACTCTAACAAACGTGGGTAATCTATGAACACAAAGTTGCCTTTTGCAACGGAGTAAGCAGTATTAAATCAAACACACATTTTTTGGTGTACTACTCAACGTAAGAGCTAACGGTGTGCGCAATGAATTTTTTTTTCGCCACATCTGCCGCACACGAATTCTGATGGACTTCACTTTTGTCATGTTTTTTAACTGTTTCTAATCTAGATATACCTTTGCATTTACGATACTCGTTAAAGATGAATTCGTAAACTGCCTACAATCGACGCAAAACATACTATTTTCGCTGCCTTGTTCTACTGATAACCAAGGAAAACTTTTGCCACTTACTTAATGTGTGTTTACCCACGGCATTAGTTGTCGATGTACTGGTGGTAACAGTAGGCATAGTAGCTGATAAATCTTAACTGTTTTTGATCGTTTATTTGCTTGTTGACCTCCTGGAGCAGGCCTACTGGTAGTAGCTGAAGGGCCTGATGATTTGTAAGCAGCTGATGTTTCTTCATTTTCTGACAGTCCTCGTTTATCGGTACTTATAACTCTATCACCAATACATGTCTTTACAAATGGTATAAAGTCAGTAATTTTACGAGACATCTTTAGATCCTTTGTTAAGCGAATAACAGAACAATAACGCACATGCTAGAATCGTTTTTTTTTTTTTCTCCCTTCGCGGTACTCCCCCCTACAATGTTGCCACTTCTGAACTTCAGAAACGTATTATTGGAAACATTGAAATAGATCGAAATGACAAGAATTGAAACTAATTATTAGAATTTAACCTTGAACACGCAAAACTAACTGAAAACAAGTTCAGAAATGTTATTTTTTAAGTTTTGATGCTTAGGAGTATTTTCTACGCCTTTGACGGAGATTGCAGGCATAAAACTAAAATATTCAGGCGTAATTACGCCTAACACCCGGTCAATTTCGAGCACTGGTCCGAACCACGAAACGACCTTGCATAGCTCATATGACCAAACACAACTCTTCAATATTCCAGACCTCACTGGGATTTGTAACTGGGACCAGACCATGAGCTTTTGAAAATAAGAACCTTAACCATTGAGCTACCACACCACACGTATTCATGATATATGCAACACCGTCAGTAGGAAATGAAGAACCAAGAAAAATATTTTGCATTTTTTAAATACAAAATATACCTGAAAAAGTATTTCAAATAAAATACAAAATGCTTTTTGTATCAAACTATTTTAAATACAAAATGAAAATAGGTATTTTGCATTTTGTATTTGTGTTTCAAATAATGCACATCTCTACACGTATCTTTTAAACTGATAACTGCACTTTGTTTTGAAATATTTACTATGAGGTTAAAAATCATGAAATAAGTAAACATTCTTATCATAGTCAATTTCCAAATGCATTTCTAAAAACTTTAAATAAATTGCTTTTATAGAAGTGACTAAAACTGAAAAAATAATGCAGCTTACTTCAATCTCGTGGTTTTTTACCATGTGAACATGAATATTAAATGTACAAAATATTACATCTATGGTCAAATATATTCAGTTTTCAAAGTTTTGAAACTATTGTTAATTCAAAGATCTTACCTCTTTTTCTTTTGGGAAGAAATCTTCAGACCATTTCTGATGGTTACAATAATGATTCATGATTTCTTCCTTCACCAAAAATTCTTTTCTTTTGTCTGACATTTTGATCTCAGGCGGATCAGTTACCCAAAATGTTGAGCTGGTAATCATTTCTCCCAATATTACTTTTTTTGCATTTGATGGGAGTTCATCAATAAAATTATAGTCCATTTTTATTATCTGGAACAGAAGAACAATTTAAGAATTTCAAAGCATCTGGCATAAATATCAGATTTAAATCACTCCAATTATATTATTCAAATGGTCTGATAGCTCAGTGTTAGTATTTTTGCTTCCAAAATAAAATATCATACTTTTGGCTTTGAATTTTTTAAGGCACTTAAAATGGCCTCCATCTTTTTAAATATACAATGATTATTCCTTAGTTAAGATAGCATATTGTACGCCCAGCAATGACGGGAGAAATATGTGTGAACCTGAAACTATCAACCAAGTCATTAGACCACATGAACTTACTTTTTACTATTCTGTTTTGAATTACGAATGAATGATTCTAAATCCATGCACACAAATATCAACATGATTTCATTAACACATATTCAGTCTCAACCAACTATTTTTGACAATATTTTTTCTATTCTTTAACTATCACAATATATAAAATATTACACTTTTCCTAACAATTACTATTATACTTAGTCATTTCAGTGCATGCTCTTGCATCACCATTATTTATGAATTGAAAAACAGGACACATACAGTAAAGTGAAGTGTTCAAGATAGTTGTGTATGAACAACTTTGAAACATTAAGATGAGCATTAAAAAAGGCATAATCTATTATGCTGACACTATTTCTTAAATGTATTTGAATTAACGTACACTAAGCAAATAATAATAATAATAAAAAAAATAGCAAATACAAATGTTCATAAATGGTTTACAGTTGCGTTATTTTAGTTTGTCATGCAGTTACAGGTTTAAGTTGTGTGTTTCTCTTACTTTTTTGACATTCATACTTTTTTATCTACCTTTCTTCTTCCAAATTCTTTCTATAGTTTGGTTTATGATTGTAATCTATTTTGTCTATATACAAATAACATATTTTTCCAATGCTCTTCACAACACAACAGCATGGTGAGAAAAATTCTCACACAAATCGCATTAAGAGATCTTATACAAACATCATCGTAACTGCTTTATCAATACAGCGTTCTACATGCGAGAACATCTGATTCATAAATTAAAAATTGAGAGATTTAAATTAGAAGCCATAGTTTTATATATTGGTTATCCTGTATTGTGTAGTTTCCTGAAGTCACTACTGACATTACTAAGCTTGTAACTTAATAAAGTTTATGGCCAAATCTCTACTTGCTCCTTGTCATGTTCCTGCTTCTTAGGAGCTAAGATGGCCATTGCGTATGGTTGTATGATATATTGCTCTCATTGCCGATTACATTTAATGCAGGTAAAAGTAATTTCAGCTGACTAAGGTGTGTCAGTGTAACAAGCATGTGTCAGTGCCTGTGAGAACTTTTGCTAGTTGCACATATGCTGTACGAGTGATTTTTTTTCAATTCTGAAAAAAGGATATCAGTTGGCAAGCGCCTTTCAACAGCCCCAATTGTACTGCATCATGCCAGTGAGTCAACATCACAGACCCAGTGGCATTAGCATCCTGGCATCCAGCTGATCTGAGCAAACACCTGCTGTCCATCCCTGCTGATGTCTGGGTCCCAATGGAAGTTTACATTAACAGCAATTTAAATTCCAAACATGAACATTTAACAGCAAGTTTTCAAAAAAAATCTCATTACTTATATATTAATGATCTGCTGGGCCAAAAAACAACTGAAGTGGAGCTGAGGCTTGCTTGCTTCCTTTGCAATGGTTATAACAAACATGAGGGGGGAAGAAATGACAAAATGAAGAAGAAAAGGACATTCTGGGAAGAGAATAAAGAACTGAACATGCAGAAAAAAACTGTCAGCAACCAGTTACACTGCTGTAAAAAAATCAGAGGTGGTACCCGCAATCAAGACAAAAATAAAAAGCAAAAACCAGTTGCTAGAGCAGCAGAGTTAATAACTTCCAAGAATGGAGAAAATTAAAAAGTCTGCTGGGCCATTCCATGTCAATTCAACCAACCCACGACACCCACCGACTTGGATTTTGATGGAAATTGGTAAGTTTAGTTTTTCAATACAGAAAAGTAAGGACATCAATTTTTTTTTCTCAATCTGGAATAGTTTTCAATTTGCAAGCAATCAAAATTTTGAATGTTTGATTCATTCCTAATTATGACGATTCTGTTCTTTGATTGAAAATAATTTTTATTTCAGTCAATTTTTATGAAAATTTACAGTAATATTAATGAAAGCACAAGGATTCCAGTGAAAAATAAGAAAAAATTCCAAGTAATATTTTAAATATATATATAAAATAATTTTCATGAAATTTTCCTGAAACTGTGTAATACATTAAAGTCAATATCAACCAAAGGGAATATAATAACCCACAAAATTCTTTTTCCCTAATCATCTTAGAAGTGTGTTCTGTCATTTAAAAAAATAAAATTAATGGCTTTTTCATTTCTTTATATATAATTTTGAAATTAAATATAATTTTTGAAAAATTTTCGGGTAATATCTAGATGGCGTACCGCTTCAACCACTTACCGCCTCGTGATGTAAACACCACTTCCGGATGGAGAGAGTATGACGTCACTACCTTGCTAAATGTGACGTATACGTTCCGCTCGCAGCTTCAAATGTCACTAACGGGAACTTCCACGGAAAGTAGTCCATCACTAATACGTCTCATATTGAGAAATAGTTAATTTTGCACCAGTAGTACAGGAATAAATTAATTGGCGATGAGTTTTTAATGCAGCTTGGACCACACTGAAACGTAACTATCGAACACCTTATTGCGGATACCTAATTTCTATGTCGTATCTATCGCTGTTACTGTCGTTTACGTTATAATGCAGCCTGGACCATAGTTAAAGGTAACCGTCGCACACGATACTACTGATAGGAAATTTCCAAATCGTGTCTATCACTGTCCAGGCTGCTTTTCAACCTAAACGCAACCGGTTATCGACGAAATCTTGTTTTATAAATATTTTATTTCGTATTATCGATTTTAATAGCAATTTGAGCCACGCGAGGAAATATAGAAGAACGGAATCAAATACAAATCAATGAAATTGTGACTAATGACGTTAACGCTAATGAACGATATCAATTATCAGTTTGGAATGTTGTACATATTTTAATAATATTGTTAACTGTGCAAGTAATAATTCTCTTTAACTTTTTCAATCCGTAAATTGTATTATTATTATTACTATTCATTACGTTCTATGGCCTAAGTGTATTCTCAAATCAATCGAAGGCTGAGCACGTCACACACAGAAACACAGTGACGTCATACTCTCTCCATCGGGAAGTGGTTGCAGCGGTATCGCGATCAAGATATTACCCAAATTTTCAATATCCAATCCAATTTGTTTATGCAGCTATCTACATATTTGCTGGAAAAACACAATTTTTTTATGTGTTATTTTATTAAATATTGAGCATCTATCAGATCAGCTTGTTATTTCTATTCTTTACTAAAGATTTTTTTATTTACTTTTTTCTCTCTGAAATATCATTGAAAGTCAGACAATGGGAATCGCTGATGTGAACTTCAGCGTTGCCTAACTGAATAACAGTGCTTACACCTGGAAACTTACTGCTATAGTACCCATGTCATACAACATTTATAATAGTTTTACTTAAACAATAGTAAATCAGGTAGAGCGCATCAATGTAACTTTATTTTTGACATAGTAATATCTCGAGATTTATTCCTCAATTCCAAATTGTTCGTTCACGTTACATACAAATCCAACACCATATTGCAGAGCCATGATTATTGTATGGGTAATAGCCCAGACACTGGGACTCATCAAGGAATACTAGTTTTGTCCTCAAAACTGTTGTACACGTTAGTTGGGCGATATTATCTAATATATGTTGCTCTTGGAGCTGTAAAATATATCAATTCTCAGAAAATTGACTCGAAAAGTGCCGTACCGTTAAGCTGCGCGTGACTGGGAAAAGGCATACGGCGATGTATAATGATAACGCAAACGTTCCTGCTTCACCTCTGTTCAAGCGGCGCTAATAATTCTGCTCAAAATCACGGTAGCTCAATTTTTTAAAAAAATAAAATTCATTAAGCTACAACGGGCAGCTTCTATGAACATTATGGTCCAGGCTGCATTGAACCTATCCACAAGCGCTGCTAATAATTCTGCTCGAAAATCATGGTAGCTCAAAAATTTTAAATAAATTTCAATTTTTGGATCAGCGTGTCTTTCAACATATCCAAAACCACCGCTAATGCTGCTTGAAAATTAAGAAAAATTAAATCTTTAACAAATTCAACAGAGTTTTGTTTTAGAAACAAAAACTATGTGCCATTCTGGTACAGGCTGCATTTCAACCTCAGATTAAAAACATTTATAAATATTAAATTCCTTCAACCCTATGTTAAAACACGAATAATGCCGCTCTTTCATCATAAACACAACTTACGTTAATATTACCGCAACCTACTTTCATAAATGCCATGTGCTAGTATTGTCTCTGGCATGTGTGTACGTAATTATGGCGTCTATCGTTTGCTTACGATTGAAAATTGTGACAATCATTTTTTTGTATGCGTGTGCAAATTCTTCCATTAATACATTTTTAATGGCTGTGACAGCAACATATTCTTAAATAATATCGTTCCAAGAACAACTGCATGATTGTTATACGTCGATATAGTATATCTCCCAGTCACACGCCATATAACGTAACGTCACTTTTTGAGTTAAGTTTGTAAGGTATGTATAAGTTTTACAGCTCTAAGAGCAACATATATTAAATAATATCACCCAAGGAACGTATGTAACAGTTTTCAGACCAAAACGACAGTTCCTTGATGAGTCCCAGTGATTGCGCTCTTGCCTATTAAAATAGAGATAAAGAAAATCAAAATTCTATTTTTGTAAAAAAAGTGTGTGGTACCAAATTAAACACAAAACTATTTTTACAGAAAAAAAATGAGTAATCGAGATGGGGATACCACTGCGGCCTCGTGTAGTAAACACACAGATCACATGGAAATAATGAATATGTCATAATGATGTCATATATACCATGTGATCTGTGTGTTTACTACGCAAGGCCGCAGCGGTATCCCCATCTTGATATTACCCAAAAAAATATTTTTGAAATAAATGAATTTTTAATTGGACTGAGTCAGGCAAAAATGATAAAGAATTTTTTTCCGTAATCTCTATCATTTGACTGACAAAGGACAAAAGTTTCAAAGTGATATGTGGCTTAGAGACCAAGATGGCATTTAAAAAAAAATAATCACATTAAATAGCGAGTATCACAAGTAGTATTTTCAAAAAGGCTAATTTTTCTCAATTTTTTACTCTTTATATCTAAAAAACTATGAGGCCCAGAGAAGTAAAAATTACTTGAGTTTTTAGCCATGAAATAGTATTAAGTGTACAAAATATGAAAATCTGGCTGTCATGGCCCAGCTGAACTGACTTGCAATGACCTGTGGTACTGGGTAAATTACAAAATAATTACTGCTTACGAATAATAAATCTTGTGTAGTGACTACAATAGTGTTGTGAAATCATCATCTTGCACAGTGAAAAATTGTTGTAGGGGTATACAATCTCTACCAGACCACAAAATTATTTTGAAGCCAAACATGTGATATCAGTTGCACTGGCACCAGAATTAATGGCAGAAGCCAAACTTTAATATAACCATACAGATTAATTCTGATAGAAGTAATCAATTTAAATTAATTTGCGGTAATAGTGCAATCACTGGGACTCATCAAGGAATTGTAGTTATCGTCTGAAAACTGTTGCACACAGTCGTAGGGTGAAATTATTTAATATATGTAGCTCTTAGAGCTGTAAAATATATCTACCTCACAAACCTCACTCTAAAAGTACCATAATGTAAAGCGGCGAGTGACTGGGAGAAAGCATGTAGCCATGCATAATGATAACACTATCGTTCCTTCAATTATATTATTTATTAATTTGTTTCTATAACATCCATGAAGATAGTGTATAACACACAAACTTTACTCAAAATAAAAAAAATTAAAATACCGCTGTAACAGTACACACTACGCGATGAGAGAACGCCATTTATCATATGCGACTTCCAGTGATAATAATATTACGAGCATCAAAATGCATCAACGACCAACAATGATGAAAACCACTTTATTATAAAAAAAAAAAAATAGTCCATTAATCTATAAAATGAAGCGTCTATGTCTATTTTGGTCCACGCTGCATTCCAACCTATCCACAGGCACCGCTAATGATTCTGCTTTAAAATCATGATAAATGTTTAATACATCCAAATTTCTAGCGAATTATGCTTTAACAACAACCACCAAACGCCATTTTTGTACAGGCTGCATTTCAACTATAAAAATTAAATTCCTTCGACCTAGGCCTAATATTGAAACAAGCATATTGCCGAACTTTCAACCTAAACATAAGCTACGTTATTATTGCAGCAACATACTTCGATAAATACCGTAGAATATTAACATCTTATACATAACATATGGATATGTTTCTTGACGATGTAATACCTATTAACGTTGGACGTTGTGTATGTGTAAGTAAATGAGGCAACCAATACGGATAAAAAAAATTCGGGTAATATCAAGATGGGGATACCGTCGCGGCCTCGCGTAGTAAACACATAGATCACGTGGTGTATATGACATGATTGTGACGTATTCAGTCTGCACGTACCAACACTGTAACAGCTATAGATATGATCTGAAAATTGGATATCTGCAATATCGTGTGTTATGGTTACGTTTCACTTTGGTCCAGGCTGTATTACGACCGAAACGCATATTTATAAAATGTGATTTCGTCAATCGCCATTTGAGTTTATGTTGTAATGCAGCCTGGACCATACGTCACAATGATGTGATCTGTGTGTTTACTACGCGACGCCGCAGTGGTATCCCCATCTTGATATTACCCAAAAATTCTTTAGTGTGTAATCTTTTCCAAATTTATACTTTTATAGCAACATATTCCCAAATAATATCATTCAAAGAACGTGTGCATGGTCATTATATTTCGCTATAAGGATTCTCTCAGTTGCTGGCAGTATAGTGTTACAGCAGTTTTCGAGTGTAGTTTGTGAGGTATCTATACATTTTACCTCTAAGAGCAACATATATTAAATAGTATCACCAAACGAACATGTGCAACAGTTTTCAGAACTAAACGACTATTCCTTGATGAGTCCCAGTGATTGCGCTATTGCCATTGTATGTTTCATAACCTTGGAGACAAAGTCAACTGGAGTCCAAGTCTTTTTTTTGGACAGAAAACAATTTGAAAATATTAAAACATAAAAACTATACAATGTAGCTGTGCAGTCATTTTTACCATTCAGATCCAGAATCAATTTACTTCTAAGGATTACTGGAAATCGTGATTCTGCAAGTAATTGAAGTCATAAAAACTGCACCACCGGAAATACTTTCTGAAGTACATTTAACAGTGTCATGGTAGTTCAGGGTGTATTACAACCTATTTTCTACTTGAAAATAATGGTCTAGGATGTCTTACAACAGAATTACTACTTAGTAACAATATGTCTTGCTACTAACTAGAGCAGTATTAATGACCTCATTAGTGTATGATGTTATAGTGGAATCGTGACCTCCAGCAGGCCTGTAGGCCCCACTGCTTGAAAATAATAGGTCCTGCAATTGCCCATCACAAAATTCACCCGAATAGAGGAATGTAGTTACAGTGGAATCATGGTCTCCAGTTAACCCCCCAACAGTTTTATTGACAAATTTAACAAAACATTGCTAGATTATTTGTACCACAATATATTTATTTATTTTTATATATAAACGATATTTTCGTGTATTAGAAACTAATTTTTTATAAACCATTTTAAGCAAACTGTTTTTAAGAATTTTCTCTCAATAAAAGTAAACGACGATAATTTCTTGTTACTAAAAACATAATAACATATTAAGCACGGATATTAAATTGCATTTTTCATTATTAGCATTTAAAACATTACAGCAACAACATGCCGCTTAGTTCAAATAAATTAAGAGTCCATGAGTCCATTAAACACATGCATGTTTGGCAAAAGAATGAAAATTTGCCAGATGTATTGCTACTTGCTAATCTGTAAAACTATCAACACTTTCCAATTCATCTAGAATTTTTTTTTAACTCCTCCTGACGGATAATATCAGTTAACAGAATTTACCCATAGCCAATGCATTATTCAAAAATAAAATAATCCTATTATTTACAGTAAGCTTAGCTCAACAACAATACTGTTAAAGGCAACCACAAAATCCACTACCCATCTGTAGCCCACCTTTATTGCCTGTATCTCAAGAAATCCCTTTTGCTTCAACTCCGACAAACATTACTTATTACAAATTCATTTGATTCGCCTTCAAAACACTCCATATTTCCCGGACACACACAAATTCCAAAGCAAAGATACGTAGATACCACAGGCAATAGACACAATCATTCCTCCATGGACACAATAAGCACTATTGCAAGACCATAATAGTAATACTATTATTATTATTCATTATTTTTTTATTTGGCCTGAAGCGCCAAATGACACTATACAGCCATCAGTTAGTTATACAGATAATTGCCTTGCTACTGAAATCTTTTACAAAGTTTATCACAGGTAAGGAAGGAAAGTGAAATGTATGAAAGTAGGTACCACAATATTTACTCTGATATGAAATTTCTACATACCCCTTACAACCCACGTCCTCAATTATATGCTTCATTTATTCTAATCTCTAACTTCCTCTACAGTTCTACCTTCGACTGTTCCACCACTAACAAAATAACCAATCCAGCATGTCTCAAAATATGCCCTACCAGCCTGTCTCTTCTTCCTGTAAGATTCTTCCATAAACTTCTTTTCTCACCCATCATTTCCAAAACTCGTTCATTTCTTACTTTGTCTGTCCACCTAATTTTCAGCATTCTTCTGTAGCCCCACGTTTCAAATGCTTCAAGTTTCTTTCTTTCCGGTATTCCTAAAGTCCATGTTTCGGTACCGTAAAGTGCTGTGCACCACACATAGAGTTTTAAAAAGTTCTTTCTAATTCCTAGATCTATATTTGAAACTAAAAGGTTTCTCTTTTTCATGAAGGCTCTTTTGCTAGTGCTATTCTGCTTTTAACATCATTCCTGCTTCGGCCATCGGTTGTAATTTTGCTTCCCAAGTAACAGAACTCACTCACTTCTCCTATTGCATCCGATCCTATTTTTATATTTAATCTGCTAGTATTGATATCATTTCTGCTACATTTCAGCACTTTTGTCTTACTTTGCTTTATATTCAGTCCAAAATCTTCCTTCGGTATTTTGTTCATGCCATTCAATAACTTCTCAATATCCTCAGCCCTCTCTGCTAACAAGAAAATGTCATCAGCAAAATGTAGCATACTGATTTTTTCTCCCTGAAAACTTATGCAACATGGAAATTTTTCTTTGACTATCTTCATTGCTTCTTCTACATACAAGTTGAATATTAACGGTGATAGACTACAACCTTGTCTCACACCCTTTTTAACTGATGCATGTCTCTCGTGATTCTCTACTTTTATTACAGCCACTTGATTCTTATATAGTTTACAGGGTATTCTTCTATCTCGATACGTTAGACCTGACTACTTTAACATTTTTTTCATGAAAATTACAAGATTCCAAAATATTTATTTTAATGGAATTTAGCCAAATCGGACATACAGCCATCCAGATTGTACAATAGCGTTTTCAAAAAATTGTTAGATCAACAATATATATATATATATATATATATATATTTTTTTTTTTTTTTTTTTTTTTTTTTTTTTTTTTTTTGCTGGCATCAGTCACTTGACTGGTTTGACGCAATCCTCCATCCCTTTCTATATCTTGTGCTAACCTTTTCATCTCAACATACCCTTCACAACCCATGTACTCAATTATCTACTTTATATATTTTAATCTCTGTCTTCCACTGCAGTTCTCACCTTCAACTGTTCCCTCCATTAACAAGTTAACTGATAAGCAAGTGGAGACTTTCCCGGCGTATTGATTCAATGAAAGTTTCATGGGTGTCCAGCCGGATGGTGTCATAAAACGACGACGTTTCGACAACCTGCTCGGTTGTCTTCATCAGGTCTATTTAGATGTGCTTCTCAAATAATTGTCTTTTACTGTTCTTGGTTTAATATACTCAGCGGAACCTTCTATCTATGCCATGTTTTTGGTTCACACAAACCACTTCGACGTAGTCCGGGCTATATATGTTTCTCTTTGTTTATTTTATCATATAGTTTTTCTGCCCGTGTTCTAATTTCGCATTTAATATAATTTATTCCTATTTGATCATGAAGTTGTGTAACCGGCGTGTACATTCTCGCACCTAGTATTATTCGTAGACAGCGATTTTGAAGTCTTTGTAGGAGTTGAATATTCGAATTTGCCAATATTCCCCAAACTGGGCAGCCATATATCAGAAATGGCCGTATTACTGATTTATATATTCTGCTCTTAGTCCGTAGTGTCAGTTCTTTACTACTAAGTATCGGATATAAGTTGACCATAATAGCCATCCCTTTTCGGATTCTTTGTCTGATGTGTTCTTTGAACAACATCTTTTGGTCAAGTTCAACTCCTAGGTATCGATGTGATTTTGTCCACGGTATCGTTTGTCCGTCTATTCTTAATTGAGGTAGTTTGTCAAAGTCCGGTTTTTTTCTCAGTAAAATATACTGCAGCGCACTTGGAGATGTTGACCGTTATTTTATTGGCTCTACACCATTCGGTGAGTTTGTCGATGCCTTTCTGCAGTCTTCTGATGTTTGTTTCATGTCTGTACCCGATAGTATATTTCGTCTTATCATCTGCGAACTGGGCAAATTCAACTTCGGGTGGTACAGGAATACGTTTGCATAGATGTTGTACAGAGTTGGTGACAGTACTGATCCTTGAGGGATTCCATCCATGGCGTCACGAATTGATGAGTTCGCACCGTCACATGCCACGAAGAATCTTCTTACTTTCAAGTAATTTGCTATCAATTTTATGTAGCAGCGTGGGATGTCTGTTTTATCCTCCAGCTTGCATATTAAATTGTCTCTCCACACTCTGTCATAGGCTTTGTCTACGTCTATGAATATTGTGCTACAGATTTTCCCTTGTTGAACGAAGCCAATATGTTCTCGACTAGACATAACAGTAACATTGTTGCCGAAATTCTTGACTGGAACCCAAATTGTCCCTCTCTAATTGTAGCGTTTTCTTTTAAATTTTCTGTTATCCTCTTTAGGACTATTCTTTCCATGACTTTTCCTGGTGAGCTCAGAAGGCTAATAGCTCTATAGCTGTCGGGTTTAGTCAGGTCTTTACCTGGTTTTGGAATAGTCACAATTTTGGCTGTTTTCCATGGTGTAGGGAAATGGCCACTCGTCATTCCAGCATTAATTATCCTAGTCAATAAAACTATCGCTTTTCTGGGTAAGTTCTTGAGATGGTTATTCGTGACGTTATCTGCACCAGGTGCTTTTTTGATCTCCAGTTTTTTAATTATTCCCTGCACTTCTCATGGTGTAGTTAATTGTGGTATCTTGTTTGTAGCGCCATCTCTTATGTTCGTTGCACGCCTCTGAATCTCTTCCTCCATTTTCTTTTCCCTCGTATTCAGCTCATCATTAGGAATTCTGAACTGTGTTGCAAATGAATCTGCTAACACTTCTGCCTCAGCAAGAGGTAGGAAGGCAACACCACCAGGCCCATTTATACCGGTGTTAACTTTCCTTGGATTTTTGAGTGCCCTTATTAGTTGCCATGCTTCTTTCTTTTATAATAGCAAGTTAGACATCTTGTTTTCCCACGTTTATATTTTTCTTTCGATAATTCTTCGTTTCAATTCCCGAGCTAACCGATGAAACTCCCAGCGATCTTGTGGATCCCTGTAACGTTGCCATAATTTTCGATATCTATTCTTTAGATATTTCAAATCCTCCAGAAGTGGTGGTCTGTTTCATTTTGGTGTACAACAATAATTGTAGTGGACGCTTTACTTGTTACCTCCATAACTATACTTTGTAAATGGCTTACTGCTGAATCGATTTCCTCCAGTGTATGTAACTTGAGGTTAGGTCGTGTTTTCCTCTGTACTAGGTCACTGTACTGCCTCTAGTCTACTTCTGTTCTCTTGCTTGGCATTCGGTGTGTCGGAATCCAGGTTTTTAGTTGGATTTTAACAGGCTGATGATCTGACGATAGATCGTTTATCGTAGTCAAGTTTACCTCTTGTATTATATTTTTTACTACGACGATGTCCAAAATGTCTGGGAGCAAGTGGTGGTTTGAGGGTATGTAGGTAGGCTCCAATGGACCAATCACTTGTACATTTCTCTCTCCCGTTAGTCCAAACAGATGTTCTCCTCTTTGGTTTGTCCCTGCGACGTAAGGCAATTAGTGCTTCACGCTCTGCAACAGTGATATTATTTCTTGGCGGCTTGGCCCTCTTCAAAACTTTACATGTCTCACTCCGTTGAATGAATTTCTAGACATTCTTAATGGGATCCATCCCAACATACGGTTTACGATAGAAGTTGAGAAGGACGGGTGCATCTCGTTCTTGGACATTTTAATCAAACGCAAACCTGATGGATCTTTGGCACATAGTGTGTACCGAAAACCCACCCACACTGAACGTTACTTGGGTGCAACCAGTTACCACCACCCAGCACAACGCCACTCCGTATTGGCCACATTGGTGCGCAGAGCGAGAGCCATTTCCGATCGTGAGAGCTTACCACTGGAATTGACATCTAAGGACTGTTTTTTATCAGAACGGGTACTCTCGGCAACAGATAGAGCTTTTATCCAGAAGCCACCAAGACCACCGACTGAACAGATTAAACCACCAAAATCTCTTGCCTTTCTGCCATATGCCGGCAACACGTCCGGGAAGATTGGAAAGCTCTTGGCGCGGTCTGGTACAAAAAGCATTTTTCGGTCGCCCGCCAAGATACGTGATGTGCTTCGTTCGGGTAACGATGATTTAGCCCTAATAATTCTGGAATTTATTCAATACCTTGTGAATGCGGCAAAGTTTATATCGGACAGACGATCAGAACCATCGCTGAACGTATCACCGAGCACAAACGACACTTGAGACTGGTGCAAGTGGAAAAGTCCGCAATAGCCGAATATGCGTTCGATGAAGAACATAAGATAGTGTTTGATGAAACGGTGGTGCTGGCCAGAGTCTCTTCGTTCTAGGACTCAGTAATTCGGGAAGCATTGGAAATACAGCTTAACGATAATAACATCAATAGGAACAGTGGACTGTACTTAAGTCTGAAAAACAAAAATCTTCTCAGCAAGACAGAATGGAAGCAAACTGATGCCGTGGACATAGTTCGCCAGCACTTACGTCTACAGGTTAAGCAACGTTGAACGTGGCGAGTACTTGGATGGGTGACCGCGTATGGCTCAGTCCGCAACACTGATACCGTCGGCTTGCGGTAGGTTTTTTTTTTTTTTTTTTTTTTTTTTTTGTAACTGCTTTACGTCTCTTTTTAACATCGAGGTCTTTAGAGATGGGAAAGGATGGGGGGCAAGGATGGGGCAAGGAATGGGAAGGAATTCGGCCATGGCCTTTTGAAGGAAGCATCCCGGCATTTGCCTGGAGTGATTTGGGGAAACCATGGAAAACCCAAATCTGGATGCCCGGACGGGGATTCGAACCGCCGTCCTCCCGAATGCGAGGCGAGAACGCTAACCGTTTACACCGCCCCTCTCGGTTTGCGGTAGGCCTACTAACCAGCCTAATATGGAAGATTCTAGTAATCAGGATATGGTCACGGACGACTGCGAAGTGCGTCGGAAACGAACACTTGGCTCTCCCTCTGATGTTGCAAACGCCAATAAGAAGCGTGTCCTCTCGGTGGCACCCAACGCCAACGCAGCCAGGAAGAACCAGACTAAGAAGAACAGAAAGGCAGCAGTGGATTCAGATGGCTTTCTACATCCACAACGCACTGCGCCGTCAGCTCAACTTTCCACAGCTGAAGCCAATAATGAAATTCCAGTCACCGCTAATCGGTATGACCAACTCGCGGCATAGGATGCCACTACATCCACATCCACATCCAAACCACCTAATGAACCTAAACCCACACCAATTGTGCTCACATTCAAACAGGACTTCAAGACACTTGATATCATGCTTAAAAAACTCTGCAAGGCTGGCCACGAGATCAAGCCAGCTGGCCGTGATCTCTACAAGCTATCCACTAGGAACAAAAATGATACATGACAGTGACTAAGTACCTCTCCGACAACAGCCTGCCATTCTATACATTTCCTTTAGTTCCAGAGAAATTGCTGAAGATAGTGATCAGGGGCCTCCCCTTCAATATGGAACCAGATCATCTGAAGGAAGAGCTGGAGGACGCAGGATATGTAGCAAGGACTGTGACCAAGCTCAGGTCCAAAGACACACCAAGAAGTCCCCCTCTTTTTGGTAGTACTAACAGACTCTGTTGAAAATAGATCAATCTACCAGATGACATCGCTATGTTCCATAAGAATCACTATGGAGAAACTACGCAGCTCGCGGGACCACCTCAGTGCTTTCAATGTCAAGCTGTAGGGCACATCTCCAGACACTGCGACATGCCTGCAAGATGCGTCAAGTGCGCTGGGACCACCCTACCAAAGAATGTACACTGGTTAAAGGTGAAACACCTCCTAAATGCGTCAATTGTGGCGGCGACCATGTCGCCAGCTACAGGAAATGCACAGCGTTTACCCGCTACAATGACAGACAAAGGAAGAACAATGCCGCATACGCTGCAGCAATGAAGAAGCAGCAGCAACAACAACAAAAGAAACTTACCCAGGAAGACTTCCCGACTCTACCGACGCAAGAGAACAGTACGCCAGAAGACAATATGCTAGCAACGAGCAGCAGACAAACTGCTGATCAAGCTAACAATCCTGTCCCGAGCAAAGACTACGCCAGCCGGTTGACCGGTAACCAACAAGATAGTAGATCACCCCCAACAAGAGGCAAAAATCAGTCTACACAAGACAACTGTCCGCCCGCGTCAAGAGGCAGAGATCAACCCGGGCCCTCAAACCAGCAGCAGTCCCAGCACCAAAATGAAATTATGGTGCTTTTAAACATGGTGCAGTCGCTCCTTACAGCCGTGACAGCAATGATCACCGACCTCCCGCGACAAATCTCAGCCGAGGTGCAAAAAGCAATTGAGGCCACCCAACGTAGTGCAGTAAACTCAACCCAAAATGGCCAGTAAAATCGAAGGGTTAAACTATCTGCGAATGGAATGCCAACGGCATATGGAGGCAAATGGGGGAATTCTCTGAATTCCTGCGCGATGAGCAAATTGACATCTGCCTCGTCAATGAGACTCATCTAAAACCACGGGTTCGAGCTGCAGTCCCAAACTACAGCTGCTACCGAAACGACCGCTTGACTGCCGGAGGAGGAACTGCAGTGTACATCCGTAGATCAATTAAACACCATGAAGTAGCACTCCCCCAACTTGCAACAATAGAAGCAACGGCAGTTGCTGCCGAGACTTCACGTGGCCAACTACTCCTAATTGCAGCCTACCGTAAACCAAGCAATGCGGTAGACAAAGACGACATAGCCACCTTACTGCGACTACGTGGCAACGTTTTTATAGCAGGAGACTTAAATGCGAAGCATCACCGCTGGAACTCGCGACTCACCAACACTGCCGGGAAGCAACTTCTCCAAGTAGTGAAGCCAACGACGGGGTAATATGGGGACCCACTGAACCCACCATCTTCCAGAGCAGACATCTCCCTGACGTGTTGGATGTTGCAATCACAAAAGGGATGAATCACACCATCGCAATTGCAACAAAGGCAGCACTCTCATCAGATCATGTCCCTGTATTATTCTACCTCACAGAGAGTGCGTCCCTGCGTGATAATAGAAGATACAGAAACTTACTCAACACTAACTGGGATGCATATAAAGACATCATTGTGCAGCGCATACAAAATGCCGCATCACCTGAAACCGTAGGACCTAGTAAGGCAGCTGAAAACATGGAACAATGGATAAACGAGGCAGCCGAGGCAGCCACACCCCCACAGCGAGGGAACCAATGGCGTCACTCCAAACAACTGCCCACGCACATCAGGGAGGCAATAATTGCCAAAAACAATCTCATCAGAGAGTGGCAGGTTACAAGAAACCCGCCACAAAGAGGCGCATTAACCAAATGCAGAGGGAAATAAAAGTCGAAGTACAGAAGCACAAGAACAGCGACTGGGCCGCCCTGCTTAGTACGATCAACACTGACGACGGGACTGCCTGGAAACTTACTAAACGTATACTGCGAAAATCCAACAGGCTCCCGCCTCTCTCCGTGGGCAACAGCATAGTCTGTGACCCAATACAGAAGGCGGAAGCCCTAGCGGACTTCTTTGAATCCAACTTTCAGCCCGTTACTGACCATCTGGACTTAGAACACATAAGGCACGTAGAGGAGAGACTACAAAGATTCCTCAACGTAGACACCCCTGCAGACGATGTCATAAATCCCATCACGGTTGAAGAAGTAGTTGCAACAATCAAGCAACTTCCTCCAACAAAAGTCCTGGACATGATGGCATTGGTGCGCCACTCCTTAGGCACCTTCCGCCTCTAGCTACGGAATACCTAACCTCATTGTTTAATCAAATTTTGATCACTGGCGAATATCCAAGCACCTGGAAACAAGCGGACATAATAGCAATTCCTAAGTCAGGCAAAGACAAAAGATCTCCTCGATCTTATCGTCCTATCAGCCTCCTACCGGTCATTTCAAAACTTTTCGAAAAATTGTACCTCAAAAGGATACGCCACCACATAGACCAGGAAAACCTCTACCAGATGAACAGTTCGGATTCCGCAAAAATCACTCCACTCCGCAACAACTGCTTCGACTACAGAATCAGCATTTGAGGCAGTTGAAAAGAGAATATTTTGGCGCCATTCTCCTAGATGTCTCACGTGCGTTTGATTCTGTGTGGCATCAGGGACTATTGTATAAACTCATCATGCAGGGAATCCCTATGTCCCACATAAGACTGCTCAAGAACTACCTGGAAAACAGAACGTTCAGAGTACTGTCTGAGGATGCAGTCTCCTCATCCAGAAACATCCGTGCCGGCGTCCCACAAGGCTCCGTCATAGGCCCTGTACTGTACAGTCTTTATACGGCTGATGTACCACGAACGGAACAGGTAGAAACTGGACTATGCGGACGACACGGCATTGTTCACACGCAGTGTCAGAGCAACCCACGTGAAGACAAAATTACAGAGAGCCTGTAACAACGTTGAAAACTGGGCCAAAAGATGGCGCCTAGCTTTCAACGCCACCAAAAGCCAGGCGATAATAATATCCAGAAGAAAAATACCACAGCTTGATCCGGTGACACTATTCAATGAGGGAATTCAATGGACCAAAACAGCAACCTATCTGGAGTGATGCTCGACACAAGACTAACCTGGAAGAACCATGTCAAACCTCAGGTCGAAAGAATGCGGACACTCTACCCCATACTCAATCCAACAACCACTTTACCAGCTGACCAGGCTCTTCGAATTTATACATCACTGGTCAGACCGGTGTTAGAGTATGCTGCCGTTGTGTGGGGAAACGCAGCGACCACACATATCAAAAAGCCCAAACTGTGCAAAACCGGGCCATCCGGTTTGCCTGCAAACTCCCAAGAGAAACGCCTACCGCTGTCTTACATCAAGTCAGTGGTTTACAAACATTGAAACAGCGTTTCAAAGAAACTGCCACCAAATTCTACAACAAGTGTACGAGGTCTGAAAACAGACAATAGCCAGACTTGGCAACAGAGTACATAATATAACATTAGGTGGCCTGACCACCTCCTACTACAATGACGAACATGGAGCTGACTACTCCCATTATGCTACACCCATAATGAAACCTTAATACAACTAAACTGGAAGGAGATACGATAAACGTAAGAACTTCCCCATACTCCGGGATCTAGGCCACCCGGATAATGTTAGTCTGAGGCTAACCGGAACTACTCGAGACTCAATTTCGATGGTATTCGTGTACACCTGTATTCTTTACTGATACTTGTTTATGCGAATTCCGTCTCTCTTGCGAAGCTGAGATTATAGTGAGCAACTTGCTTCCTCTTCTTTGGAGACTGCCTTGCCCTCCCAGCCCGAGGTGTTAGGGATTTCCGCTCCACGGCCCACTCCTGCGGGAGTGGAACCCCCGAGCGTAAGAGTAGGGTTGTCTCCGACCCGGATACCCTACGGTGATAACGAAGGGTCGGAGCAACACTCCCTTCCATTAGGCGCTCCCATTGGTAGGACGATGTCTGACGAGACTGTAGGCTCAGAAGCGCATATTCCAGGGGAATCAACAGTGGGTGGCGGCAGCCAACATGAAAATACACACTTAAACCAACACCTGGACGAAGATATGGAGGTCTCACAGACCCCCATCAACCAAAATCTTCCAGAAGCAATGGAAGTTGCGCAGGCTCCTAGGAAGAGAATCCTTGGCTCTCCTACAGAAGTTATGAATGTGAACAAAAAGCGACTCAAGATGCCCGCACACAACACTACTAAGAAAGTTTCGCTGACACCAGCTTACAACCCCACAAAAAAAACTCCACTGAAGAAGACTAGGAGAACAACAGTGGACAATGAAGGCTTTGTCAATCCAAAACGCACAGCCCCTGCAGCGGTTATGTCCACCGCCACCGCCAGCAGAGAGTTATCTACAGTTAACCGGTATGAACAACTGCCAGCAGAAGAAACAGCTCCTAATTCATCAAATGATCCAACACCTGTTGCTCCATCAAATGAACGCAGGCCAGCGCCGATTGTGCTGACCTATAAAGAAGAGTATATGACTCTTTACAACACCCTCAAGCGACTATGTAATAGTGCCTTTGTTGTAAAACCGGCTGGTCGCGAATTATATAAAATCCAAATCAAGACAACCACTGACTACCTAGCGATAGCAAAACACAGTACTGACAAGGGCTGGTCATTCTATACCTACCCAACAGTGCCAGAAAAACTACTGAAGGTAGTCATTAGAGGACTTCCCTTCAACATGACTACCGAACAAGTTAAAGAAGAATTAGAGGAGATAAACTACGCAGCCAGAACAGTGGTTAAATTGCGCTCACCCAAAACGCAACAAGAAACACCACTCTTTCTAGTGGTATTAAATGACTCTGTAGAGAACAGATCCATCTTCCAAATGACTTTCCTATGTTCAGTGAAAGTGTCATTGGAAAAGCTACGTAGCACAAGAGGCCCACCACAATGCTACAAATGTCAGGGGATAGGTCATGTCTCAAGGCATTGCGTAATGCCAGATAAATGCGTAAAGTGCGCAATAGACCACGCGACGAGGGACTGCACTCTAACCAAAGGACAAACTCCACCAAAGTGTGCAAACTGTGCTGGTAACCACGTCGCCAGCTACAGAAAATGCCCAGCGTTCTCAAGATTCAACGAGAAGCAAAAAATGAACAATGCTGCACACGCTGAAGCTATGAGAAAACAACGCCAACAGCAGCAAAAGAAACAACTGCAACAACAGTTAAATAACCATGAACCTCCCTGCAGGATCCTGATGCCTTTCCGCCCATGCTGAGTCATGGAAATGAAAACCAGCAGGGAACGAGCACAAACCAACCCGAAACTCAGACTACAACGAGTTCAATGACAATTCCAACCAACCCACCAACAGGAGCAGATGGGAAACTAACCAAAGACAATAGCAGCCACATTGAAGTGATAGGACAACTACAGCCCAAAACTTACAACAGCAGAACAAGTCTATTGATGACAGCACAAATTCAGTCCTGCTAAACATGATACAAACTTTATTACAAACACTAATGTCCCATGATTGCTGAAATTCCGCGGCAAGTTGAAGCCGCAGTAAAGGCAGCAGTGCAGGCCGTACCAAGAGGTATACCCAGCAACCAGCAACATGACTAATCGGATTCAAAACTTGAAATATATGCACCTGGAATGCCAACGGCATATGGAACCAGATGGGCGAATTTAGCGAGTTCTACGTGATGAGCAAATAGATATTTGCTTAGTCACTGAAACTCACCTAAAACCAAGTGTAAAGGCTGCAGTTGCTAACTACTCATGCTACAGAAATGACAGATTGACGGCGGGTGGTGGTACCGCAATCTACATCCGCTCCACCATAAGGCACCATGAAGTAGCTCTGCCAGAACTAATGACTATAGAAGCAACTGGTATCGCTGCCGACACGTCCAGTGGCAGGATGATCCTTATCTCCGCTTACCGTCGACCTGCAAACAAAGCGAGGAAGAAATCGCTAAACTACTAAACATCGCCGGAAACGTCTTCATAGCAGGGGATTTCATGCGAAACACTGTTGTTGGAATTCCAGACTTACAAACACTGCCGGCAAGCAGTTACTGCGTGCTGTGCAGGCAAATGATGGTATGGTATGGGGGCCCACCGAACCCACCATCTTTCAAAGAAGATATATGCCAGATGTCCTCGACATCGCAATAACCAAAGGACTCAACCATACAATTACAATAGCCACAAAAAACGCACTCTCTTCTGATCACATACACAGTCATTTTTTATTTAGCTGAGGGTGCAAGATTGAAAAATCCTAGCCGCCACAGAAACATCAAAAACATAAACTGGGACTTATACAAACAGCAGCACACCCAAAGACTTCAAAATGCTGCGCCACCTGATATCTTAGGGTCCAACGCTGCTACCCACGCCATCACTCAGTGGATCAACGAAGCAGCAGATGCTGCTTCCCCACAGCAAAAACCCATACCGCAAAATTACTCATAACCTCTTCCGCCCAATATCAGAGAGGCCATAACTACTAAAAACCGACTCACCAGGGAATGGCAGATTACGCGTGACCCAGTCACAAACAACACATCAATCGTATGCGGCACAAAATCAGGTTAGAAGTGCAGCAACACAAAAATAAAGAATGGGAAGGCCTACTCAACACTATAAGCACAGAAGACGGCTCGGCTTGGAGACTAACCAGGCGAATGCTGCGAAAGGAAGGAAATTTACCGCCTCTCTTGGTAGGCAACAGATACCTCAGTGAACCCGAAGAAATGCTGAGGCAATAGCAGTAGTATTTGAAGCCAACTTCCGTCCAGTGCAGGACCATCTCGACGTGCAACACATTCAGATGGTAGAAGAGCGACTGCAAAGATTTCTAAATACTAACATTCCCGAAAAGGACTCAATCGATCCAATCACGGAGGATGAAGTCATCGGCATGTTACAACATGCAAAACCCAATAAAGCACCGGGTCATGACGGCATAGGGGCGCCACTACTAAAACAACTACCAAGGGTAGCTATAAATTACATAACAGCCATTTTCAAAAATATTATTAAAACCGGTGACTACCCTGAGACCTGGAAGCATGCAGATATTGTGGCCATTCCCAAACCAGGGAAAGACAGAAGATCCCCGAAATCCTACAGGCCTATAAGCCTACTACAAACCATGTCGAAGATATTCGAAAAGCTTTACCTAAGGAGGCTGTGGACATCATATTGACCAAGAGCATCTACTCCCGGATGAACAATTTGGATTCAGAGAGCACCATTCCACATCCCAACAGCTACTTAGACTTGTAGAACATGTGCTAAGTGCATCCGAGAAGAAAGAGTATTTCGCGACAGTTCTTCTGGACGTCTCGAAAGCCTTTGATCTGTTTGGCACCAAGGACTGCTATACAAACTCCTTGTACTAGGCATCCCTCTGTCGCACGTGAGGCTGCTGAAGAACTATCTGACCGGCAGAACTTTCAGGGTAATCTTAGACGAGGCCGTGTCATCTACTAAAAGCATTGAGGCTGATGTACCGCAAGGTTCAGTCATCGGGCCAGTCCTCTATAATTTTTATACTGCCGACTTGCCAAAAACTGATCATGTGCATACTGGTCTATATGCTGACGACACAGCGCAGTTCACAAAGAGCATTAAAGCACAAAATGCAAGGAACTCGCATCAGAGAGCCTGCACAAATATTGAAGGCTGGGCCAAAAGATGGCGACTTGCCTTCAACGCAGGGAAAAGTCAGGCCACATTTATCACCATGGACCCAAACCGCGATCTACCTTGGTATAACCCTCGATAAGCGCCTCACCTGGAAACAGCACATCAGGAAAGTCAGAGCAAAGGCAGAAGGCAGAAAGAGGACTATTTATCCCATTCTCAACCCGACGTCCAAACAAAAACCTGACCAGGCCATAAGACAATATACTGCTCTGGTGCGCCCGGTTCTAGAATATGTAGCGGTTGTGTGGGGAAATGCTGCTACCTCACACATCCAGAAGCTACAAATGATTCAAAACAGAGCAATACGCTATGCGTATAAACTGACTAAAGAGACCCCGTCTTCAGTGCTACATGAAGTCAGTGGTCTGGAAAAATTAAAAGTCAGAATTAAAAAAATTGGCTGCTAAGTTCTATACAAACAGCACCAATTCAACAAATCCACTCATTGCTCAACTAGGCAACACACTTCACTTCAACGACAATATCAGGTGGCCAGTCCACCTCATACAGTAACCCACACCAGAGATGACAATCCTGCTACGCCACACCGATAAAGATAACCATAACAAAAATCTGGAAGGAGATGCACCATGTGTAAGAACTTCCCCACACTCCAGGAGAACAGCCACCTGGGTAATGATGTCATAGTCATAGTCCTACTAACCGGGAAATCCTTCCTGAGCAAAATGCTCAAAATAGTAGGAAAAATAAACAAGGCCAAAGAAGAAAATGAAAAACTATTTGCCCTAATTAAAGGAGTCATGTCACTACTTAAATGATGACGAGACCACAAAGACCTCAAAATCACAATGTGGAACGCCAACAGCATAAGGAATAAAAAACTAGAAATCCAGGACTTCATCCGACGGCACGATCTGGATATAGTCTTACTATCGGAGACTTTCTTAAACCCAGGGGACAAATTCCAAATAACGGGCCACAAAACATATCGAAACGACAGGCAGGGCCAACAGGGCGGAGGAACGGCGATCATCATAAGCAAGAAACTAACACACGAACCCGTCCAGACACCCCAGCTAAGTGACATGGGAGCCACTAGCAGTTAAAATCAACTCTGTCGAGGGTCACATTGTTTTTGTGTCGGCTTACCTAGCGCCCAACAGAGTCCTCTACGAACAAGACCTTGACGCACTGCTAGCAACAGGTAGCAGGGTGATTATGGAGGAGATCTAAACTCCAAAAATCAAGCCTGGAATTCAAGGGTAAATAACACAAAATGGAGACCTACTCCTTACGCTAGCAGAGAGGCGCCACATACAGGTGCTTGGCCCAAAATCAGCCACACACATCCCCCACAACAGACGACAGCGACCAGATGTCCTTGACATAGCTATCGCGAAGGACATCACACGCCGGATAAAACTCACAACAGTCAACGACCTGTCATCCGACCACCAACCAGTTCTGCTTCAAATCAAGAACTGGGTCCAGAGAGAAAATCCAAAGAAGTGGACTGCGACCGTTTCAGTAGAACAGTGCACGGCCAAACAAGAACTACCTTTAACTTGGGGACAAAAGAAAACATCGATGAAGCCATAAACTACCTGAACACCGTGGTAGCGGAAGCAGATAAGAGAGCTTCAACCACTACAATCCGCCCAGCATTCATCGACGACCTGCCACCAGATATCGAAAACACCCGACAAGTAAGAAATACGGCCCGTAAGTTATGGCAGAGATTACGGGACCCCCAAGATAAAAGAAGATATAAACAGCTATCAGCAGAACTGAGAGGTCGCATGATAGAACACAGGGCAGAGAAATGGGAAGCCAGGATGACAACCCTCACCCTGAACAACAGGGAAGCATGGCAACTAGTGCGCGCCATCAAGGAGCCCAAGGAGCCGAACATCGCAATAACCGGGCCTGCAGGGCCATGTTTCCTGCCAGTGGCCAAGGCAGAGGTGCTGGCGGAATACTTCGCCAGCAAACACAGATAAATAGAGTACGTACGATCTGACCGAAGCAGAAGCACGCACGGCAGACGACATTACCAACACAGCACGCAACATCATGAGCGAACAACCAGAGGATGAGCCCGAGCTAACAACACCAGGGGAAATCCGGAGGATAATAAAGAAGTTGGCTAGTAACAAAGCCCCAGGAGCCGACAAGATATCTAACCTGTACCTGAAGAAATTACCAACCAAATGAATTGTGCTGCTAACTAGAATAATTAACGCATGCCTAATTCAAAGGCACTTCCCAGATTCATGGAAAGTTTCCAAAGTGACGGCCATCCCCAAACGAGGGAAAGACAAACGATTGCCATCCAACTATAGGCCAATAAGCCTATTCCCCTCCGCCTCCATGGTGCTGGAACGAGTTCTGCTCAGCGGATAAACGACACCTTGGAAGCGGATAAAACAATCAGAAAAGAACATGTTGTTGTTGTTGCTTTAGGGCGCGTCGACAGCGGGGTCATTAACGCAGAAAAGAACAGTTTGGCTTCCAAAGTAGAGTAGGAAGCACAAGCCAGCTCCTCCGATTGACTGAAGACGTGTCACGGGGATTTAACTACAGTAAGTCGACGGCGCTGTGTTCTTGGACATCGAGAAGGCCTACGACAAGGTGTGGCATGCCAACCTAATAACTAAGCTAAGAATACAGACGTCCATACGACATTGCTACCGTTCAGTTGATCGGAAGTTACCTGGAAAACAGAAGGTTCTTCGTGTCAGTGGAAGGGCAAAACTCCTCAACGCATTCGATACCGGCCGGAATACCGCAAGGCTCTGTTCTGGCCCCAATACTTTTCTCAATTGGCGTTAACGACATACCGACACCACCGCATGTTAACATCGCGCAATTTGCGGACGATACAACGGCATACGTGACGGGTAGGAGACACGATCTGAACATAAACCACCTGTAACATGGCCTGGACCAACTAGAGAAATGGTGTCGCATAAATAAGGTTAAGATAAATCCAACAAAGTGTGCGGCCGTCTATTTCACTCGGAGAGACCAGAAATCAATACGAAACTGACAATCATGGGACAAGAAGTCGAGTGGTCCCCAGACACAAAATACCTTGGTGTCACCATAGACAAAAAACTACTGTCAGGAAGCATATCCTAGATAGAAGAAGACAGGGCACCGCGATACTGAACAACCTGTTCCCTATTCTCTACAGCCAACAATTAGCCATCAAAACAAAAATCAGAATATACAAATCAGTCATCCTTCCCTACATCCTCTATGCATGCCAGGTATGGGGAACGGCTTCCAAAACAAATATCGACCAACTCCAAAGACTCCAAACCGATGCCTGCGGGTCATTCTGCGTGCATCAAGGTATACACCGACAGACGCCCTACACGACCAAGCCGGCGTAAACCGGATCAACGTCGAGATCTACAGGCAAACTAAAAAATTCTGTCAGCGAGTAGAACAAAACAGAGAACAGGATGAAAGGCTCCATACCCTTGACACAACCAAACCAAGGAACTGGCACAAATACAAAGTACCACTAAGCATCATATATCAGCCTGAATAGAACTGATATGACTGTAAGAAAACTGCAGGGGTTTTTCACATAAGGTCGTCTCTGACGAACCGTAGTCATGTTTTCCCCTCAATGAGTAATAAAAAGTGTCCCCAAACTAACCTATCGTATACAGAGAGACACAACAAGTAGTGTTGCCCCGGCAACGGAACTTTTTACACAAACAAGCCGTTGAGGCACAGACACATAAAATAAAAAAAAATCTGGTTAAGCAATGGTGAGCGTTGTCAGCGCCTGGATGGGTAACCGTTTTGGCTCCATACGCAGTCCGCAACACTGATACCCTCAGTTCCAGTGCGCAAAATAGAGTCCGACGGTCACCTAAAATACTTTGTAGACAACAAAGAGGACCACCAAACCCTACTAAGATTCTTCAAACAGCATAGAATAGACCATTTCAGCCACTAAATGCCAGATGAGAAACCACTGAAGGTGGTCATCAAAGGCCTGCCACCATCAATCACAACAGACAGCATCCAGGAAGACTTGGTTTCCAAGGGATTTGTCGTTCTATCTGTTCATCAATTTAAAAAGCGGAACCAAGAAACCAGAGAGCTTATCCCACTCGCTACTTTTGCAGTGACCTTGAAACCTGGTGCAGAATCAGACGCGATCTATAATGTTCGCGCAATTCTCTATACAAGAGTCAAAATAGAACGCTACAGAAACCTAAACGGCCCTCCTCAATGTATAAAATGTCAACGACATGGACACACCGCAAACTACTGCAACTTTCCTGCCAGGTGTGTAAAATGTGCAGGGCTGCACTCAAGCAAGAACTGCACTATCCCTAACAGCCAAAAAGCGAAATGCATCAACTGTAACGGGGATCATGCAGCCTCCTGGAGAGGTTGTCCCATTTATCAGAAGATAGTGAAGCCTCCAAATACAAAACAGAAAACCGACGAAACCCAAATCTTCCTAAACAAACGTTACAGCACAAAAACAAGTGAGCACGATTCTAAGAGCCAAAGTAAGAAGCTAAACAGAACAGACCAGAAACGTGATCCAAAAAAGAAGACAACAGAAGACTACCACTCCTTCGCTGATGCACTGAAAGGCTCTAGGAGAAACAAGAACAGACATATAGAATCAGAAGAAGAAGAGGAGTCTGATAGTCAAGTCGATTTCCTAGACATGAAGAAATTCCTTAATACAATGAGAAGAACAATGAAAAAAGTTAACAGCGCCAAAGACAAGTTTACCAAACTCTTTGCGTTCATGGAAGGTGTTATGGCCATGCTTAAATAATGGCCAGAACTCCGTCTTCACAGAGCGATATAAATATTGTAATATGGAACGCAAATGGAATAAAAATAAAAAGCTAGAATTACTAGATTTTTCGAACCGGCACAATATCAATATAATTCTGCTTGCAGAAACACACCTTAAACCCAAGGATACCTTTAGACTATCAGGCTTTCAAATCTACAGATCCGACAGAATAGGCCATCAGGAATTCCCTATCACATGCAGTCATCCAAAATATCAACCTGCTGGAGATGGAAGCAACGGCTGTAAAAATCCACACCAAAGAAGGACATATAATCCTTTCATCAGTTTATTTGCCACCGAACAGAGCCCTAACTGTACATGATTTGGACGATATCCTATCAAAAGGGTACAAAATTATAATAGGTGGTGATTTAAATAGTAAGCACACAGCATAGAACTCCCGCACCTCCAATGCTAAAGGAGAGCTACTATACCAACTATCTGAAAGGAGGAACATACAAGTCTACGGACCCACTGAGGCTACATACATTCCAAACCGCGGCAACGTCCAGCCAGACGTCCTCGACATTGTCGTAGCAAAAAACATCACTCATGACATACACCTTCAAACATAGAGATCTTTCGTCAGACCACAATTCAGTCGTGCTTAAGTTCAAGAGTTTTACTCTACCACATAACAGCCATAAAAAAATAACAGAAACAAACTGGAACTACTTCTCCAGACAGATCCACAACAAAATAAACACCACCTTCAATGTATCGTCGCCTGATCGCATCGAGAAGGCTATCAACCACTTCAATACTACAATCAAAGAAGCCGAAAGAAAAGCGTCCGTTACCACCACCATCATACACAACAACGTCTATCAAGAACTGCCAGCCATACTCGAAGACCTCAGATACCTAAGGAATCGTTACAGGACACTCTCGCAACGTTTCCGCGACCCTGCCGACCGCCGTAGATTCCGTCACTTCTCCCGCCAACTCACCGCGCACCTAAAGGAAGAGAAGATCAGAAAGATGGGAAGATAAAATGTCCCATCTCTTATTAGAAAACAAGGAAGCCTGGGACCTAATTCGATCCTTAAAACAGCCGAAGGAAGCGAAATCCCCAATATCAGGCCCGGCAGGTCCGTGCTTTCTGCCGTTAGAAAAAGCCGAAATCCTGGCAGAGCACTTCGCCGCCCAACATACAGAAGTGGTCTACCCCCTAACTCCAGAGGAAGAACAGGCGGAGGCCGCAACAGTTCAGCGAGTAGAGGACAGACTAAGCAGACCCCCTTCTGACCAGCCAGAACTAACAACACCCAGTGAAGTGAGAACAATCATCAAGAAATTAGCCCCAAAGAAATCACCTGGAATCGATGGAATTGGCAATATTCACCTTAAGAATCTACCAAGGAAAGGTCTGGTACTTCTCACCAGAATTTTCAATGCATGTCTCCTACAACATTACTTCCCTTCAGCATGGTAGACGGCTAAGGTTATAGCTCTGCCAAAAAGGGGTAAAGACAAAACAATTCCCAATAATTACAGACCAATTAGCTTACTCTCTGCTACCTCCAAGCTGCTGGAACGTATTCTGCTGAAGAGAATTAAAGCAAGCTTAGATTTTGGACAAATCATCAGGAAAGAACAGTTCGGTTGCCCAAAACCGAGTAGGAGCCACCTGTCAGTTAGTAAGGCTCACAGAGCAAATCAGCAAGGGTTTCAACTGGAATAAATCTACAGCCGCCATATTTGTCGACATTGAAAAAGCCTATGACAAGGTGTGGCACACCAAACTAATAGACAAGCTATTCCATCACACCGACATACCCGAGTGCTATATTGCCCTCATAGCCAGCTACCTCAAGGACAGGAGGTTCTTCGTCCAAATCGAAGGCCAGAAATCATCTACCTTCACAATTAATGTGGGCTTACCGCAGGGATCTGCCTTATCGCCTCATCTGTTCACCATTGATGTTAATGACATACGAACCCCGCCCAACGTTTATATTGCACAATTTGCGGATGACACGGTCATCTACGCAACCGGAGGTGACTACGAAAGAAATATTTTCCAACGCCCAAGCAGGCCTTGACACCTTTAGTCTCTGGTGTCGTGAAAACATGGTGAAGGTGAACCCTACTAAATGTGCCGCAGTATATTTCTCAACTAAACGACCAAACCTGCAAAGACAGTTGGAGCTAATGGGGCAAAGGTTACCCTGGGTTACCGAGCACCGGTACTTGGGGATAACGTTAGACCGTAAACTACTCTTCCGTCAACACGTCCTCGACAGAAGGAAAAAAGCCCTAGCCGTGGTTATGAATCTGACACCAATCTTCATGAGCAACGACTTGAAACTCGAAACAAAAATAAGAATATATAAATCAGTTGTCCTACCCTTCATTATGTACGGTTGCCAGGTCTGGGGAACTGCATGCAAATCTACCCTGCTACACTTACAAAGAGTGCAGAACAGATGCTTAAGAATGATTAGCCATGCTAGCATCTACATGCCAATAGACCTTCTTCACGAGATCACCAACATGCCTACCATCAATGCAGAAATTTTTCGACAAGCAGAGAAATTTTTCACCAGGCTTGATACTATCCGCCCAGAAGTTGACAGATTGGAGTCAGTAGGTACAGTACTCCCAATGGAATGTCACAAATTCAAAGTGCCACTCAGCACAATTATGACACCAATATAAAGGATCAACTACCACAAGTGATCCTTAATAAGAACATTCAAGGGTTTCCCATAAAGGCTGTTTATAATGGTCAAAGCTGGGTTTTTCCCTAACGCGAATCATAGCGATTCCAATACAATCTATTCGAAACTGTAGATAAAGCTACATACAGTAGCGGGGCTACAAAACGCCGTTGAGGCAGTGAAAAAAAAAATAGAGTCCAAAAGACAAAACACAGAAAGACTGGCAAATCTGGGTACGGTAATGCCAAGAACATGGCACAAGCGTAAGGTGCCACTTAGCATTGTTTAAAACCCAAGTATAAATTAATACAAAAAAATTAGAGGGGTTTTTTCACCATTAAGGTCATCCTAGATGACCATAGCCCTGGTTTTTCCCCTAAAAGTGTAAAATAAAAAGTGTCTCCAAAACATCCCTAACCTTACAACAGAGGCACCGAAGATAGCGGGGCTATACACACACAGCCGCTAAGGCAACGACACAAAAAAAAATGATTGGGCGTCCTGGCAACCCTCTATACACGACATTCGAATTTCGGCGGCAGCGTAGTCAACTTCCGAGTTCGGCCACAGCAACAATTTCCTGGGTTAGATTGTCCCTAGAGTGCAGGAAAGTTTTTGCGTTAGCGCATCTCCTTCCAAGTCATGTGAGGTTGTCATCAGTGTAGGGCTAGCATTGTTCGACTTGCCAGGTCGTATTTGGTTGCATTGGTTCAATTTAGTGTTGCATTATTTACCACTTTTACTGACCATCGCTTGTTCACAGAGCATTGAGTGTTGCTCAATATCACGCCCGTTACGACACTGAGTTTTCGCCTGTTCCGAGCCTCCGACGAAGCCAACTACATAAGTACTTCGAGATGGTACGAGCCAAGACACCTGCACGTAGACAGTCGGCTACCAGCACGCCAGCAACGTCTACGTCCTCGGATGAGAGCATGGCCTTACTTCAAACCTATTTCCAGCGCACTCTGGACAGCGTTGACAGACGGCTGGGACGGCGCGAGCCAATGGCAACTGATCCACCATCCAGCACCGATTCAACTTTTGCTAGCACCGATTCAACTGCTGCTGGCGTCGCCACTGGGGACGTGCAGCAAGACATGGAAATTGAAGACACCGAGCCAGAACAGGGGCCGATACAGCCCATTTACGTCACTTGTACGAATATTACGACACTCCTCGGAGAGCTGCAGTGCTTAACAACTCAGCCGCTGTTTGCATGGCCGGCTAATGACGGAATGAATATCATCGCATGCTGCTTGGATGAGTTCATCATCTTATACAACACCTTCAACAAGATGCAGGAGATTCCAGACAAGAAGATCTTTCCGGCAGAAGAAGAACAGATCAAGAGAACTCCAACTCCTACGAAGTCAACACCTACAGCAAAGAAGATTACTGTCGGTACGCAATGCAGCAGATCTGCGCGCAAGACCGACATCATCCAGTGCTTCAAATGTCAAGGATTTGAGCACTACGCAAAACACTGCACCCGCAAGCTAAGGTGCATGCGTTGCGGGGATGAGCCCCAGGCCTAAAGAAAATCCTACCTGCTGCAACTGCGGTGGACCTCATGTAGCTTGCCACCGTGGATGTCCTGCCCGGAAGTGACTGCGGCGGGGGAAATCGACGAGTCGTCCTGCTGCTGCTGCCCCCTCTGTGGAGTGGGTCACACCGGCCGGCAGGGTTCGTTGTCAGATTACCAAGAAGGCTGCAACGTCCAGCTGCGCAGTCGGGGCATGTAACCCCGAACAGCCTCGTCATGACTCGAGAGCTCGACATGGAACTCGACCACAGCCATCCAGATGCTGCAACCATGAAGCTGCAAACGCTGAGTTGGGTTCTAAACTTGTCACAGTTATCGAGTTGCTGACGCAACTAATCCAGAGGGACTTACGGAGACCTGCGAGCCCGGCAGACGAATCAGCTGACGCTCGCAACTGATGTGACATCAAATTCAAGTTAATCAACAAGAGCCATAAAAGATAATACACACCTAACGAGAAGTGCTGCAACATCCACTAATGAAGGTGAAAATGTCGAAAGACACTGCCGGACGAAGTACTGGCAGAGAATGGCACCCGTCGTCGGCAGCGAAGCCAGTCTGCTTGTAATTTCGAGAAGCACATCTAAATAGACCTGATGAAGACAACCGAGCAGGTTGTCGAAACGTCGTCGTTTTATGACACCATCCGGCTGGACACCCGTGAAACTTTCATTGAAGTTAACTGATGCTGCATGTCTCAAAATATGAGCGACTATCATGTGTCATGTAAGACTCTTCCACAAACCTCTTTCTTCACCCATCATTTCCAAAACTCGTTCGTTTCGTACTTTATCTATCCACTTAATTTTCAGTATCCTTCTATATCACCACATTTCAGCCACTTCAATTTTTCATTTTTCTCGTATTCCGAAAGTACATGCTTCGCTGGCATAAGGTGTTGTGCTGCACACACAGAGTTTTAAAAAGTTCTTTCTGAGTCCTAGATTAATATATGAAACTAAAAGATGTCTCTTTTTCATGAAAGCATTTTTTTGCTATTCTGCTTTTAACATCATTCCTGTTTCGGCCATCGGTTGTAATCGATGCAGAAACTCACCATATGCAGAAATAGCGGAAGTAGGAAACATCGACATCGACGAGGAAATGCTTCCCAGAAGGCATCCCAAAAGGATGCTAACTAGGACATTCTCCTTCTAAATCCCCTCCACCTACCCTCCAACCCCCCAGTAGTTATAAGTAGAAGTAGGCCCAATTCATTATAAGTTAAGGTCCCCTTGTAAACAATAGAAAATAAATTAAATTACCCACCTTTAGTATAAGTAGGATTCCCACTTAGTTAGGTCCCTTGTATGTATATAAAACTAACCTCCACTAGCATAAGAATGTAGGATATATATAAAACCTCCCTTAACTTTTAACTAGATCAAATAAAACATGTTAAAGATAGGATAGTAACTTAAGACAAAGACAGAAAGTCAGCCCCAAAATGCAATACAGACATTAGTCATAGGATATATTCTCCTGGCACTAAGGATGACAATGCAGCTCTACAGACTGCGACATGATATGCCCTTGCCCTTGACCTCACTTCACCGGAAGATGGCGCCGACGATTGAGAGTGACGAAATATTGTGTGATTATTATAACACTGCTATAACTCAGCTTGTCATCCGAGAACATTATTTATATTCTCAACGCCGAGAAAGACTTCGTAACTATATAAGAATGGAAAAGACGGAAAGACAAAGTCATATAAACGACGAGAGAGGAATGAGCAAGACAACACAGGAGGGGGCCATGGGCCCATTACAATGACAACAATGAGCAGGAAAATGCTTAAGGCAATAAAACTAAGGGTGGATGGGGATCTGTGGTAAGTGCTGGGTCCTATTTTACTATCCTTCCTTTAATTTTATATATATAAAGATGGGTGAAGTAAACAGATAGAGAAAGAAGGGAAAGATATGAGAACTGGATATTTGATGTTAAATTCCTTAGGATGTCTGGTGTTAAAGATATTCCAGTTCCCAATGATAAGAGTTTTGATGGGCTAGTGTCTCCACGCCAAGTTCTGAAGACCCCGAAATGTAGCAGCTGTTGAGTTGCTTGGTGCTGTGCATGAGCTGCTACCAGATAATCCAGACTTCGAATTGTGAACTAGCCACCTTTGGCAATTCATCCTAGCGTAGTAGTGGATAAACAGTGTACATTTTCATAAACCAGGTATAGTACTGAACTGTACTATGCACTTAATATCTTGGACTGTCCTACATTGGTTTCACTACCATGCACCTGCCAACTAGAATGAACAGCCACAGGCAGAAAATGCACATTCAAAGTCTGAACAACCCAGTAGCAGCTTATGCCGTAGCAAAAAAAAATCAACCAGCTCAGCAGCTGCTATGCATCAAGGATCCTCAGAACTTTGTCTATAAATACTAGCCCCTCAAAACTCGAGAATGATGGGAACTGACATTCAGAAAATCTCTGGTACAATAACCTCAGACAGCCTTTCTTCCATTCCCCATCTTTATCTATCTTCATTCTGTTTATATCCACCTATCTCAATTTCTTCTCTCACATTCTACCCACCCCCAACCTTTCATTTTGTAACTCGCTCCATATTTCCTTACAAGCTATCACTAAAAAAACTGAATCTCTTCCATACATTTATTAACTCTGGCTTCCAAGTTTTACCTTCCCCATAGAGATTTATGGATGGACAAATGTTTGTTAGCATTTTCTTTGTTCATTGCCAATTCTCTCAGAGAAAACTCTGTATCTCTCCTCAACTGGGGCTTCGTCGATCTTCGACCGATGTTAGCTGCCAGCTGGGACGCATTTGACAGGTCGGGCGTCCACTACACACCGAGAATGGCGATCAAGGTGGCTACGAAAATATGGAACCGTCTTGATGTGAATTATTTTTTAGGAACACCGTGAGGCCCGAGGATCCCTCAGTTCAACGAAGAAGACGCGTCGTTAATCTAGATCTTGGTTCTGGAAGGGACGGCGTGAATAAATCGAAATTTACAGCTCCAAATACTTCACCCGTTTCCTTTCGGAATGCAAATACTAAAAATGCGAATTTAGACTCTGCAGATACAGATATTAAACCGCTAAGGATAATGGTCCTTAATTGTCGGAGTATTAGAGGGAAAGTAGCCGATTTCCACGCTGCAGTTGCGACTAACGATGTTGATATAATACTAGGAACCGAGAGCTGGTTGACGCCAGAGGTAGAATCTAGCGAAGTATTTGCTCCTCAATTCAATGTTTTTCGGAAAGACAGAACTACCACAATGGGCGGAGGTGTGTTCGTGGCCGTTAATAAAAACATCAATTGCTCCGTAGTAAATGAAACGGAAAATTGTTGCGAGTTAATATGGGTGAAGGTAAAAATTGGCAGACGTTTAAAGTTCATAATAGGATCATTTTACCGACCTCCGGACTCTGGATTAGATAACGTGGAATATTTTAGACAGTCACTTAATAGTATTTCTCAGAAATTTCAGGGACATACATTGATCATGGGAGGTGATTTTAATATACCCTCTGTTAACTGGGACACATTTACGTTCAGGTCAGGCGGAAGAGATAGGTTAATAACCGAAACGTTCCTGGAATCATTCGCGGAAAATTCTCTTGAACAGATGGTCGAAGAGCCAACGCGGAGCGTCATAGATTCCTCGTCCATTTTGGATCTTTTTCTTACTAATAATCCGGATATTGTAGATAAAGTTTGTATAGAAGACGGTATAAGTGATCACAAGGCGATTGTGGTAACTTTAAAATCTAGGCTGAATTTGAAGCATGATAAAGACAAACTCGTATATTGTTTCGATAAGGCAAATGATGCGTCTATGGTCGATCATTTGGCGAAAAATTTTGAAACGTACACGCTTAATACAAATGTTGAGGAACTTTGGTTTAATTTAAAAGAAATAATATGGACCGGCTTAAATCAATTTGTTCCCAAGAAGTTTATTAAGGTTAGTAAGAACTTCCCGTGGTTCAATAGAAAAGTGAAACGTTTGCTCAGGAAGCAAAGGCGTTTACATGCGACGGTAAAGAAATCGGGGGACTTATCTGATCGCGTTAAATTAGTCCACTTGCGAGCGGAAGTGCGTAAGGCAATGCGTTTAAAGAATTCCAAGCCAGAAATTTATCCGAGGATCTGATTACTAATCCAAAAAAGTTCTGGTCATATGTCAAATTAATAAGAGGCTCTCGTAAGGGCATGCCGTCGTTGATTAATGAAAATGGGGAATTATCAGAAACTAGCGTCGAGAAAGCAGAAATTTTGAATAATGTATTTAAAAAAGCTTTCACGTCAGAGAACTCTGAGGAAATTCCGATATTTAACAATCGAACCAACAAAATTATGAATGATCTCGTTCTCGATGTCGAGGGAATAACTAAACTGCTTATGAATGTAAATCCCAATAAGGCTCCAGGACCAGACGGTATTCCTACAAGATTCTACTCTACGTACGCAAAGGAAATTGCGCCGTATTTGATGAAATTATATACCGCCTCCTTGGATCAGGGAAAAATACCAGCCGAATGGAAGACCGCCATCGTAAGTCCAGTGTTCAAAAGTGGGAATTTTAATGATCCTCAAAATTATAGGCCGATCTCGTTAACCTCAATATTTTGCAGGATTTTATAACACATCATCTATTCAAATGTCATGCGGTTTTTGGATGAAGATGAGCTTTTAAACCCAAATCAACATGGATTCAGAAAAGGCCGATGCTGCGAAACACAACTTGCCCTCTTAATTCACGACTTGAGCCGTATTATAGATGAGCAATCACAGGTTGATTTAGTTTTATTAGACTTCAAAAAAGCTTTCGACACTGTGCCTCACACTAGGTTACTTATGAAACTTCGCGGTTACGGTATATCTAGACAAATATGTGACTGGGTTGCAGACTTTTTGAAGGACAGAACACAGTGTGTAGTTCTCGACAGTGAGCGTTCATCACTTGCCGAAGTGAGGACCGGGGTTCCCCAAGGAAGCGTGATAGGGCCTCTGTTGTTTCTCATATACATTAATGATTTGTGCGACATAATAAGGGGAATGAAAAGATTATTTGCCGATGATGCTATTATTTATCGTGAAATCACAACCCAAGACTACTGCGCTTGTTACAAGACGATATTATGAAAATAATTGCGTGGTGTAAAGATTGGCAGTTGGAGTTAAACGCTAAAAAGTGCCAAGTCATGCGTGTAAGTAAAAAGGTGACACCAGTTAGCTTTGAATATACAATTAATGGCACTGTCCTTAGAACGGTAGATTCCGCTAAATACCTAGGGGTAACAATTCGTAATAATTTGTCGTGGAATGAGCATATCGAGAATGTAACTGGGAAAGCAAATCGTATGCTTCGATTTCTAGGTCGTAATTTAAAACAATGCACTCCGGAAGTTAAATCGATTTCGTACAAGTCACTAGTGAGGCCTCACTTGGAATATTGTTGCTCTGTATGGGATCCCCATCAAAAGGGATTAATGGAGGCATTAGAGATGGTCCAGAGAAGAGCCGCCCGATTCGTGACAGGTATATATAGTTGGAGGGAAAGTGTAAGTGCCATGTTGAAGGAGTTAGGTTGGGAAGACCTGGAGCACCGAAGGCGTTGCTCTCGACGGAAGCTAATTGAAAAATTCTCGACTGACAGCAAACAAATATTGCTACCACCAACATTCATATCTCGGAATGACCGCGAAAATAAGATAAGAGAAATCAGGGCCAGAACCGATTCATTTCTCTACTCATTTTTTCCACGAGCGATTAGTGAATGGAATAGAATGGATTTACCGGGCGAGTAAACACAAAATCGGACAGGAGTAGCTTCCGATAAAGCACTCCGGCCATCCTGATCTGGGTTTTCCATGGTTTCCCTAGATCACTGCAGGCGAATGCTGGGATGGTTCCTCACAATAGCCCATGGGCGCCACCTGCCATATCCCGTATATCCCTTCCAAACCATTACCCTTCCTGATAGGTGCAATGCACCCTCCGCCAAACACTTTTAGTGAATCGCGGAGTAATTGTAATAGTAGTAATAGTAACTTTTAAATACCTACTCACTGCAGTTATGTTCATCTGTAACTGTCCCTCCTGCTGAAGAATGGCATTGCCTGAAAATTTTAGGTATGTGTGTATTCACGTTGTATTAAACTGTCTTCCTGTGCTGCTACACCTACTGCTATGGAAAGTATGAAAGATTTGTGACTTTGTTGTCTTAGATTTAAAATTAAATCTTCTAGCACTGTAACCAATGGTTTTAATTTAAATAATTTCTGACATACTTGACAACTTAGCACTTTTATGATTAGATGAAATATGTAGTAGGTTAATTTTGATTTTACGAATTTATAAGATGACTAAAATTTTTTTTCTCTCTTGTCCAGTTTCCTTCAACCCGTTTTGAAAGTAATTTTTTAAGAACTGAAATGAGTTCTACAGTGACTGAAATAATTCATTTCAACTGTACAAGTTTAAGTTCCCATTTTTTTAATTTTTTTTTTTAAAGAATCACATCTCAAATGAATTTCACTGGCTAGTAACACCCAATTTTTTTCTATTATACGAGGCGTATTCCAAAAGTAAGGTCCGTTTGATCATAATAAAAACATCGTTCAGGATACAAGGTTTTTATTAACGTCAGTATGTAACTACATATCTAGTTCACTTTTACACATAATCGCCGTTCATGTCTATACACTTTCTGTAACGCTGTACCAGTTTCTTTAACCTCTCGGCATAAAAGTCTGCCGCCTGGGACGTGAACCAATTGGTAACGCTCGTCTTGAGTTCTTCATCGGTTTGAAATCGTTGTCCACCAAGCCACCGTTTCAAATGCAGGAAGAGAAAATAGTCGCTTGGTGCAAGATCTGGACTGTAAGCAGGGTGGTCTAGGATTTCCCAACGAAACTCTTGAATCTTCTCTTTGGTTTTGGAAGCGGTATGCGGGCGTGCGTTGTCGTGCAGGAGGATGATGCCAGACGACAGTTTCCCGCGGCGTCGATTTTGGATGGCACGTCTCAGTTTGGTGAGCGTTGCACAGTACACGTCAGCTGTAATGGTTGTCCCACGGTCCATGAATTCGATCAAAAGGACGCCCTTTTCGTCCCAAAACACGGAAGCCATCATTTTGCGATTCGTGTACGGCGATTGCTTACACTTTTTTGGTTTGGATGAACCGGAATGGCGCCACTGCATTGATTGTTGTTTTGATTCTGCGTTGGTGTACGCTATCCACGTCTCGTCTCCCGTAACAATTTGGGAAAACAAACTGTCTCCATCTTGTCTATAGCGCTCCAAAAATTGTCGTGCGCTATGCATTCGTTGCTCTTTGTGCTGAGCGGTGAGCAGTTTTGGCACCCACCGCGCACAAAGCTTCCGATATCCAAGCTCTTCAGTGACAATCCTGTAAATTGAGGTTCTAGCAACATTTGGGAATTCCATAGCCAGACCACTAATCGTCAAACGCCGATCACTTCGCAGTTTTTGGTTAACTTGCTCGACGATGTCGTCGGTCCGAATACTGGCCCTGCCACTCCGCTGTTGATCGTGCACATCTGTGCGACCACTTTGAAATTCTCGACACCAGTGTCGAACTTGTTTTTCACTCATTATGTTTGGTCCATACACTACACACAATTCGCGATGGATGTCCGCAGCTGACGATCCTTTTGCCAACAAAAATCTAATCACACCGCGCACTTCACAACTGGCGGGAGATACGATTGTCGCGGCCATTTCGAACTGCTCTCAACAATAGATATACGGCTACTGCGGCACGTCAACAATACTGCATATTTACCAGGAGTTGGTAGATGGCGCTGCAGGTGGGAAACGTCATTCAGGCCTATCATCTGTGACATCTTGTACCCCGGACCTTACTTTTGGAATACGCCTCGTACTTTCAGCAATTATTTTCCAATATTTATTGAAAAGAACTATCAATATTTCTTTTTTCATCCACAAATATTTGACAGCAAAAGTCTGGAAGAAGGGTTATTAACAATGGAAAATAAAAAGCCGTTACTTACCAGATGTAAGAAAGGTTTCCCTTTACTGTAGTTAAAGAGTTCTGTTGAAGAGTAGTTTCACTGTTGTAAACACATTTATTCAGGTAAAATATCAATATGCTATGGTTTCAAATGCTAATTCACTTATTTCAGATGTTTTTATAACAGGTTTGGCAATAAAGGTCAGAGATAGCTTAAAAAATAACAATGAGAGAGTAGTCTAATAGAATGTAAAATACAAGTGAAATGTGGCATTACTTTTTAATTATGGACAGGATTACAATGAATTTCAATTACCTTCCCACATTAATAGCAACATAATCTTAATGTGTCTGGCGTTACAGAACAAAATCATTTATTTTCTAAACAGAGACACTGCTCGAATTTAATCAGCACACAAATTAATTTTTAATCATTGCATTTTTATGCCTATGCATACACACAGAAAAACAAAATTTATAAAAGGTAGGAAATCCCAGATATGTAGTATGGAATACAATAGTAAATTTGATTCAGTATTTACCGATTTGCTGCTGTACTGTACAAAATACAACATTCTACACAGATAGTTCATTATTTCCTTCCATGTACATACCTCAATGTGACAAGTAGATAAATATTTTATTCCCAATATAATTTTTGGCATTTTTAAATTTTTATTTTATACTTCAGAAAATTGACTTATAGTTCAGAAGAGTATCACTGATACACTTACATAAAATATATTCACTTTATAATAATATATATATATATTTATTTATTTATTTATTTGTATTACTCATAGAATTTGAGTAGATCAAATGCCAGTACCAAAATCTTTATTTTGCATGGGATACAAGTAATACGTTAATGAATTAACAATTACTAATAACCCTGAAAAATACTTTGGATCTGCCATAACAGCTATTAATAACTCTTTTATATTCATAATAGATTAATATTATCTATGACTTAAATTTTTCTGCTTTCCAACCAATAAACAATTTATTGTATATCTTGCCGATTTTTTTTTTAGTTGATACATTTGTCATCAGGTAATCAAATAATTGGCTACAAATTCAAAAGAAATAACTTAATACCTTTGAAACCATAATTCTTGTTTATGTATACATATACTTTTTGTGTCTACATTTATTTTTATACTATATACAAATATTATGCACATTCACAATCAGCCGCATCTATTACACAGTCTTCTGATAACTTCATCTAGAAATGCACCAAATTTATAGGTAACTTAACTGCACATCAGCACTTAAACTGAGCAAGCTCAATATTAACCATCCTCAACTAGCTTCTTTTGCTGAAGTAAAAATACAGATACCATATTATGTTGGCTGAACAGTATTGGTTTTTTATTTGCACATTCAAAAATAAGGCAGTAAGCAAATTTACACATTCTCATACAAACTGTACACTTAAATGGCTATTAGACAGAGATTCAACACATTTGGTTTTATCACTTATGGCCCTTCCCACCCTCAAAAAGATGTATAAAGTTTATATGATAAAAAATACATTTTCCCATCCCGTGAACTTTCATGCTTCTGTGACTAAGAACAAAATTTCACTATAAACATGTCATAACAGCAACAATATTAGCACCACAAACATCAGATACTGTACGTGTTTACCCGAAACACGTATGAATACTTTATTAATACAGGACAGTCATGACATCATGTACACTCATACATACAGACATAAAATATATGCTTTGAAAGAACAGTGTTCTTGAAGACGTAAAATAACATTAAAAAAAAGAGAATGTTAATTATTCTGTAAAAATGCATTAGTCTCCATGTCTTTTATTAGGAAAGTAATGTAACATGACAAACATTGGGAAACAAAAGGACTGAAAATTGTAATATCCTCACATTTACCAAAACTTGCTTTGTTTGACATGTGAAACAAACTCTTCCCTGCACTATTGTGCAACACATAAAATCTCTACAGTACAAATCATTTCATGCAAAAATATTAAACATACACTTCTGGAATGCGTTTTACCATTGCAGCAAATATCGCCACAACGTTAAAATTAAAATGACAGCTTACTGCAAGGGGGAAGAAAAAAAGGGGAAAAAAAAGTGTTTAAGAAGAAACAATTGCACATTAATACCATTATTTTTTTTTAAATTAGCCAGTCATAAAAGGTATGGTATTCTCCATTCCCACTTTTCTACCTACTTATGAAAATATATTTGCTCCTCATTTTACAAGAGTTCATCTGGATAATCATACAATTGTAGTTTACACAGAAGAAATGTGTTTTTACCACTTTAATCTTCCAATTGTTTATACAATTCAAACATTTAGTTTCTAAAATAAATTACATTTTAAATGCAGTAACTAAAACCTCTCAAAAATATGTTCAGAACACCAGAATAAAAAGTAATGCACATAAGTAAAAATTATAAAATAAGAATTTAAATCCAAATTATCTCAAATGTCTTACAAAAAAAGAAGGAAAAACATACCGTTCAGTTATAAACTGTCTCCTTCATACACAATTAAATACAAAAATACTTTAGTCATAAGATATAGTCATACGAATGTTAAAACCATTCTCTTACTTAGATAGCCATTGAAACATAATTGTATACTGAAAGCACCAATATAGGTTGAAACACTGTTTAACAATGCACATGTCCTCATGCAATATTTTATCACACAGTGATCACAATAGTGAACAAGAAGTCACTTTTCCATACAAGGCAATGCTTGTCCCTCAATGTCTCATTTGCTTCCTAAATTTATTCTTGCCTAGTAACAAGCAATAAGTAATACAATATTTAGAAATAAGAATCACTGTTAATATACGCATGTTCTAGGTATTTCTGCATTATATAAATAAGAAGTATTAAGAAGCAGTTACAAGCAACAAACCTAATTTACCAAAATCAGACCAACTGAATCAGAATAATACACCCAAAAATACATATAAAACATGACAGTAACTGATATCTATGATACCCCTTAAAGAATAAATAAAAAAAACAATCATGCAAGTATTTAGTTGTGTGACTATTTTGTTTCCCTGAATTACAGTTACCATGATCAAAGTAAAATTAGATTATTGATATTACAAACAATTTTCATTAGTTAAAAGGCCTTTTGCTGTATTATAACATCTGTACAACAATTATATCCTTACAAACAAAATAAATTGGCATCCACATGTAAAAAAAAAAATGTTGATTTAAAACAGGTCGCTAAAAATGTAAGTATGGAAGAAGCTGGATAACAAAGTGAGTAAATACAAAATTGTGCAAACCAAAGCATTTACCCAAATATTCATCTCTACTTGAATTCACTGGTCATACACTTGTTCTTACCAGAGACTGATAAGAGTGTATTGAGTCCCACTGTTTGTCATGCATTAGCTCTGGTTGGAAAGCAGTTATTACAAGTATAAAAATGGTCCAAGAAAAAGAAACAATATTGAAAATAACTTCGGATCAGAAGTGTAATATGGTGACGTAATAACACCAATATGACAAGTTCCAGCATGAGGTGCAAACTTACAGTCTGCACAGCCTAGGTCAATCTAAATTCAAGAGTGATCTTTACTCCAGTGAATAGCTTGCTGCATTATAACTGCCACTAATACAGAAAAAAAACTGAACCCACAAAGTATTATCATTGCCCACTGTTGGTCTGTCAACTGTCTCTTTTCAGTTACCTGAAATACAAAAGTAAATGCACTTTTAGTACCTCATGGAATAATAAAAACCAATGTTACAAGTAACAATAATCCAGAAAATTTCTCAAAAAATATTAATAAAATCATAATACTGTTACAAAATAAAAAAATTTATCAACCGATTTAAAGATTTGTTCTAAATACTAATCATACAGGAATTGACAAAGTGAGTTGCTCAACATAACTATAAAAAACTGTAAATTTAATGGCAAGATCATATTGAAAAATAACAAAGTAGCAAAAAATACTTACTGTATTTTACTGCTAGCAAATTCTCGAGCAGATATAGGCAGAATACAACACTGATTAGGAGAGCTCTCGACAGTGAAAATACCTTTTTCAAACTGGACAAGCTGGAGCTATACTAAGAAATGCCAGGAGGCATCAAATTCTAATGTCTAGTTACTCTTACTCTTTGGTTAGCACAAAATGTGGATTAAATTTGCATGTAATTTGCCCTATTAATACAGAGGGGTCCATATATTCTGACAAAATTGGTTTTAAGGTACAATTTTAAGCACCAAGACAGTCATGAGCCATGTTAAATGTTCGAAATGACCATCACCAGCTTCCAAACAAAGCCGATGGTGCCGAACTATAGACCAAACTATGCTTGTCAGTGTATCTGGCATAATGGCAACACATGAAACCACAATTTTTTCACCTAGTGGCTGGTTTTTGTCAATACACATCCTTGATGGTCTCTCACAGGTAGAAATCCAGAGGTGTCAAATCAGAAGACCGAGGTGGGTCCTCATCAACCTGCCCTCTATCGAGGTAGAGTGTCATGCAAGTACAATCTGACATCTTGATGACAGTGAGGAGGGGCTCCGTCTTCTTTCAGGTAAAACATTTCATTTCTCTACAGGGTTAGGATGACAAGCAAAGTCCTTGTCTGAATCATATAAAGATACACCCGATCAGTTATGGTACCCTTAAAGAAGAGACAAATCAAACCACACGTTAATCTCTGGTAGATTCACTACCTCAACCATATGAATGTGAATATTTTGAGGAGACCAGTAGATTGGGGTACCATTAAGCTTGAATTGCACCTCATCGTCAACACAAATTTCCCTGCAAATTACTCATCCTTGTTAACCATGTGTTGAAACCGATTGCAGTACTCAATCCTTCGATCTGGGTCATCCTTATACATTGCTTGTAGCAGTCTTGGAATGTACACTTCCCAGATTGCATCCTTAAGAATGCGTCTTGAGCTTGACCGGCTTACCCCACTTTTGTGCACTCAATAGTTCACTGATTTCTGCGGGGATCGGGTGAAATGTTGCAAAACCACATCACTGGAAGCAGGACTTGTAGCTGTTCATAATTGACGGGATCTTCCCTTGTGTTTATCATTAACAGTTCCGAGGGCTTTGAACTTGTTATGAATATGAGCAATTGTTCGACCTGTTGGTGGACATGTTCCAAACTCTTTCTGCCACTGCCGTTATACCTCTTGAATGTTCTTGTACTTCCAGTACCATTTTAATACAACCTTGCATTCTACAAACGATAATCTTACTTCAGCCATTGCTGCTACTTGACTATCCTTTGTGCATGCACTGTACTGGATCGTGCCAGCTACCCACAGTGAAGTAGTGATTATACAACACTTCCGCATGAGATTAGTAAGTGCAAGTCTTTAGTTTCTAAATTATTGAGTTAAAAACAGAGAGTAAATTTACCTCTCTGTATATACCCTCAAAAAATAATAAAACTGCAAGTGATAAAAAAAGCCAACCAAGTAAAGGCAACATACAGAGATGCTGGGAGTTGTGGGATCTAACCCATCTAATGTGTCATGTTATTTGTGTTTTATTAATATTGACCATTTGGAGCATTAAAAATTAATTTGTGTAGAAATATGCAACGATAAAAATTTACTTTTGTTCAGAAGCCGCCACTTATCCAATAGGCTATTTGGAAATAAATAAATAAATAATCTAGGGCTTCAGCACAACCTATGCAGAATTTAATTGTTCATCCACTTCCCCAATTTGGAGCAGGAAAATAACATTTTCATGCTTCAAATGCCCAACTTCTTTGCTTATCTTGCGACCAAACTTGAAAACAAGTTTTTGCATATATAGAATAAGGGAGACTAGTATTAAAGTACAACATACTGAACGAGGAAAACATTAAAATACAATCAATTTACATGCTATATTTTGTGTGTGCTTATACTTTCTGTCTTGATAAAATATGCATTGTTCAGTTTGAAATTAATTTAGAAAAAACAGAACTTGTACATATTTCATGAATCTCATAGAGACAAATTTATATGGCTTTGGAATGGATTCTTCATATTTCTGGTGTAAAAATCCTTTAAACAAAGGGCCTTTAGGATGAACGTTGTTAGGGTGAGATACTTGATGTTTCATAGTCAATAATGATACTAAAAACACAAGAAAGTCTTTTGGGGCAATGAAATAAAAAATAATTGTGAAAATAACCACATCACTCATCAAAGTTGAAGGTCGGAGGGCAGCTATAATACACAAGACGTTAGAAGAACATCATACAACAATTTTTGGGTTTAAACTCGCCAGTATGGCTTGGTGCATTAAGGTGCCATACACTGGATCAAGAAGGTACATACAATGGGACCAGGTTTGATTTCGGTTTTTAGGCAGTTTCCCCACGATCATCTAGATGAATGAAAGGACAGTCCCAAATCTCTGCTTTATAAAGTACAGATTTCACAAACGAAAATACAGTTATTATACAGTACACAAAATGTTACAAGTTTCACAGACAGGTGGCAACACAACTTTCCTCCTCTGGATTAAGTGCACTAAGTCTAAAAACTCTAGTATGATTTAGTTTGGGCAGGACAATTCCTTCCCCCCACCCTCCTATCATAATCACGTTGGTCACCTGGGTACAACAGATGGCCAGTGACATGTGGTTCTTAGCTGGTCACAGAGGGGGGAAAATCGATTTATCATCTTATAAGGTGCTACACTGAAATATTGTAACATTATATCCATCTCATGCCTTGTGTATTCGCTGTTACCCTCATCTTTGGTGAGTGATGGGTGTATTTTCCCTATCCTTTTGTATACTGCAGGCTCAGCATGATCAGTCTCAAAAGCCAATCCTTCTTCTCGAAAGATCTCCCCTTTTCAAATGCTAAAACTGAACCTGCCACATTAAGCAACAAATCTGTGAAGTATGATTATCATGAAACACTCGGCACAAAAATAGTAGGCCGTCAAGTAATGAAGATAATTTTTAAAGTACACGCTGGGGATGAAAAGTACCTTTTCAAAATTGGTAAGTATTTCATCCTCAGAAACAGTCATCAGTTGCCATACACACTTAAAGTGTAAAAAGATAAAAATATTTTAAGGGTGTATGATAACCTGTATGCAGTTTGTACTCTGGGCAGAGTTTCAGGACAAGTAGTATGCCAAAAAACTTTTATAAAAATACAGTGGTGTAGCTTACTTGTTAGTGTACAATTAAATTCAAAAGCAATGCTACATCACTGAAGAAATAATTTGGAGTAGTCTCAAATCTGTTCAATATTAATGTAGACATGTATACTGCTAGTTCCACAACAGGTGTGTGAATACTGAAAGTCAGAGCTCATTTTCATACCAAAAACAAAATTGATAAATAATTTGGTAATAACTACAAAAATAGGTTACTTTTTACAGACGAAAACAAACAAACAAACAAACAAATGGCTTTATGAGTCAATCTCTGTCAGTGTGCAAGAAAGTGTTCTGCTTGTTAGAGAAACGTTACAAGGTGGGCTACATAGGGTGAATTATGAACTGACAATTTTTTTTGTTAATTAGATCGATTTTTGTGAGAAGTAGTTTCAGTACAAATTTTTGACAATATTTCTTCTTTTGAAAATATAATTAATTACCTGTGATGAAGCTGCCTTTTGGGTCTGAGAAACCACCGGCTCTGGAGCAACTGTTGAAAAAGTGGCAGGAGAAGAATATGGTCCAGGAAGATCACCACTGCTTGCCTGCCTCACTGGACAGACTCTGACACAATAATCTGTGCCCGATTCCAGGTCATTCAGCAGTACCTTCGTATCTGGTCCTCTGTACACCTGAAAATGAATCATTAAAAGGGATTTAAAAAAAAAACATATAAGAGTTATATTACATATTATACCTGGTGAGCTGTATACGGTGCCACTGGCATGTCCAATAATACAGGTGATTTTATCAGTGTTACAAATTGGTACATACTGAAAGATTTAAACTATTCCAGAGGAAGGATCCACATGGTGGCTTGACAGAGGCAGGAGGTAAGTATTTATGAACAAACTTAAAAGTTCGGTTGGTCTGCTGAAGCACAATTGGGAAGCAGAGGGGAAAATTTTGGTGCGAAGGAAGTATATTTCAGGGAAGGAACAAAGTCATATCTTAGTAGGAGGAATTGTTTAGTAGCTTTGGGACCCGAAATGAACTGTGTGGCAAATACAAAATTTTGGTTGCTTTTTATTGGTGCAGTATGGTTTCACTGGAACAGATTTGTCTTTGAAATCTAAGCTATAAGTAGGGAACATTTGATATGCATATTTTGAGAACTTAAATCAACTAGTACCTTTCATTTAAATCAGAATCTTTCACCTTTTCACTATAATAATAATAATAAATGGGAATACAGCCTTAAGTATCTTAGAATTTTGTAGTCATGGTTACTTTTTTACTAACAAAGAAACACACAAAACAAATATCACAGATTATACTAAAAGTTTAGGGGCCTATAACAAACTCTAAGAGTAATATTGTGGAGCAGCAATAAACTGCATCTCCCAAGGATTCTCAACATAATCAACCTCAAAGATGTACCTAAAGTTCATAAAAGATAATACTGCTAAAAGAATATAACTGTCTCAGCAGTCTAGTGATTAGAGTGGTTGATTTTTAACTAGGAAATCTGAGTTCAAGTATACTAACTCATTCTCCCCCCCCCCCCTTCCCACCTCCTCCTCCTCCTCAATAACATTATGTAAAACCAGCCATTAACATATTATTTGTATTTTAATCATTAATAAATTTTTGATTCTAAATTATTAAGCCAGTGTAATTTTTCCTTTTCTTCAAAAGGAATGTGAAGAGGCACTATATTTTCAAAACCGATATTGCTCCAAGTTGTTCTAGCTTTCAAAATATTTAAAAATTAAACTAAGGAAAAAGAAACTGCTTTAGGCAATATAATTACAAGGAAAGGGAAAATGACTCATGACTCACCAAAGTTGCTGCCTTCAACTTTGGTGAGTGCCGAGTCATTTTCCCTTTCCTTGTAAAAATATTTAAAAAATGTCACGTAAATAAAAAATTCAGATTAACTCATTTTCAATAAAAAAAAAGTGCAAAACTGTATCAATAGTTTAGGTAAGAAGTTCCACACAAACATTTTCAAACAACTGCAAATGTCTTTTTATTGGTCTTTTTCGATGTGTATTTGCAATTTATTACGATCTTTGTCTGATCCGTCTTTCCCTGGATTGAAGATTCGATCTCCAACTGAATTTTTCTACTTGTCCAACAAGTACATGGCTTTTACAAGGTTTTACACAACTATTAAAAAAAGTGAAGCAAATACTGGGACAGAGATGCCAACAGAGTTGGTCATTCACACCCTACCAGGCCTTGCAATAACACTAATCACAAACAACAATAATGCACTCTAGGAGCCATTCTGTCACAGAGAATTGCAACTCTTATGATTTACATATCTGCCGATGATGTGTATATGTATGAAAGTTACAATGACACCTGACTGTATCATCCGAGTGCTTCATTTTTTTTACATTTTTTTTGCAAATTTATGTCAGTAGAAATTATGAAAAAACTTGCAACAATGTAGGTTTTGAAAATATTCAGTTTCTTTCCACTACTTTCAACAAAAATTGATTTTATCTTATTTTTTTGGGGAGGGGACAAGGAAAAATTACAATAATGCAATAATTTATGGGCAGACAGTACTAATAATTAAAAATTGAATTTACTAACAATTGGTGTCACAAAATATTTCAGCAAGGAAAAAAAATGTATAGTTAGACACATATTACTTCTGTGAGAAGCAAAAGCAAACTAACTAAAGGCATTAGTGGCAACTGTCGGAATAAGGAATGTAAAAATAATATCTTTGCATAACATATTTCAGCTATTAAAGGCAATACAGGTTTTAATAGACAAAACCACAGTTTATACACATAATTTCTGGTATAAATGGATTCCTCTTATCTGGTTATAATTAATGTGAAGCAGAAACAACATGTAAAGTTGAAACTTAAAATGTAACATGATAAAATTTGGTTTAGATCCAAGCATTAAGCATAATTTAAAGATCTCTTTCATATTTGCAAAAGTATGTTCAATCTGACTAATCCAGCAGCATGTTTTTGTAATTATCTTGCAATAAAACCACAATACTACCTCCTAACAATGTGTCGGGTGCACTGATCATGGTTGCAGAGGCTTCACTCACATATAAATAATTTGTTAACACTGGTAATATTTTGGAAGCATCCATTAATATGCGAGGTGTTTTTCTGGAAACACAGACACTCCCCCTTTTTTTGGTGAGTTGATTTCTCCAGCGGACCCCCCCCCCTTTTTCTGATGACTCTGTAATTTTGGAGACTTACTTTTTTTAGCTCTCCCGTACTAGAAGGGCAGTGAAACCCTTGGACAACCCCCCCCCCCCCCCAACGTTGTGCAACATCGCAGGCAGCAGCATGTGGGGCCTTTTTTTTTAGCTTTTTGTTCAAGATATTAAAAAAATGACGCGAGATTTCTGTTGACCCTTCCCCCCCCCATTGAGATAACACTGCATCCCCCTCCCCCTATTTCACTTCGTGTAATCAAGGGACGCTCCTTTTTTCACTTAGCTACAATTTCAGTTTTGTGTCTTTTTATATACCAAACAATAGGCAAGAAATAGTAATGTTGAAAGGCAAAAATGTGAAGATCACTTTCCTTTGCCCTACAGCTACAAACAAACACAATAATTTTAAATTTCATATGATACATGGAAATGAAATCATTATACCAGAAAACTTTATAGTATCAATGATCTATCATAATTTGACTGTTTTTAAGTGTAAATCATACTGTCAATAAAATAAAAAAATCTGGTATTCTTGAATTGTTATTATTATTGTCATTAAAAGCTAACAGTATAGTGGATAACACTGAAGGAAATGAGAAACATGAATGCTCTAATTTTTAGCCACAGTACTAAAAACAAACCAAGTTCATATTTCCCACTAAACTTTTAGGGAAGAAGTGTTACCAAACTGAAGTAAATGTTGGGAATGAGAATTACTATGTTCTAATTAATCTAAGAATCTTTACCTGTTTGTAATCTTGATCTCTCAAACGTGCCAACTGAACTTGGTATATTATTAGATCAGTTCCAATTGGTCTGCAAGAGTTCCATTCTACCAAACAGCTCCTTTGCTGAATTTCCGAAATTTTTGGCGCTGAAAAGCAATAAAAATTACATTTTTAAATAATAAAAAATGTGCTGGTTTTGTTAACAAGCAAAAGTGGTTTTTTTTCTTTTCCAAGTGAAAAGTAGGAAAACAGAGATTTAAAAACCTTAACTTGGTATTGGAAAACAAGATGGTGTGTTTTATATACTACTCATGATTGAGACTCTATGAAAAATAAAATCAATATTTAAACATGAAAAGAATATTAAAGAAAATAATCAAAATAGAATGTACCTTTAACTTCAAAGCTGGAGCCTTCTAAAATCTAAAGTATATGAACACACTGAAACACTGAAAATTTAAAATACTTTATACAGTAAAACTAACCATTAGGGAACATAAATCTATCACTTACCAGAGATGAAAGCCAAAGGGCAGTGATGAACACAAAAGGCACAAGCATTTTAAAATAATTTGGTACATATCCCCATTCATGCAGAGATATAAGACACACATGGGCACACAGTCTCACTTAAATGATTAATAACTTAGTTGGCTATTGTGGACAATGGAAGTAGACAATCAATAATTACAAGCGACCTACAGTTGCAGAATATGATCACTCATGGATGGATTTCATCCCTGGTGGTCAACATCTACCAGCTCTCCATCAATGCCACTTCCTTCTATACAAACACCCCCTCTCTAAGTGGCCTTAAAATCTAAGCCTCATATTAATAATGCAGTTTTCTCCTCATTTTGAGTCTATTACCCAATTCCTTCATCACGACTTGTCAGATTCGTTTTCCAGAATTCCAATCCTTATCCTCAAAATCCAACCAACTGAACCCCTTAACCCCTCCCTCCCCTCCACACAAATTTCAGCGGAACACCTAATTCCATTGCAAAAGCTATCAATTGTTTACTCTGTTATCGTCCCTTCGCTCCACCGCCACCAACTGTACCTTTTCCACAACTTCCAACTCTTACTGACCGTTTACTAATTTTTGTGAGGAAAAGTGTTGTTAGAAAGCATAAAGTTAATTAACACATCAAAGACATTAGGTGACTAGCAACAAACTCTACAATTTTTTTATGTTAGGATTTAAAATTTTCACTGCGCTGATTCAAATCTATTACCCTAAATGGTTGAAAAATACAAGTGCAATGCATAATCAAGAATGCAAAGGATAACAAATAACTTTGACTGCAATTCACTCAGAAAATGAGTAAAGAACTGGCTGGTGCTATTACTTCACTAATTATTTACGTGAAAACTGGTGCACTGAAAAAGGAATCAGCAATATGGTTTCCACAAGGCTGACATTTATTGGTTTGGATACGAAAGACGAATTCTGAAACAATTCAATAAACTGAAAAGACCTATTTGGAAAAGGCAGAACAGATCCCCTAGGATGTGTTGTGTTTATTTCCATGCGGTAATACAGGAAATCAAAGATTTGGAATTATATACTGCCACTTTTCCATTCTATGTGTTGGATTATAAGCTCACTCTAGATACCCTTAGAAACCAGGATAAAAGCTGCTACAATGGCGAAACTTTGTGTGAACTGGAATGTAAAATCTCTACATTGCCCATTTGCTCCTGTGGACAAAGAAAGAGCATGAAAGAGGAAATTCTGTAAAAGATAAACACAATGCTACGTATTCAAAGTGTTCCTATTAACAGTTTACTGAAGCAAAGAAATTGCACACTAACATTTCAACAACAATGCAACAACGCAGCACACTGTCTATAGGTTTCAAATTTTCTGTACTGTTTGCTTGAAATGTATGCCTGAAAGAACTCTAAGACACCACAGTCAATGGAACACTATACGTGGTGAGACTTCAGCAGCAACAAACATCATGCCTGATCCTATCATTTGAACTAAATTTCATAATTAATATGGATCAAGGCAGATGTGAATACACTAAATATTTGGCAAATTTTCTGTTATCAAGACATCAACAAAATTTGCACATTTCTACAATGCTTAATACTTCATTCTAGAGAAAATGTTGCCATTGGCTTCTGCACTCAGAATAAAATGTTAAATTTGGTCAAGAACTCAGTAGAAGCATATTTTTATTAGATCACGGAAACAATTACGTCACATATTTTAAGTCCACTAAATAAACAAAGCAAAGTATCAACTATTCCACAAAAATTGTTTGAACACGTACCTTGTAACCAACAAGTTCCGTCTAACATCAGATTAACGTCATAGACAAAATGATCTTAAGTAATATGATCCAACATGTCTAGATTCAAATAATACACCATACTGAGTGGAGCTCAGATGTATGAAAATAGAAGCTTATTAATGTGACCATAATATGTTTAAATGGTTAAGCTTTGCTGGTAAGAACAGGTGTTCTGTTGGCTCGGGTGGTGGCAAGTAGACAAGATGATCGTCCGGGGCCACTTCAACAAAGACCTGAGGAGGGCAAAAAACATGATTTTCCTGCATTCACCCAATACAGAACAATGTTTAAAAAAACTTCTCATTTTACCTCTTTGTAACCCTTACTATAGGGTGGAGAAATTGAATGAGAGTTCATGAAATATTTGCCATATAGTTGGCCTTCTTGCCTGTTTTATGACTATCAATCACAACTATTTGCATAAAATCTCATTTCTGCTTCTGGTTATCGTTTAAGGTTTCATGTAATTTTACTTAATTTTATTTAATAACTAGCCTGTGCCCATGCCTTCATTCATGTTTGTAAAGAATTTTGATTGAAAGCTACTGACATTGTGCAACCACCATTGTGCATGACGAGACACTCGAGGCCAATATCACACAAACATCAGTTATCTCCACAGGGTATTTATGGCTGCAAAGTGAAATATAAGGACCCAAAGGTCTTTGTTGGAATATGAAAATGCCCACCATCGACCAATTTCAAACACCATATCTCTCACACCGCCCCACAGCTATCAATACGCAACCACCATGGTAACAACCACACACAAACGCCAGTGGTCTGTGCTTGGTAGAAATAGGAAAAAGCCCTATGTCGACCACTTACAACCACCGTATCTCCCACACCCTCGTAGCTACCAACATGTAACAACCATAGTGCAGGATGGGAGACGCAAGACCACTAGCATACACAAACACCAGTGGTCTGCGTTATGTTGTTGTGGCAGCAAAGAGAAATATAGGGACACACGTTTTTGGTTGAAATATGAAAATTTCCCACATAAACCATTTTAAACCACCATATCTCCCACACCCCCACAGCGGAATTCGACCTATGTTGTGCATGATAAAAACTCCATGCTACTACCACACCAGTGGTATACGCTAGGTAGTGGAGGCTGCAGACTGAAATATAGGGGCACAGGTTTCTCATCAAATGGACACAACAGAATAAAACAAACTGCATAGTAACAGTTCAAACAAAATGAAATTGCTAGATATGTGCCCAATTTTCAGGTGTCTCCCTATCCATTAGAATTTTTAATGTCACACTGTTTACTATAAATTCTGATAATAGTGACAGTGTGAATAATGAACGATAGGGAAAAATAACTAGTCACTTACCACTGATGAAGGCAGGAGAGCCAGAACAAACACAAAAATAAGAACACATTTTACAATATTTTTGAAAACTTAAGTCACTTTAGAGGAGAGACATGTGGCAAGGGGATCAGACATGTACACGATTTAATACTAGTATTTAACATCGTAAGCATAATACTTCTCCAAATGTTTTCTACAGTGAATTTAACACCCCTCAATTCTTAGTGACAGTCTTTAATGCTCTAAAAGAAACAGATTATCAAGTCATAGTCAACACACTAAGTGTTATGATATCGTTACTCTCAGACCAAACTACACCATCCTGCATATTGTATTCTCCAACTGATTGACTATTCTTCTCTGTTTTACTTTCCTATCCACATATCAGGCTTCACTATAATCTCTTCTCTTTAGCCCTACAATAACCATTATTTAGTATGGCTAAGATTTTGTATCTATCATTCCCACTATTTTTTAATTTTAAAAATGAGAACAATATATTTCTTCCGTTCTAACATACTTGGTTTAACCTCATTAAACATTAGTTTCAATTCTAGATTCAATGAAAGAGCAAGGCGTTGGACAGGAAATTAAAATAGCAGTAACCATCAGTTACCAATGAAGATGGCAAATCAAGATTTGTTGATAGAATCCAGCCATCATATTCAGTAAGAGATGTCCTTTACCCAAATTTTCATTTTAGTTCTTACTACTATTCGATCTATTCAAAAACGATAAAAGATTGGTAAGACAAAAATCAAATATATTAAATGTATACATACCTTTAACAGCAGGGGGTGGTGTTCTAGAAGTCATACACTCCAAGACACTTGAGAAATCACCCTGACCAGCATCATTGCTAGCTGCTATTCTAAATCTATATGATGTAAGTTCCTGCAATCTGTTCACTTTGTAACTATGACTTGTACCTTGATAAACACTCTGGAATCTGAAATCAAGAATGAAGAAGAAATGTGAATAACACACCACTAATTTATGATCTGATATCATCCAGGATTACATATTACAGAAATCTGAAGAAGAACATGTTGCAATATCTAGAATTTTTGTACCATCACTCAAAGCAGTAAAATCTAATCAAGAATATTGCCTTTATTGACATTGGGAGAATTTATGTTAGTTAGCATTTTTTCTAAGGGAATGCCATGCACATATCTGAATACAGATTTTTATAGCTTTTATCAGATAGCTCGGAGCCATCTATAATGCAGGTTCTGATGGAATCAACATATGCAAAGAACAACATGGAGCAAATGATTCACCATTATTAAAGTTTATCTAAGACAAGCAGTACTCTGCGTAAGGATTTTGGTGGTCACAGAGAGTACAACTGGGAATGCTTTGCATTTTATGGTGTAATCTATGTAAGTGAGAGAACAGTGTACAGCAGGTATCAACATTTTAAGAAGGCTGAACATCCACTGTATCCATGTTGTCATACCACAATTGTCAGAAATGAAAACCCTGTGAACACATGTATAAGAGAGGGAAAGAAGATTCCTCAGAACTTTTGTTTTGCATTTTCTCATTACACTATCAATGAAATTCCTTGTGTCAATTGGTTGCCAATACAGCTGACTACTGTGACACTCAAACCGACATGTTTACAGTGTTGTGGAAACAAGATTTGCAAATCATCTTACTTGTAAACAAAATCTCACCCCATTCAACATTTTTTTGGAACTATTTCAGTCTGGGTGATGCAAAGGAGGTGCTGCATCTGTGGCTTCATATTCAACCAAAACAATGGAAAAAGTGAAAAGAAAAATTGTATTACATGAAGAGGTAAGCAATTGCACTGCTAACTGAAATTTTTAAGATAAACTAACTGCGATGATGTATCATGATTTACACTGCTTTTCAGAAACTCAAGGTAAAACAGATCATTTTTGGCTAATCAATTTATATTATAATAAATCACTGTATAAGTAATAATACCATCAACATAACACCTTTCCCCCTCCCCCCCCCCACACACACATTTGTTCTCACATTAAAAAATAAAATGATAATAACTGAGAATTAAATAAGAAGGTAAAAGCAATATAATAATAATAATAATTTGGTGATAATAAATAATGTGGTACTCACTCTTTTGTCCAAGAATTCTCCATCTCCAAAATATACTGGGTGAAGTCAACATTCTTTCCATCACCCCACTTCAGTTTTAGGTAATTATGTCCAGTGCCAACACATTCAAGTTTTGGTGGAGCAGGTGGTAAAGGAAGAGTTGAAGCTCGTAAGACAGGACTAAAAGGCCCAGGACCAACATTGTTCACAGCTTGGATCCTGATTCTGAACAAAGACAAGATGTAGATGAAGATGATGATGGGATGCTGCTAACACTCAACAGAAAACAACTACAAACAATGCGGTCAAGTTCATTGAACAGACAGTAGAGATGTGAGGAAATATGTTTCTGTTCAGTGATTTGGTACAGTATTTTAATCTAAACAATATTATAAATGTTAAAATATTTCTGAAAAATGTGAAAATGGTCAATTTCACTAATTCAGTTGTAAAACTATTAAATAATGTTTCCTGAGATAAGAACACTGTAAAATAGGATTTTATAAGTTTTGAGAAAAATTTTCTACTTCCTTTGCATACAGCCTCACTTAAAACAAACTGTCAGTGGGAAAATGGAACTACTTAATGAATACAAATGCATTGTCATCCACATAGCTGTTGGTTAGAACCAAAAATAATGTGTGCAAAAAACCTTCACATTTAACACTTATTCCATTTTAAAATCTACCTAAATAAAAATTAAATGCCGTTTGTTAACAGTATAACTTGAGAACGGCTGGACCAATTTGAATAAATCTTTTTAAAAATGTTCATAGCAATCCAAATAAGGCTTTTAGAAAAGAAAAAACTGGAAAAGTTGCCCAGAAAATTGGAAAATTTGAGGAAACTATGGACTAATTTGGTTATATATAAAATTATATATATAGATTGTTTGGAAACAAAGGCGCTGAGAGCGGATATATTAGACATTGGGATAGGAGACACCCAGGCCACTTTCCTGGATGTCGACCTGTCCCTCTCTGATGGCGGCATCAATTCTTCGGTACATATAAAACCCACCAATCTATAACAATACCTCCACTATGACAGTTGCCATCCTAATCACATCAAACGCGCCCTCCCATACAGCCTGGGAATCCGGGGCAGGCACATTTGCTCCAACGAACAGTCCCTTAAGCAGTACACTAATAACATTTCTGAAGCCCTAATATCCCGCAATTACCCCCCAGATTTAGTTCATAAACAAGTTACACGAGCCACATCAGTACCGACACAATCCATCAACACCCCACAACCATCAAGAACCAACCAAAGCCCAGTTTTGGTCACCCGCTACTTCCCTGGCTGAGAATCCATCAACAGGATCCTAAGACAAGGATATGATCTCCTCCGAGCCTGCCCGGAAATGAAAACACTCCTACCACAAATCCTTCCCCAGCGCCCTAGAACCTGTTTCAGTAGACCCCCCAACTTGAACCAACTCTTGGTCCATAAACATGGAACCCCTCAGCCCAAAAGACAGCCCCAAGGATCCTTTCCGTGTAACAGGCCCCGTTGCAAACTTTGCATGATGCACCCGGACATTGGGATAGGAGAAAAACCACCGCTTACCAAAGATGAGGGCTCCAGCGGCGTCAAAACATGAAAAAAAAAACACAAACATAATACAAATTTTCGAGCTTAGCTCTTCATCAGGTTGTAGGATGAGGTGGCTGCCCCGTGGAAGCTAGCAACCAACTGAGGAGACCACACAGGGTGCACATGGTCGGCTGGTCGGGGTGGAGAGGGAGGGGGGAGAAACAACATGGCGGGAGGCGGGGGTGGGGGTGGAAGGACCTAAGCCCGAAAATGATAATTAGACTGCACAGTGGAAACGCGGTTGCGGTCATAAGGTCACTGGCATAAAACAAACCAAGGAAAACACGGGGGGGGGGGGGGGGTTGGAATCTACTGAAAACGATCTATAAGTGCCCCCATAAAAAATTTATTCCACACGCAAAATTATTGAAAATATTACACACGAAAAAATACTACACACGGAAAAAATATGATAATATAAAACACACGAGAGAAAAAAATTATTGCAATAGATCTAAGTACAAAAAGAGAAGGCTCTGGTGAGCGATGGTTTTGTGGGAAATGATGGCAGGTAAGGGGCAAAGGTCGGAGGAGAGAGGAAAATTGGAGCTATCTTAAATTTAGTCCAGGTGGTTGTCTGGTCCCCAGTTGGTACTGAAAGGCCAGTTCCCACCTTCTCAGTTCTGAGATGCTGCTTTTGTCTGGGAGTACTTTGATGGCGCGGACTGTGAAGCAGGTGTTGAAATAGTTGGTGTTATGAGTGGTGGCATGAAAAGAAACAGGGTGGTCAGGGTTCTCAGTCCAGACTGATTGTCTGTGTCCATTCATCCGGATAGCCAGTGGATTTGTGGTCAGACCTATGTAGGAGGCTGGGCAGTGGTTGCAGGTAAGTTGATAGATCAGATGAGAAGTTACGCAGGTAGCCGATCCAGTGATATAGAAGCTTTCCCCTGTTACGGGATTGGTGAAGGTGGTCGAAGGCGGGTGCATCATGCAAAGTTTGCAACCCCCCCCCCCCCCCGTGTTTTCCTTGGTTTGTTTTATGCCAGTGACCTTATGACCGCAACCGCGTTTCCACTGTGCAGTCTAATTATCATTTTCGGGCTTAGGTCCTTCCACCCCCGCCTCCCGCCATGTTGTTTCTCCCCCCTCCCTCTCCACCCCGACCAGCCGACCATGTGCACCCCGTGTGGTCTCCTCAGTTGGTTGCTAGCTTCCATGGGGCAGCCACCTCATCCTACAACCTGATGAAGAGCTAAGCTCGAAAATTTGTATTATGTTTGTGTTTGTGTGTTTTTTCGTGTTTTGATGCCGCTGGAGCCCTCATCTTTGGTAAGCGGTGGTTTTTCTCCTATCCCAATGTCTAAATTATATATATATATTTTTTAAATGTTTGTTATAGTCTTAATAAGGTTTTTAGAGAAAGAAAAATTATAAAAGTTACCCATAAAATTGGAAAATTTGGGGAAAATGATGCACTTTTTTTTCTATGGACCAAACTGGCAAATTTTTTTAAATGTTCGTAATAGCCTGAATAATGTTTTAAAAGAAATTGGAAAAGTTGTCTGGAATAGTCTTGAAAAACGTAAAGTGCTTTTCTCCACGGTCCAATTTAACCATTTTTTTAATGTTAGTAATAGTTCAAACAAGGATTTTAGATAAAGAAAACTTGGAAATGTTCCTGGAAAATTGGAAAATTCTTGAAAAACAAAGTGTTTTTTTTCCTATGGACCAATTTTGCTAATTTTTTTTAAATGTTCATAATAATCCAAATAAGGTTATTAAGTAAAAGAAAAGTTGCATGGAAAATTCATCAAAAATTGAAAGTGCTTATTTCCATGGATTGATTTGCCCAATTTCTTTTTAAAAAAATGTTAATAATAGTCCGATTAAGGGTTTTGTACCATTTTAATCATTATATGAAATCTCAAAACATCACTAGGCAGTTCTGTGATAGCAGTAACAAATCAGTAAAAACATTAGTGTTTTTAATTTGATCACTACATTTAAAACAAACCTATAAATAGTCTCTGGCTGAAGTCCCTCAACAGTGTGCTCCAAGCCAGGTCCAGGAGTAGTAAGAATGCGATCACCCATATCAATGTTATAGTGCAGGATCTCGGCACCATGGCAGTCAGGCTGTTGCCAAGTCAGCCACACAGAAGTTGGGGTGGCCGTGTAGCGAGGCAGTGAAACTACAGAGGGTGATGATGCAGGAGTCACTGCCAGTGTTGGCTCCGAAAATGCACTCCAGCCAGCACTGTTGCATGCCTTACAAATGCAAACATTCACTTTACATTACTGGCACATGTCAATTAAGGACATGTCAAAGTTTTAAAATAACTTAGTCTATGACATATGTGCAATATACATCAAAAGGAAAAAAAAAATATCACATTGTAGATCGTATCTTTTCTTAGATCATATTGACAACTGACTAAACTCATTTAACCTTTGGGTATAAGTTATAAATTTCAAGATGTGCATAAATGTAGACACTAAACAGATTTTTAGAATACAGTGAAAATAGTAACAGAATTTTTGTCATTTTTTAAATACCACTGGAGATTTAGATATGTGCTGGACACAGAATTTAACATTATAGCAGAATGCCTCCAAGAAACCAAGACAATTGTAATGTAAACACCACTTTTTCTTTCACAGTATTACTACTTTCATTCTACTCTAAACATCCCAACTTAATTTGTAAGCTAAATTAATGCTCAAAAGCAAAGAAATCTTCTGACCTGTCAACACAAGATGCATTCCAGTGTAGTATAGCAAAAAAAAAAACCTTCAATGATGTTTTCAGATGTCTAAACAAAATATTTTGGCAGCTACCTCTGTTGTCTTCTACAGGTAAAGAAGTAATCACAAAATATATTCAAGGTAAAGTGGCTTTTACTGAAAATGCCTCATTATGTACATTCAGATGTGTGTTGATATGCTAATGAAGTCATACAAAACCAACTAAAAACTTTGTTCTTTATTGGGATGCCCTGTTGGCTTGGCTGCATATGTAGTCCACAACGAATTTCAAGTCCTGTAACACTGGCTTTATGTGCAGCCTGCTGCAACTGCTGTGTGATGTAATTCCCACCGGGGTTCTAATGACATGTACATCGGTCACATTCTTGCCAAGAATCACACTTCACATGTTTCTGCCAATTCTATTGACATTAGCATTTCTTAAATTTGAGCCTAGCTCCCACTCACAAACACAGAAAAATACTGTAATAATAACTGGCATTCGGATCTTTATGACCAAAAAAACCAGAAATGTGATGCAAATATCACCTTAAAAAAGGATAAATATGACCTAAAATGACAAAATATAATCAGACATTTAAATTTACTATACATCAAAACATGCTTAATTATACATCATTCCCGGTGTCATCTAGTAGTGTCACTTTCACGTATAGAGCCTAATTTGCTCCCATTGGTAAATTAAATTTTAAATAGATTTAAGAAATCACTTTAATTTCATATAATTTACAGAAAATAACTCTTGTCTATATTAAAATACTCCTCTCGAAATTCCTTTAGGTAACTGTGGAACCTCACACTGCCACAAAACAAAAATTCAGCATGGTGGTACTCACCGACAGGATTATTTTCATAAGTATTGGTGACAATGAGACATTGATTAATGCAGATCGATTGCTGCTGCATTGTTGATATTTAAAGGCGGACGGAATATTAACGTTTAGAGAGTGACAATAATGTCTAACTTTAATTCTTGACTGGTAAATTCTGACCAATTCATTAGTTTTGATGTTTCCTCCAGTGCGTAATAGGAGTACAGTTATGTGAATAATATCTTTTCATCTATAATTTGTAGTGAATTTCCAGTATTATTAAAAATTACCAGACGTTTCCTCAAAATATGACCATTAATATTATTGCAATATGACCAAAACTAGGAAAATGGCCTGAATATGCATTTATATGCTACATAAAATCCACTGAAATACAATCAGAAACATTTAATCAGTATTTAATTTAGCATTACAGTTCACAAAGAAGGCAGGGAAAAAAATATGACTTGTTCTAAAGATCCGAATCCTAGTAATAACCCTACTTTATCAAGTTCTATTCTATGCAGTTTTTAACAGCATGGTCAGAGTTATTTCAGACATGACCAACTGTAGCAAGCACTTAAGGTATAGAACTGTAAGGTGGTTTATATCACTTTACAGTAGGTTTTAGGCATCTAGGGGGAAAAAATGCTCCAATTATCTGCTATTTTGCCTTCAAACAAATCTTGGTGTCTCAGATCTTCCGGAAAACTTCCAACCTGTGAACCACTGTCATCAGTATTTTATTGTGCCATTGCACAGGTCTTCAATTGTGGACAAGGTGTTGACACAGAACGAAAATATTGAAATGGAAGCGTTTATAAAGACTTTCTATGTCTGGTATCCTGTGCTAAGAGATTTGCTGGGGATAAGAGTGAACAACAATAACAGCAAAAGTGCGAACTGTGAAACACAAACACCACCTTTGGCTAAATTAGGACAGATATTGTGTCATGTGGTCCTACCAACATAATGTAAGTCCATAATTATCTGCTTCTAATTATATAATATTTGCCTTCCTTCCAAATTAACGAATTCTTAAGAAATTGAACAACAATGTGTATATTAAATGTTTTACCACATCCTATTGCCGATTTTTTTAAATTTTAGTTTTTAACTCCTTTTTTCAACAATCCATTCCAGAGTATGTTTATTTCATGGTTTGCAAGTTCACTAATTTTCAACATCCTTCTATAGTATCACAATTCTAATGTTCTTGTTGTTCTTCTTTCTAAATGACCTAGCTTCACTACCAAAAACTGTGCTTTAGATCTGTGGTTCCCAACAGGGGCAGTACCGCCCACCAGTGGGTGTTGAAGAGATCATAGAGAGCGTTTCTGGTCCAAGGCAAATTTAGGAGGCATTGAGAAAAAACCACTGCCCCCGTTTCCAGTGCTGTGTATATCCAGTTTTCAGGGCTACATCAAAGAAGTTTTTCATAGCATTCCCACGATCATATGTATCCAAAAGAGCATTTAGTGTAGTCAATAGTGAAATGCAGCAATTTAGGACTATTGATGAGAAATAAGACACCAAATATCGAAAAAAATTAGTGTCATTATACCAAGCTCAGCCATCTAATTAATATTATTTCTTTCATAATATGTATCTGATAAACTGTGAACAATGCAACAATATTATTAGAATCTTTTAATAAAGTAATTTTAGGCACCTGTGCTTGTGTTTCCATAAATGATATTGTACAATTCAGCTATGGGAGATTTCTGTTTCAAAAATGAGTTAAGAGCCAAAAAAGTAGAATACTATGCATTTCATTATCTATAACAAGGAAGTGAGGTTTGCTTTTTTTCTGAAAAGGGGATGGTCAGCTATTTCTTGTTCGAAAAGGTGGGCGGTGAGCAAATTTTCTCAAAAAAAAGTTCAAATAGGACAAAAAAGTTGGGGATGAACTTGGGTGATGCCTATACAACTAATATTACACTTTTTTAACCAATCCAGTTGCCTCAAAATACCACTGGAATCTACTCTATTCTACACATCTGTGTGGAAGTCCCTTCTGTGACATTATCCAACTATCTTTCCTAGGAACTCATCAAGTCTCACTGAACGGCTGCTTAATATTTTGCCTTTTTCACATCCTCCATTTTCTACAAGACTATCTCCTTTTCATCACCAAATATAATTACAGAAACTTATTGTTGAATTTTTCATTTACTTTGCAGCAAATTCCTTTTGCTACCACCCTATGGCAGCTGCCACGCTTTCCTATCATGTAATCTCAATTAAAGCAAACTCAATCAGTAAAAGGTATTTCTGATACTTATAAAAAGAAGTGCTTAAAAAAAAAAAGAAACTGTCTAAATATGATTTAACCAGCAGTGTAAGTCAATCCCATTGTTTCATTCCTTAATATTATTTAAATCAAGTCTGGAGACGTTCTGTATACCAGAGGACTGGAAAAGTGCTATAGCAGTACTAGTGGAGACAAATACAGTTTAACATTACAGCCCGATGTCAGAGTTGTATTGAATTATAATAGTTATTAGTAAGTAAGTAACTTGTCCAAACAACATGTTTCATAAGGCCAGGTGTTAACCTGAGGGCAGGTGGGATTTCACAACTTACAGCACCAAGTGTACATCACTGTTCAGCATGCACGGGGTTATCGATGCCTCACCAAATATGTCAATCAAACTTTAATTTTAAGTGATTGAGTCAAATTCACTCGTTTCAATACCAGAGCAGTTAGCACAAGCGTATGGGAGGTAACTCTGCTTGACAATCACCTGATCACTTGCACCCTTGTTCTTGTAATGCTCCTTTTCATTAATTCAGCAACAGGTATGGACTGTTGCTTCTGGCATATATATATATACACTATTTTGCAGACTTCTGCAGCCAATAAACCTGTAATATCGCATCTACAGATTTATCCAATATATAGAATTCCTCTCTCCTGTTTGTTCACCCAATGGCATGATGTCTGAACCTTATCAGTATTTTAGCAAGCTGTCGCAGGAGAATAATGGCAATCTTAACCAGACAACCACTACCTCCTGCAGAAACGAGGAGTAAGATACTAAGCCACGCAAATAAGTCTACACCCTCGCACCACTACCATACTGACCACAACACATGGCTCTGGCCTGCACCAAAAAGGGCCACAACACCCGATTAGTTTGACGTCACTGGCAAGAAAGTAGTTGGAGAGCTCAATATGATACCATGTTAGATATGCATGTGAGGAAAGAAGGTAGTTTCTGAATCAGCAACATGGTTTTAGAGAGGTTAGTCACATGAATCTCTGCATGCTATAGGAAAAATATTTTTGGACGAGATAGACCAGGTATGCCAAGTCAATAGTATAGCACTTGACATCTACCAGGAATCTGACAGATCATAAGATTTAAAAAAAAAAAAAAAAATGAAGAAAAATGATGCTGGTTGAGAAAATTCTAAGGATGGAGGAAGCAAATAGTCACGGTAGGAAATACAGAATCAAAAGAGGTAGAAATGAAAACGGGAATACCACTGCTGCTCATCAGAGTAGAATCTGGGAAAAGAACGAACATTTAAAGCGTTATCTGAAAGTATATCTTGGTGGGTAGGTAAAGCTGAAATAAACATAACTGCCAAAAAAGAGTAAGTTTATTAGGTGTACATTTAGCCAAGTTAAGATTTTGTATGATTATAAGCTGGATAAAGAAGGTAAATGTTAAGGATATCTTTTGATCATAAATTCAACTGGGTAAAGCAGACTGGGCTGGGTTTCAAAATCCTGAATTTACTGGTGCATATGAAGAATGAAAATACTAGGAAATTGAAAGAATTTAGTAAGAAAACATTGTTCAGAATGATGCTCTAGTGTCGGGGGTTGCTAGGGACCCAGGGGATACAGAAACTATAGTTGGTTATTTAAAAAAAAAAGGGAGAGAGGGGGAAAGGATCATGGTTGGGAACCATTGGATGACAGGAAGTGAGTGAAGAGAGTATAACACATTAAATGGCGATGAGACCTGGATGCATAGTGGTGAAATATTAGAAGTAGTTTGTGGAAGACAAGAGACAACTATGATCAAAAACTGTCATTTGCTTTCAGGAAAAAGGAGAGGGAAAATTTTCTTTTGTAGGGTATGTTCTCTGTAGCTCCAAACCCTACTCCATATCCTTAGTTGTTAATTTTTTAATCCAAACCCACCCATGATCACTCCCAATCATCATAAATCTCACTACAACTGTACAAACCATGTTTTTCGCCAGCGAAAAGTATATGCCCAATAATTACTGTGTTTTGTGTATCCACGTCAATTTGTTTCAACACAGTCCTACAATCAACTGTTGTACGAAGCACTGAAACTTAAGTGATCCTCTCTTCCGAACTATACTTTTAATTAATTATTGCTCCCTGTATCACTGTACAAGATTCCATGTATTTACTATACATTCTGTTCACAGTAACAATTTTTTCCAGTCTTCTAAAATATTCCAACATTTTATGCCTGAATCACCCCATTGATCAGTCATTATGAATAAAAAAATATGCTTAAGAGTTCTTCCTTTTCTACTAATGAAGATTTAAAAATTAAATTAACATTGAAATACCTGTATCCTGAAGTAGTAAGGGGTAGCTGGACTCAATCCCTTAACATCATAGGAGTTGGCAAGACCCTGGTAAATGGTGGAGAAATCATTTTCACAGTCACTGGTAGCCATCTCAAGGCGATAGTCTGTTACAGTGGCTCCATTGCTGGGTGGTTCTTGCCAGTGAACTGACACATTGTGAGAAGATCGACAGTTCACATGTGGAGGCATGGGCACTTCAGGAGGGGCTGCACCACTTAAGACCTCCAGAGGGTCCGACCAAGGGCTTGGCTGAGATAAGAAAGTAAACTATTATCAAGTTTTTCTGCAAACATGTACAATACAGTACAAAAACATTTGCCATTTAACAAAAAATAAAATTAACAAACCATATATAAACTGTACAGATTGATAAATGTAATTTAAAATACTACACTACAATCCCTTACTTCTAACATTTAAATAACGAATTCACATTTGATATTATACCATATCCATAGGTCATCTCAAAATTTTATCTACTTTTCAAACTTCCTAATTTTTCACAACACACAATTTATTTATGAAGATTAGATATATAACATTCTGTTGATTGTTTAGTTGAGATTAATATTAAAAATTGGTGTAATCAAATTGTTGTCTGGATTAAGTGCACCACAGACTTTAGGAAACTGATAGTAAGGAAGTTATCACTTTTCTAACTTGCAAAATTTAAAGCATAGCAACTTCTTGCTGTAATATGTACTGTTGAAAGCAAATAATATTGCAATATATCTTAATATCCTTCATACACTAGGTATTCAATGTCAAATTCAACTGTCAAAAATTATAATGGGACATTCAAGTCATGCTTAAGTAATATATTAAAAATAAGTAAGGATAGTGAAAACAAACGCTTCATAGATGAATGCAGCTGGGTATCGATGGTCATAAAAAGCCAAACGCATAAAACAAAACATTTCAATGCTGAACCTTAGTGTTTCAAATAGATGAAAAACATGGTGCAGGGATCAGATGTGATCACATCGATGCCTGCCAAGTGCACTTGCAAAATCTCTCTTTGTCTCAATACCCTTATTACAACCTATAACCATTATTAAATGCTTTCCATTTTCTAATTGTTGTCTTTCTCTGCAGTTCTTTTTTTTTTTAATCGTTCACTAAAAAATTAAATAATCCTGTATGTCCTTAAATATGACCCACTACCCTGTCCAATGTTACTGGGTTTCCTCATGAATTATTTGAAGATAATATTCTTCTGATACTTTACATGCTCATTTAATATTCAACATCATTTTGTAGCATGTATCTTGAAAAGCTTCAATGCATCAATATGTTCACTGAATTGCTATCGAAACTTGACCAATTGGAACAATTTACACGTGGCAGAAATAATGACATGAATGATATGGTGTTAGTAAAAGCAAAAGAAATTAAAAATAAATTTTAACAATCTACAAGGTACAGGTGACAATTATCACTGAAAATGATAGATTGTGTCTTATCAATCTAATATGCAAAAATTTTAATAATTCAAATATCCATCAATTAATTACTGTGCAGCTTTTATTCCTATGACCTCAGTGACCGTAAAATACGGATTTAATGCAAAATATGTTGGCGTCATGGAAACTATTTTTTTTTTTGAAGATTATTCTGACAGTGCTATTACAAAATTGCTTTCAGTCATTACTTTTTGTACGAGTATTCTTGTAAGAATGCGATATTTCACCAATTATGGTAATAAATTATGACAAAACAAACACAATCACAAAATTATAAAAACACCCAGTAACTCATCATCATCATCCTCAACAGTTTCCGGCCTCTGGCTGGGTCTGCATTTTGCACAAGCCTCTCCATTTCCTTCTTTCTTCCCACCACCTCTCTGTCACCACCTTGTTCCATTCCTCTCCTCTCTTCCGTACACCCTCCTCCACTCCTTTCAGCCATCCATCTCTTGGTCTTCCTCTGGGTCGTTTACCTTCCATTTTAATTTCATGGATCTTTCTCGGGATTCTCTGAGCCCCCATTCTCTTGATATGCCCATACCATCTCAGTCTGGTCCTCTCTACCCTTTCCTGTAGGGGTTCCTCTTTCATGGTGCGTCTAATCACTTCATTCTTTATTCTGTCCATTTTAGTGACTCCCATTCTACCTCTTAAAAACTTCATTTCACTTGCTTGTACTCTGCTGATGTCCCGCTTTTTCATTGTCCACGTTTCAGCAGCATAAGTTAAGATAGGCACATAGTACGTATGATAGATTACTCTCTTGCTTCTCTGTGGCACCTCTTTATTCCATATCAGGCTTCTAATGCTCCTTAGGAACGCCTCTGCTTGTCTTCCTCTTTCACTTATCTCGCCATCATTTCCTCCACATTCCTCTAATACACTCCCCAAGTACTTGAACCTGTTTACCTTCTTTAGTTGTTCCCCTACCATTACAATTCCTTGGGCTACTCTATTCTTTTTCCTGGTTGTTACCATGTACTCACATTTCTTTACATTAAATTTCAGGCCATATTCCTCCACACTGTCTGTCCATACATCCAACTGCCGCTGCACTTCCTCTTCTTCACCTCCCCAGATCATCAGATCATCCGCAAAAGCCATCACCTTCATGTTTTCCTCTCCCATCCTCGCTGCCACCTTCTGCATTATTTCATCCATGATTACAATGAAGAGTAGTGGTGATAGGGCACTTCCTTGTTTTAGTCCATTCCTTTGTTCCAGCCAATCTGATCTTCCTTCCCCTATTTTCACATAGCTCACACTTCCTTGGTACAGTTCCGTCACTCTCTTGATGGTTTCTTTGGGAACTCCTCTCTTCTCCAAGGCCTTCCATACCTTGCTCCTGTGTACACAATCATATGCTTTCTCGATATCGAGGAATACCAACAGTAGGTCCTTTCCATACTCATAATGTTTTTCCTGCAGCTGTCTCAAGGCAAATATCAAATCTACCGTCGATCTCCCTGATCTGAAGCCATACTGCTCTTCCCTTAGCCCCTTTTCCACCCTGTCACGTATTCTTTTTTCAATTATCTTCTCATACACTTTGGCACAGTGGCACATCAGTGTAATACCTCTATAGTTTTTAAACTCCTTCCTGCTCCCTTTTTTGAATATAGGTACAATTATTCCTTTTTTCCAGTCTTCAGGAGTTGTGCCCTGATTCCATACCTTTCTCATCACACGGTATAGCCACTGCTTTCCTACTATTCCCGCTGCCCTTATCATTTCCACGCTCACTTCATCAATGCCTGGTGCCTTTCCACCCTTCATCTTACCCAGAGCTGTTTCCACTTCTTCCCAAGTTAGATCCTTCTCTTTCTCTCCTACACAGTTGCTATTTTCCTTCTTCTCCTGAACAACTGTATCATCCTGTGACCAATTTGTGTTCAGTAAAGCTTCAAAATACTCCTTCCACATCCTTTTTAGTTTTTCTGAGTTGTTTATTTCGTTTCCATCTTCGTCCAGCATGTTGACATTTTCTATCCTCTCCTTCCTCTTCCTTTTTACCATTCCATATAATACTTTCTTATTTCCTTTGCTATCTTCTTCCATCATGTTGGTCCACTTCTCCAGCCACTTCCTCCTTTCCTCGGTTACTATTTTTTTGGCCTCCTTCTTTTTCTTCACGTAGTCATCCCTTGTCTCCTGTGTCCTCTGCTTGAACCATTCCCTAAAGGCCCTGTTCTTCAGTTCCACTGCTTGTTTAACTATGCCTCTTTAAACAATAAGAACATGGATTTTGATGTCACAATTCAATTTGAGCAATACCATTGCACTTTGTCAAGTTAAATTTCCCTCCTATTTTAATACTTTTTATCAATTAAAATTAATCAATATAAAGTGAATAAACATAAAAATAATATTATAGGTGTAATTCAACAATAATCTAATTGTGTTGGATTAATACTAATCATTATTTAATTCAAGTTAAATGCTTATTTGTTCTAGTAGGTTTCATGAAGTGTAATGTGGCATAATATGAGAGAGCTCTTATTCCTTAACTTCAAAGAGAAACTATTTAAACATTCACTTACTACTTCCTTCTCCAATTTTCATTACAGTTTAAATGGTTTATATTAGTCCTGCATAACAAACAGGATTTCTCAGTTTACTTCATTTTATATTTTGCTGAAACCAGTATTGCACTACTAGCTTTCAAGGCCAGGTGTGCTACATAGTGTTTAGTCATCCTCCTTAAAGTTCTAAAATCTGTTTGTGTGTTAATCAGTTCTAGATTAAAATTGATTTAATCATTATCGCTCCACCTGTCCTACATTTGAATTTATCCCCACCATGTTCCTGACTAACAGTCACTATATGAGTGTCTGTCAACTAGAGAGCATTGTGAAGAATGTGTGTTGTGGCAAAGGGCTAAAATCTTAAAATTCCTATATCAAGTGAGTTTTTGCCTGTTTTGAGTGTTCATGCCCCAAAACCATCGTTTGAGGCAAGTGGTGGTTCATTTCCCTATCCTAATTTGTAATTCCTTTTCACTACTCAGCGCCTATTATTTCATTGTCTACCACATTGGTTACTTGTTATTATCTGCTGTTCATCACTTTTTTCAGGAATATCTTCGTATTAAAATATCTTCACAGTTTCTATGATATATGTAAAATATCAATTTCTTCGAAAGATTTCTCCCACAGCAATTTTCCATTTACTTTGTCAAAAGACTTCTCAAAGTTCACAAATATAGATAGGTAAATTTACTCCTTTTATCTATAATTCTATTTATAATATAAATGTATACTAGCTGGTGCCCACGACATTGTTCGTGTTTGTAAAGAATTTGGATTGACAGCTACCGACATCTAACCACCATAGTACACGACGGGAGACTCGATGTTATTACCAACCACAAACGCCAGGCATCTGCGCTATGTAGTACGGGCAGCAAAGTAAAATATACAGATACACATGTCTTTGGTTGAAATACGAAAATATCCTTGATTGACCAATTTCAACCACCGTATCCCCCATACTCCCACAGTTACTGAAATTCGGCAAACGTTGTGATCGACGCGTGACTCTGTGCTACTACCACACACAAACACCTGTGATCTGCGCTAGATAGTTTTGCCTGAAAAGTGGTACACCATGACACATACGTTTTTGGTAGAAATATGAAAGTCCCGTAGGTCGACCACTTTCAACCACCATATCTCCCACACCCCCATGGCTACCAACATCTAACCACCATAGTACATGATAGGAGACATGATACCACTACCACACACAAACACCAATGGTCTATGCTATTTAGTTGTGGCAGCAGTCTGACATATATGGACACATGTCTTTGGTCGAAACACGAAAATATCCTTGATCGGCCTCTTTCAACCACCATATCTCCCACACTGCCACAGTTACCGAAATTCGGCCAACGTTGTTATCGACGGTGACTCTATGCTACTACCACACACAAAGACCAGTGATCTGTGCTAGGTAGTGGTGGCTGAATAGTGAAATATAGGAAAATACACGTATATTTTTTTTATATATATGAGATTATCTGAGCAAGAATGTCTTATCCTAAATACATTCTAAAATTCTGGATGTTTAGATTAGTCCTGCATAACTAACAGAATTTCTCAGTTTACTTCATTTTATATTGGGTTAAGGTTAAATGGCTGGAAAAGTAACAAAAGGTATTGTCACATCTTCATCGAGAAGCACATCACATTCAACATATGTCACCGAGAGATTAAAGTGATTAGAGATTATAAAGTTTCTGTTCGAAAATTCTTACAATTTCTCTGTTATGGTACCATCAAGCTAATCAAACACCAAGTGCTTGAAACAGAAACTGTATATCTTGCTACAACCACCAGCTATAATTTTACTTTATAAGTAACAAAATTATCCTAATTTTTCCTATTTTTAAACTGACAACTCTCAGCATGCCGATTGTTATTTCCTCCTTTATGCCACTCTCAATTTTTTATTTCCCTTCTTTTACTTTTTCTTTTAAATAAAGGTTAATATTAGTGATGATAAACTACAACCTTGCTTCCTACCATCACATATGTAAACACATATATGAAAGATTCAGCCACACCACATAAGTTGGGTCATTCTAGCTAAAAATCCACGCTTGTTGTAATTTGATTTACACAAGTGTGTGAAGTTTATGATAAAAATGTCAGTTCAGGGCAAGTTGTCAGTGTGTGGTACTATAGGCCTATGTTCAAGAAAGGTCCTACCAAAATGACAGATGATTACAGTGTAAGAAGATGTGCATCTCGACAAAATGTGAAAGCATTAAGCATATAAACATTTAGATTCATGCAGAACAGCGAATAGAAGTTGAAGAAGTCGCAAAGAAAATGACTATCTCTTTTGGAAGAGTTCAACAAAACGTTACTCACAATCTTGAGTATCAGAAGCTTGAATGACCAGTGTGTCTTTGTTACTGACAGATGAACACAAAAACAATCATTTCCCACTGTCAAATACATTTTTGCATCATGAGAGTGAAGCAAATTTATTTTTGGTAAAGTTAGTGATAAAGGATTAGAGTTGGTTTCACCAATTCCAATCAGAATAAAAGAGAAGTTCATGTAAGTGGAGACATATCTTCTCCTCCAGCAAATAAAAATCATAAGTAGTTGCACCTGTGGGAAAAGTGGTGTTCACTCTTTTTCAATAAATAAGGTATTTTGCATTCATAATTTATGCCTACAGGCACAACAATCAACACAACTACCTACTGTGAAACCCTCAAATGACTGATTAAACAATTAAAGGTTAAATGGCTGAAAAGTAACAAAAGGTATTGTCACATTTTCATCGAGAAGCACATCACATTCAACAAATGTCACCAAGAACGTCCGTATCAAATTCTAGTTGGAAGTGTGGCAACATCATCCCTACAGTCTTATCTACTTGTGATTTCTGTGTGTTTTGTGTCCACAAAAAATGAACTGTAAAAATGGTGTTACTACTCAGACAATGAAGATAAATCAACCACACTTGTCTTGTGCTAACATGGTGGATAGATTTTTTTTTTTTTAAGAAACTGTTCTTACATCTATACAAGTTTAGAAAAAGTACATAAACTGTGCAGAAAAATACATTTTTGTAGGTTGTTTTCAATACATAGCAATATTTTTTTATACATATTAGATGTTGTAACTTATGATCATGTGTGTCTTACTTTTTGTTGCTCCTTCATAACTGGCGAAAGAGTCAGCCAAAATTGTAATCAGACTTCATCATTTCTCACTGTTGCATGTAAGGAATCACTCTCATCTTTCATTAGAATACCCTAATGTATATTAAAACCACCTCAATTGAGTCTAGCATAGGATTACAAGATTTTTTTCTCCAAATCCGGGGATGCTTCACAACTTTTTCAGCAAAATCCGGGGACGCTTTCGATATTTGTCCTAATTACGCGTTGTACTTTTTTAAGTTATATGATTAAAGGTTGGGTTAACTTAAAAGCCAAATATTGTTTATTTTTTGTATTTTAAAAGAGGATCACAGACAGCCATGTTGCACACAGCAAGGAGACTTGATTTTCCAAAGCTGTTGTGTCCAAGACGCAGTAACCTTGTATTTTTCTTTTATTCCTAGGCATGTACAAGGAAAGAAGTGCGCTTCATATCTCTTGCTTTAAATGAATGCATTAGCATATCAGGACTTTCAAAGATCTCTCACTTGATTAAAAAAAAATTCTGAGGACAACAGTAAAAATCTGGGGACATTGCGGGGACGAAATCTGTCCGGAGACAGAGAGCTAAATATGGGGACTGTCCCCAGCAAATGGGGACGTCTGGTAACCCTAGTCTAGCACATTTTTAAGGTGAGGGGCATATGTATAAGATTGATACCTGATACATTATCTTACTCAAAATAATGCAAGGATAAAAAATCTGGTTACAAATTGAGGCTTTTGTTAGAAGAAATTCATGCACTTGTAGCAGTCTTTTCAGTTAAACAGGATACGAAATGCTCAATGTTTCAGTATTAATGCCTCAGGATGTCTTGTCAAAAATCTACCGCAAGATGTCAGACATTTAAAAACATTAACAACACTGAAATAATTTTTGTATATAAAGAGAGCACTCTTTACAGTGCTCTGTAACTTTACATACCTAAATCTTAAGTCACTGCTTACATACCATCTCCAGCACCACATTTATCATTCATGTCAAATGTAAGACTGGTGGTATAAATTAAAGCTACTTCAACTGATATGGTTGAAAGGAAATATGGATCATCAACCTTGAATATCAGGATGCATTCTATTTCTATTTGCTCATTAGTCTGGCATGATAAAACTGAACTCAAGATAAAAGATACTTACCCCCACCCTGTTGAATGCCCGAACTAGGAAGACATACACTTGACCTGGCGACAGATCAGAAACAACACATTCTGTTTCTTTTCCTCTATAAACTGTACACTTAGACTCCTTTAGCGAAAGCTCAACTTCAAATTCTGTTAGTGGCGATCCTCCATCATATTCTGGGTAGCCTATTATAGAAAAAGAAAAATAAATAGAAACAACTTACTATAAACCAAGAAAAAGGTGAACTTGATCACCTCAAATGTTACCAAAGAAAGAGCATGACCAAATTTTATTCTAAGAAAAAAAAACTTAAGTATTAATTTCAGTACTATGCAGTGCATAAGATGGTCTCAGATAATGCTATTGAGGAGAAAAAAAAAAAAAAAAAGTGATGTATTGAATTCGGAAAGCAAATTTAATAGCTCAAATGAAAACATATTCAAATTAGCCATCATGCTATATAGCAAGGTTTCTCAAAGTGGGGTACGCGAAACTATAAGGGAGTGATGGTTAACTTTTATTTATCTAAATGCCATTTTTTTTCCTAAAGAAATGTTGAATGAAGCCATGAGGTGTCATCAAATAATCATGACTTGGTGATTAATGGGAAAAGAAATAAAACTTAATCACTTTGCAACCAGAAATATTCTTTTTTTATACTAAGCAATAACAACATCAACAGTTCTGTGTTTATTTAAGTAGATGAAATTAGTGCCACTTCTGTTGTTGCAAATTAGATATCAAATAACTTATATTAGATTCATACTTTGTTACTTTTAGCAGAATGCAAGCTGAAGTAGAGTCATTTGACAAACGGTTTTTTTAAACTAGTCTTTAATGTTGTTCATTTCTGTAAATGACTCATAGGCGTAGGTAGATGAAAATAGAGTTAAATTTTCAAAAGCCAGCTTCTTAAGACAGCTAAATGTGTCTTGAATTGAATTCCAAGTTTCTATAATTATAGTATTGGAATTGTTCACATATTGCTTGATAGTCTTGCTAATTCATTTAATTCCAACACCTTCCTGATTTTGATGAATTTCTGATTCCATATTGAACTACACTGGAACTCAATCAGATGCATTTCCATTTTTTTCAATTTCCAACCAATCAAATCTAGACATGTTCAGTTTATAAGGTGATGTCATATTAGTATACACAACAAACTTGAGTGTTTCCGATAATTCTTTAAACTGAGGAAATGTTGATGAAAATTCTTAGATTGAAGGATCAATTACTGAAGATAAGTCTTCAGTGAGTTTTAATTGGTCTGGTTTTTCATGACATTCAAATCTCTGGTGATTTTTTCCAAGTTTGAGAAATACTTGCAACTACTGGAAATAATAGCATTACTGAAAACTTGCAGTTTAGCCTCAAAAGCACAAATGACATCTATCATAATGATAATTGCTGTGTTTGTGCCTTGAAGTTTCACATTTAATTAACTGAACTGCTGGCACATGTCCATAAAAAAAACTTTAATTTTGAAAGCCATATAACATCAATTAATTGAGACCACTGCTCCCTCATTTTGTAAAAACAGTCCAATTTCTTCCAAACAATCATCAAATCTTTGAAGTACATTACCGCGACTCAACCAGCAAACTCTGTTAAACATCACTAAGCCATTGTACACAGAGTTGACTTCATACAACATAGCATCAAATTTTTGCTTATTTAAAGCCTGTGATGATATGAAGTTTATTGTTTTTGTGACTACATCCCATAAAATGGTAAAAACTGTTGGAGTGGATGAGAAAGTGATTTGCCGGGTAGAAGAAATTTTAAAAGGTAGAAAACAAAAACTTAGGGTAGGAAATGTGGTATCAAAAGAAGTGGAAGTAAAACTGGGAGTGCCACAGGGTAGCGTATGGGAACAATTGCTATTCATTATTCTAATGAATAAATGCATTGATTGTTTACTATCAGAAATTAGGTTGTTTGCAGATAACATAATGCTATATAAAAGGATCAAAATGGTAGAGGACTGTAAACAGCTGCAGGGTGATCTGCACAGGATATCCAGCTGGGTTGGTAAACATGGGATGAAGATAAATGCAAAGAAGAGTCAGCTTATTAGGTACACAAATAAAAAACTAAAGGTCGATTATGATTATAAGGTGGGGAGAGAATTGCTTGTTCAAGACTTGAAATGTAAATATCTTGGCATTACATTTGATAACAAGCTTAACTGGGCAGTACACATTGGACAGGAAGTAGGAAAAGGTTTCAAAACTCTACACTTATTGTAGAGAGCAAAATGGGGATGTACGAGAGAAGTAAAGGAATTGGGTTACAAAACTTTGGTCAGACCATTGCTTGAATATGGCAATGTAGATTGGGACCCACGTTTTGAATATCAAAAAAGGGTGCAAAAAAGGGCTACTGGATTTGTTTCTGGAAATTATCGCAGAATGCAACCAGTAACAGATATGATAATAGAGCTGGGATGGGATTCATTGCAAGACAGGAGGAGGGTGAAGAGGGTTATGGGAGTGTACAAGGCATACATTGGTGATGAGGCATGGAAAGATATTGGTCTAAGAATGAAAAGTAATGCATGGAAGGGAAAAGATGACCATGACCACAAGCTGGCAAGCACAAGCTCTATTTCAGGCACAAGGGTGTAGAAAGATTCTCTTTTTTAAGTAAGGGTATCAAGGATTGGAATGGGTTACCAAGAAGGGTGATGAATGATTTGCCAAAAATGGTGAAAGAATTTAAAGTTGAAATTTGTAGAGGGCAAGTGTAGATGGGTGCAGGAGGGAGGGAAGATAGGCGTATAGGGAAATTTCCGAGCGTGCAATTTAACTAAATATTATTATTATTATTTTATTATTGAGGGACATCAATCCACACTTAGCACACAAGGCTTGTTAATGTGTGATGCAGTGGAATTAAAGAATCGGATGTATGTTCGGAATAAACTGATGAAACCATCAGTTGTTATCCAAATTACTTTGCTTTAATCTAATTCTCTCTCAGCAATTGAATTTTTAACAGCCATACCTATATCTTTGCCCTTAGCAGTTGTTGATAATGATGTTACCACAATTAATTCTTCCTTGATCTCGTTTACTACACAATATCAAACAAATCAGCTATACAAGCAGATTTAGTTACATCAGTACTTTCATCAAGACACAACAATATAAAAGGAGATGTCATTTGTTTGTTGATCTTTTTCATTTTTTGCCAGTTTTAATATTCTGGATAACGAAGCATCTTTGATGCACCGAATTATCTTATATGTGAAGGAGCACATGTTAACCAGGCTTCCTTCAAACATTCTCCCTCGCTAAAAGGATTACCATGCCAAGCAATAACATTTGCAGCCAAAAAACTAGCAGCACTAGTATGACAATACTTCCTAACATACCTGAACATAGACATCGATTGTTTATTTCTCTCTTTAATTGCACATGCAATGAATTCTTTTTGTTCTGGTCTGCTTTTTTTGACAAAGAGATTTGTTATTTGTTTCATAGTGCTATTTTGCAGATGATGTTCTACATAACACTGTTCCAGAACATAAAACACAACTGCTTTATAACCTTTATTAAACATTCCTTATTTCTCAGTCCACCAAGGCTGAAAATTAATTCAAAACTGCAACAACTATGCGTTATTGGTAAAAGCAGTCAACGCTGTCAACAAAAACAAAAAAGTGAATAAGTTAGCGTAGCACCCCTCCCACCGCCGTACCACCTGCATTTGCTCACTCAGTCCATTCAATCAGAAATTCGTTTGAAATTTAAAACTTTTGAGCAATCTGTAGTCGTTTCGGCACCAGTAGTTTCGTTCACAATGAACTTTGTTACTATGAACTTAAATTATGTAAATGAAAAAATAAATTATCTATATCAATTAGGTACCTACTTAATTAATGTCATGCCCAAATTATTTAGTCGTGTGCCATCATTGGTACGCGAGCCATTCGTATGCCATCCCTGCCTTAGGGGTTCGCCAATAAAACCTGGGGGGTTCAGCTCAATTTGAGCCCATCCATCAAATTAATAACATATCACTCTTTGTGCTTGTATTACTTTTTTAGACAAAAATCTGTATTTATTTATTAAATAAAAAGTCAGTTTTTGTAAGGGCGTTCGCTAATGTTGGGAAATTTTATAGGGGTACGTGGGGTATGAGAAAACCTGTTATGTAGGAGAGAACAACTTGAAAATGTATCTGAAGGCAGTAAAAAATGAACGATTAAAAAAGGATTATAGTTCCATATTATAACACACTCTCCAACTGTTTAAATTATTTCTTGAAAATGTGATGGTGAGAACAAAATGGAAGTGATTACCAACAGTAATATTCAACTAACTATGAGGGATTGGAACAAAGCAAATGCCAAATACCAGAAATTTTGAGAAACACCAGCCAGTTAACTTTGCTTTTTTGCTCATTTTCTGACTGAAGATATATTTACAAATCATCCAAGAGTTTTCCATCAGAAGCCAGAGGCTTGTTGTGAGTTTTGCCAGAAAACGGGCAATTTTTCTGAATGTATTTGTTTCTTCTTCTTTTTCCTTTTTCTTTTCTTGTTTAATACTTTACACTCTTTCAACATCAACGTAAGTAAAAGTGGGAGAGCAATCATGACAAGGAATTCGGCCATGGCCTTCTTGAAGGAACTATTTGCCACGAGTTATTTCGGGAAACCATTGAAAATCAAAATCTGGATCCCATATCTTACAAAATACCAGCCCCAATCATTATTGCTTACCCGCCAGTTTCAGTGTACTGTTGCAACAAACAAAATTCTTCCACAGTAAAGATAAAAATTTTGCCTTCTGCTAACTGCATTAGGTTCTGTGCTTTCAATTTGAAGTTTTTGTGCAACTGCGTTATTATAAGCACATATACTTCCTCACTTTTCTCTTAAAAAGCCAACAGACCTAAATTCTGATATAATTCAAGCACTAGAGCTACCTGTTTCTGCTATACTTACTTTGTTAGGCCCTGGAATTTTTGAAACACAGAGTCGTCTCTATATATTTTTAACATGGACTCTTTTCTTACAATGTCATAGTTTATCAATTACCTGAATGTTGCCTACAAGGGGCTTCAGAGTTTAAACTTAGGCCTAACTCATATTTTTTACGTTACTATTTGAATAGATCAAACAACATAACTTTCTTTCTCCCCAATGTAACACTTAAACTGACCTTAGGGTTCTGGCAAGTTACTGATGTTAACTGTAACCATGGATGTGATGCTATAATATACAATACATAATGAAGTTTGCAAGGTTCATAAATCAGTCGCCGATCTGTTTTAACAATTTTACTGCAACAGATAATGGTCAAATACAACATAAAAATGTAAAGTCACAGTAGATAGTAATCCAATATATTCACTCCAAATTCTGAATCTAAACTGGTATGAGAATCACAACAGCACTTTGTTAACTGTTTAGTGAGACAAATACATCATAAGTCCTAATAATGGCATCGGACATTCGAAACACTGAAGAAGAATGCAGATTATCCTTCAACAAACATACACTGGACATATTCACTCTTGCAACCATACAATGGATTACAACCCCATTGAGTGTGAGCTTATAACAACTGGTCCACTTTGAAGGTTCCATTGGTAGTAAATTGTTAACAAAAGTTTATCACTGAACACCCCCGAGTATGTTAAAATTTCTAAGTTCCACATCATCAATATATTTTCAGAGTACGAGAATTGTATCCGAGGCTAATAATTTCCAAGTTCCACTGCTTACATGTTTGAAATATTCCAGGTCCGACGGTAACTGTATGATCATGAAAAGTGATGCAGAAGGTGCTTCCCTTAAAACAGATGCTCCGAGGTGGCAATCGGGGAATTAAGTAGTCTCAAGGTGTAGGAAAGAAATTCTCAATTTATTTCTTTTCCAATCTTTCTGACTTTGTAGACCATTTTATTCCGATTACTTTATGTTATGACAAAATTTGTCTCAAATTGCTTTATTTGGCCACTATTAATTTCTGAAAGTATATATTTTTAATTTGATATAAGTGTCAGCTGCGTGGCTATTTTAATTTGTAATCTTTAGCTTTTTGAATATTACATTTCAATTTTAATTCAATTTCAGCCTGCTTGGTGCACCCCTAAGACCTTGATAATTTATCATCTCCCTTATTATGTTATTACTTTTAATGAAGATTGTTATGTTTCCTCAGAATTCTCTGCTCTCCTTTGACAACTGTCCAACTTTTCACAAATTCTTCCTTATCTCCCTTATTTTGGTACGTGGCAGACTGTGATGCACTATGACGTGACAATAACATCTACAAATCTTCATCCTTTAATCCTAATTTAAACTTTAAAGTATTATTATATTATTTATTTTCTTTCAATTTTTTAATCACGTGTTCAGCTTGCTAACTATTTTACTTATCAAAGTCAGTTTTTTTCTTCCTCTAAAAAAAACATATTTCTAGTTTATTTTATGGGCTCTAATTTTTGTCAGATTGTGTTCTTCAATGCTGATTACCTATTGCCATAATTAAATTTAGTTTATCTCCTCAAATAATGGACTAATTGAGTTTGATTGTTGGCTCACTGGACATTTGCACCATTCTGAGCACAAGGCAAAATTTACTTTCAAATTGCTCTATCTTGTTTTATAAAATTTTAAACTATACTAACCCTACTTGAAAAGGTTTTTCTTATCCTATGTTCTTAGTGGAAATGTTAGTGGCAATTTCTATCAATTTTTAATTATTTACTTGTTTATAAAGTATTGGTTTTATTTCAACTTGAAGAGTCTTTTAACGTCAATTATTTATTTACAATGTTAAAGGCTTTGAATTTATCCACCCTAGTTCTGGTGAGCTTATTCATCCATAACACCCAGTATAGTCTCAATGCTTTTCAATGGATTATGCATTCCTCATGGGGGGTGGGAGGCATTAATACTTCTCAAATATTGAAAGGATGATTTATTCTTGACCAATTCTCTTCAGTTTTCAGATGCTCACATCCAATAACATTAACTCATCAAACTGTTTTTCTCAACGTTATGGTTTCACATTTCCTTTTGTAAGATATGTAATAATGTTCCTGTTTGGATATACTTCTACTTCATTCATTCCTGTCTACCGAACACAGTATGCAGGTTGCTAGACAAAAAAAAAATATTAGAAGTTGTATCTATACATAAGACCTACAAATTTTGGCATTTGTTTGTATGAAAATAACAAACCAGCAGTGGCTATAGACATAGTGATGCTGTGACCTGTCAACATCATCTAATCAAGAATAAATAAATTAAAAAATAAAAGTAGTGAAAGGAAAACAAATATTTGTAATTGTGCCATTCTCTACTATATGATAACTTATGATAGCTAGGGAAAATATTGAACACCATCTGTTGAACACATCAGTGAACTGTTTCGCTGTCAGAGAGACAGATTCGTGATGCCACAAATTGCGCATGCACTCTAGCATTTTTGCGGAAATATACAGGGAAAGTGGGGGCCTCTTTGTTAATGGAGACAACTTTGTACCATATCGTGCTGCCCCGGGCAATGGGCAAACAAGAGCTCTGTAGCATTATGGAGCTTGAAAAAGTTAGTAACACTGTCGGTAGAGTGCAGCAGCTGCAATTTTTTTAACATTCAGCTATATCCCCTAGAACAGTGTTTCTCAACCTGGTGGTCTACGAAGACAGTTCAAGTGTTCCATAGAAATATTATAAATTTTGATACCATATTCGTACTATGTAAGAATTAAATAAAGCACCTTTTCCAAAGAGTTTTAAATAGGTATGAGTAACCGCGGTACATAGTAGGGTTGGTAACATAAGAGTAGTGAAATAAACAAAAATAAAAGGTGTACGGTCTTGCGTCTTATTTTATTTTGTGCATGTAGGCTGGTGGTATAGAGTAGGATCCAGTCTATAGTAATATTATTATTTATTTGATTTGGTAAATATTAATAGTCTGGTTAACATTAAATTAACTTTTAATAGTCCACTTCCAGTTTCATAACTGTTTTCGTAGGAATTCAAAACATGGTTTTGGATTTATTATGTTATAATAGTACATTTCCCAGATGTTAATAACACAGATAATAAAATTTGGCCCACGTAAGTTAGTGGTTGCAGCATTATTTTTGACAATTTACTGGTCCTCGGGTTGAAAAAGGTTTAGAAACGCTGCCCTAGAAGCTTTGTCACTGCGAGGAGGCAATATTGTTTCCGTTTCTTAGTTCCTTTGAAGGAGAATTACATAAGTTTATGAATGCACGTAATAGAAAAAAATTTTCAAGCAAAACATGTTCCACTATCATCGTGGTCATCGAAGGCAGTGCTGGATTAAGAAGGTATGGGGGCCTAGGTTCTCTCTTCTTGAAAATAATTATCTGTATTTCGTAAGTACAAAGTCAAGGTTTTGTAGATGACTAATTGAATTTATCATATTTTTTATTCAATTAACCAAACTAATTTTACAATTTATGATATTTTTAAAATTACTTTTATTTATCATACACTACAGTGAATTTAATTTTCAAGCTTTTCATATTACTTTGATTGTTTTATTTTGGAAGATTTTATTTTTTTATTATTTTTATTTAATGAGAAAAAAGTGTGTCTTCGAAAATCAGGGGCTACCGCCTAGTCGTGCCTGTTGGGTAATCCAGCACTGCCTGTAGGTCAATTTGTCTGTGTTTGGCTAATCAATCAATGTTTACCGTTGTGTCAACTTTAAAGCATTTATCATTGATTAATTTCAAAATCATTTCTTTAATCCAGCAATTCATGTTGGTAATGAGACTTTCAGAAGTTGCAAATTTTTATGTTATGAGATTGTTACTCAACTCTGAGCTGGTTTTCCAGGCATCTTTCACTTCAATAATGAAGATCGGTAAACAATCTAAAAATTTCAGTGTTGTCACTATTTGAGCTGCCATTGAACTAAACTAAAACTATTACTTACTAAAGCATAGGCATGCTGTAAAGGTGAAAAACAATGCAAACATGAAAGAAACATATATTGGATGACACTTTAACAATATGAGAATGAAATGGAAATGCATGGTAAGTTCGATACTCTTACATTTCAAAGGGTCACCAGAAATATTACGTTATTTATGTATCTCCCCTTGCCTTAAATGAAGTGATGAGCTTACTTTTTCATATTAATATTGATAGGGGTGAACCCTCAAACAGCGGTGATGAAACAAATTTGTTTGGAGAAAGGTAACTATACAATTTAGTCTGTGATCGCTCAGGTTAGATTTTGGTGATATGCTACTACCATGAGAAGGAAAAGGTAGTACAGGTAAAAAAGCTACATCAAAGCCCCCACAATTTGACAACTAATTGAACATTCATAATTTATGTAACAGCACAGAAATTGGTGGAAGTTATAAAGTTTATTTAATCACACTGTTACACAGACAACAATGAACTTTTTTTTTTTTTTTTTTTTTTTGTAACAGTTTAACGTCCCTTTTTAACAACGTGGTCTTTAGAGACGGGAAAGGATGGGGGCAAGGAATGGGAAGGAATTCGGCCATGGCCTTTTGAAGGAAGCATCCCGGCATTCGCCTGGAGTGATTTGGGGAAACCATGGAAAACCCAAATCTGGATGCCCGGACGGGGATTCGAACCGCCGTCCTCCCGAATGCGAGGCCAGAACGCTATCCGTTACACCACCACGCTCGGTGAATGAATTAGAAATCCCACAAACTTTTAAAGAAATTATAACTGCAGTCAAATCTTAGAAAAGTATTTTGAACAGTCAAGGTTCTGGAATTAAACTTTTGGATTTTTGTAAGTCTAGCCTAGAAATCAGTGATAACTGACAATAAGAAAAGCAAGATGACATACACAACTTGTCATGTGCCTTTGGAAACCTACAATATTTCTATTCACAAGTGAATGCAGTACTGAGTGCCCACAAAAAGGAAAGGGCTCTAGTCAATTAAATGAATGGAAAGGTTGGGTGAGAGCAGTAAATCCAGCCTATAAGTGGGAGATAAATCCTGCTTGAACTGAAAAAAAAAAATTACACTAATGTTAGGTTCCTCAAAGTCTTGGCATCAAAAGGATCATTCATCAGAAGTACTAACTTCCAGCATAAGAACATATATAAAGTGAGCTGGATGTCATCAGATGTATGATAAATCTATCACCATTGGAACCAGAATAAAAGATTGCATCAAAACATTTCAGGGTGCAAAGTATATGAGTGACCACTTTCTATCTAAAGACTGGTTACAAGTGCATCTAAAAGCCAATGCAGAAAACTGGAAGAAAATAATTAGGTACTATGTTGAAAAACTTAAGAGAGATTAAGGAAAGTAAATTCCAGTTCCAACTCAACACCTGTTTTGAAGTATTAAAAGATCATGACAACGAAGAGACACTATGGCGGAATTGGACTGTTACCCAGGATTTTATGTTAGGCACAGCAAAGGAGGTAATTAAAGGATGAATCACTGACAAGAATACAAGGTTTGCAGATGAGTGTGGTGGGGAATTTTTAAAGAGAAGTCAATGAGAACTAAATAAGAAATAAATGAAGGAAAATGCATGGTTCAAAAAAGTAAACGCATCAGGTAATGACAGCAAACATCAACAGAATCAGAAGAGCATAACTGAAGGGGAGAAAGAAGACATACTGAAAAAAGACCAGAAAAATTAATCAAATTAGCTTTCTTGAGAGGACAAATACACCAAACATAACGTTGAATTAAAAATACGGTCACAGTATTGCAGCAGCCTCCCCGACTATGAAGAACCAGACAAGCTGTTCAAAATCTGACTCCCAATCTCAGAAGACCCAGGTTATCCTCTGAAAAAGGTCAACACCAAGTGATCATGCTAAACAACAAAAGTGAAGGAGAATATATTGTAGACTGGTCAGGCATGCTGGACCACGGCTTTATTCTGAGAATTTGCGGAGAAGCTGAGTTAACATGATGAACACCAATGTGAACCATTTGTGGAGTACAGAGTGTTACATCTGCATTCATCACAAAAGACCGACTTTGTAATATCCAAGATGATTTGATAAAAACCTGTACAAGTGTGATTATAGGTAAGGTAAACCAGGTTGCTCACAGCAGTGATGCAGTTATGGTGTTCGGTTAAGGTTTTTGAGTGACAAGTTTTGTGCAATATTGTATCAAGTTACAGACCGTCCCTAAAGACCTCGCTGTTAAGAGACAATAAGCAGTTAAAAAAAAAAAAAAAAAGAGTTACAGAAATGATACGATGCAGTCATGAACTGGAACTTTCTTTTTGCTTCACACTACACAGCTTGATAATGACACGTCATTAGAGCCAGGAGAGGATGGGAGACTAAATACGAGGAGTAATTCAGCAATGACCTTTCAAGAAACCATTCCAGCATTTGCCTGGAGTGGGAATTCAATATTTTTGAAGTCTGAATATTCATAGCTTCAGTATCATTGATGTCCAGTTGTTTTAATTGTAAACCATTGAAAAATGAAATCTGAATGGTTGAACAGAGAACCGAAGCAACATCCTCCTGTGTGCTGGGGCAGAGCATTACCAGGTTCAGATGAACTAGAAAAAATGTACAAGGAATAGTATGGATGTGATGAGAAGACAATGCCTGCAGTGGTCATAGTAAAAAATTGATGGAGCCATGGACTCCAAAGACGTGATGCAGCTTGTCATTTCGACCAGCTGATGACAGAGAGGAAGAAATGGGACTCAGTGAAGGTGAAAGACTTGCAACAGTATGCAACCTCCTAGGTCTACATGATATGATGATTCAATTATATGATATAAATGTTGTATTTTTATATTGCTCGATCAATATATGCATTTAAACATTTGTTTTCTTAATTGGATACCATCAATAACTTAAATTTTAAAGTATTCACCTATCATTCAGGCCACAGGGAAAAAGTTATTAACCTCAGCTTATGAGGTTCAGCATGCTTTAGGAGATCCTTAAAGTAATCATCACAGGAGAACTTGTCAATAGAATCATTGGTTCTGAATGATAGAATTCATAACACTTGTGTAAGGAACTGAACCCTTACTGCAAATTTTGAGGTAACAACTATTATTATCACTATTATTTTTATTATTATTATTATTGTAGAGATCCTTTTAGAATCAAGTCTTCTGGATAATCTACAAATATCTCCTATTTACAATATCTTGTATTAACTGAAATGCAATTATCAAAAGAATATCATGGAGGCTAACTGTGTAACTTTGTGTTCTGCATGATAAATGTATTTTGTGTATGTGAAATGCAGTTTATGGGGTGGATTTCGGAGACTGTCTCAGCATTCATCTAGATGATTGCAGGGAAACTGTCTAAAAATCACAATCAGGACAGCCTGGGCTCATGCCAGGTCACATTGTACCTCTACCACCACACTGGTGAGCCCCCTTTAGTTTAACAAATTTTGCCAACATTCCTCCACTGCAATGATTCTACGTCTGAAATGAAAAAAATCTGAATAGTCTTAAAAATGCCCATCTACAGCCGCTATCATCTCTTCCTTTCACTCAATGTTTTCAAGCCACAAATTTCTTTGTATTTGGAAACTGCAGGTCCAAAGGAGCCAAATCTTATTCAACAGGGTAGATGTTCCAACAATTAACACTTCAGATCTCTCTCTTAGTGTAAAGGTACATTGGTCTAAAGGAAAATGACTTTTTTTCCTTGTGCAATTCAGATCTCTTCTCACAAATATTTCCATCCAGTTTGTCCAGAGGAGATGTGCAATATTCACCAGTTACATTTTGCAAAGTAAGCAATAAAAAAATCGGTTCTGCTTCCCTGCAACATTGGCCCAATGAAACCGATAAAAAAAAATTTAAAAAAGTTTAGGAATTAATTTTCACATTTGTTTTTGGTCAAATTTAACAAATGTGGCAACATCTTGCACAAAGCTTTCTCATATTTAGTTCTTCACGTAAAATATAGTGTAACCTCTTTTTCTGATACGCCTATGGCCTCAGCTATGACGTAAACCTTTAGTTACAAATCAACCTATTCCATATTGTTCACCTACTTGATGCTATCATCTGTGGTTGTCGTTTTTGCTCATCTTTTACATGGATCTTCAAGAAAGGTACAATCATGTTTAAATTGACTTTTCTTTACTGTTGAAAACTAAGCAGCAGTCTCCAAACAAACTTTACCAACTTTGGATAAATTTCCATTGGAGATAAACCACCACAAAGGAAGGATTTTATGAAGGAATGATATCCATTTCAACAATAAATCTACTTTAAAAAGCCATATAAATATAAGTACTGCACTAATCAAGCTTCAACTTGACATTCTTCATTATAACATGTAATAAACATCACAAAATACTGAACTGATACAAATTTCACGCCAATACCAATAACGTTTTACCTTATCCTCATAGCCCTACAGATAAAGTACTTACATTTTATTTTCCATTTAGTCTCTATTTATTTTCTTCAATATTCCAAAGCAGTATCAGCTCCTGATATATTTTCTCCACTATACAGATACTTACAGATTCAACAATTTTTAACAAAGAAAAATAAATCACATTGCACTCACCCCACTTCAAGGTGAGTGACGTTGCACGGGCTTTGCCATGCAGACGTGGAGCAGGGCATTTGCTAGGACACACAGCATCAGTTGTGACCGTACAAGGCTCTGAGTAGTCACTGCTGCCACCAGCACTGCTGCAAGATACACGCACTTGGTATGTGGTGCCTGGCATCAATCGGTCGCACATATGCTCCAGTTCTGGCCCACTGTATACCTTCTCAAAACCTACAAAAAAACCATACATACAATAAATTTTCTAGGTAAACCAACAGAAGGCTACATGAATCAGGGAAAGGACAAAGAAAATTAAAATAAGTCTAAAGCTGCAAGCAGGAGTGATGTGATGACACAAAAATAACACTAATTCAAATACACATTTATTTCCAGTGGTCACTTAATCATGTAAGGGACTCAGACATACTGAAAAATTAATGTGATCACCCATAATTAATCAACAAAAATTAATTGTGTGTATATGAGAGGGGGGAGGATGATATTATAGGCATTGGAAGTCCAAAATTAAAAGACATACTGAGAAAAACAATTCCTTTGATGCAATATTGGTTAGAATTTGTTGATTTTTCCCCGTCTCTGGTAAATGTTAAAAAATTAAAATACTGCATATAGGTTTATATGTCCCTTTTTCTGCAGAACCTTTTCTGTCCCACAAATGTATCTTTTTCAGTTGTTTCCTGAAAGCTTCCCATATTCCTAGAATTTTTTGTTACTATTTCTTGCTCTTGTACAAGAATTTACCATACAGAATTCTACTAACATGTCATATGAATGATATTAGATACTTTGGTAATAGGATCCCAGTTTTTTTCACAATGTTATGTTTTCTTCTGTTCCAGGCTGTCCTTTTAACGTAACAACAACTGCAGGAGGTTTTAATTAACTGTTTAGGTTGGTATGATCCATGTACCAATAACATTAATGAAGTAATTTCAAAAATAAGGCAATGATGTTATAGTAGCCAACATTGTCGATATTTGGTTTGACTCTACAACAAATTAATGTTTTGCTGTGAGTTTTCATTGATGTTTATGTATTGAATAACATTTTCTCTTTAATATATCTGTTTTAAGTTGAGTGAAAAAACTTATAAGCAGTGAGGTCCTGTTAATCCCAAAATACCAGACTTAACTTTACACAAACATGGAAAACGCTCGTAGGGCTCTAAAATTCTTGTAAATTATCCTATTTTAAAGTTTTATATTTGTATCTGTTAATATAGACTTAAACTTAATGAAACCATCAATGAATTTCAAACCCAAAATGAACAAGTATTGTCACACCAAACCAACAATGCAGATGTAAACGCTAGGCACTTTCAGATCTGCACATTCAGAGCGTGTGCCAAATCTTTCTGACCACTGAGCATTTACATTAAAACAACTGATGTGCATGTCTGAGAGTATGCTCAAAAACACCGGCTGACATTCATCGCCAAATTTGTGAGGTGTATGGTGAAGATGCCACATCTAATGAAATAGTCAAGAGATGGGTGAGATAGCTGAAAGAGGGCTGCGACTCTGAGCATAACGAACAGCATAATGTTTGGCCGTCTCTGGTCAAATGACGGTTTAGTTGCGTGCAGTCAAAGCAAAAATCCGAAAATAGGAAGTTTCTGCACTTTCCACAAATTTCACGATTTGTTTTTTACAACATTGTAACAGATTGATTACAGTTTCAAAAACTGTGCTCACAACAGGTGTCCAAGATGCTCACTGAGGTACACAAAACAAAACTGGCGTGAGAAAGGCAATGAGTTCGTGGACCATACTCTAACAGGTGATAAAGACTAGGGTGTGTCACGTGACACCTAAATCAAAGCAGCAGTCCAAGGACTGGAGGCTCACTTTATTGCCAACAAAAAAGAAATTCAAACCATGCCAACATGGAAGATCATGTGCACTATTTATTAGGACAGGAAAGGAGTCGTGCTCATTGAATTTTTGCTTCGAGGCCAAACCATTAATGCCAGTACCGGATTAACCACGTAGCAGGAGGTAGCAAATGCTACGGCCCTGTACCTAGGCTAGATGGGCGACCTTTTTTTTTTTTTTAGCTCTACAATTTTCCCCCGGACGGCAAAAATCAAGAGCCTTTTCTTCACATTTGCTATGGGCCTTGAGGAAACTGCATAGTGCAATTCAGAACAAAAGATGTGGCATGCTGACTGATGGAGTTGTGTCGCTCCATGACAATGCTTGTCCTCGCACAACTGATCCAACCCAAGACATCTCTAAGTTTGAGTGGGAACATATTGCCCATCCTTCTTATAGTCCAGATTTGGGATCCAAATGATTTTCAGCTCTTCCTGTCCCTCAAGAGGTTCCTGGGTGGCCAACATTTCGATGACGATGGTGAAGACCACAGTGCAGAAGTGGCTCACATCACAGGGGGCAGATGAGGGGATAGAAAATTTTGTAACCTGTCTTGATAAATGCCGTAGTAATGTTGGTATCCTCCCCCTCCCCCTTTTTTTATACAGCCTTTCAGAACTTACTTTAAAAGAACACCTCATAAAATCTATTTTTATAGCATTTAGTTTAATTTACTACTATCATACAGTTATCAGTCGATTTCAAATAAGCATTTTTGGTTTCTAAATAGAACAATTCTGTATCCTTAGCAGAAAATGGAAACAGAATTTGAATTTAGTAGAATGCTTACCTCTACCGCCATTGAGCTCAAGGGTATAGGTTGTGATGCTAGCCCCTCCTGTGTCACTAGGAGGTTCCCACTTTATTTTAAAAGCGTGTGTATGGATGCGGCCCTTCACATAAGGTCTAGACGGAGTGGCTGGCCTAGCAGGCAGTGTGCGGTAACACACTTCATCAGACCATCGAGAGTTTCCCTCCTCATTGTGCGCTCGCAACTAAGAAGATATGTTTGGATTAAAAAAAAATAAGCAACTGCCTGAAGACATATGAACAAACGTTTTCGTCTATAACCATCATCAAAACAAATGATTAATGCTCAGAATATTTAAAAATCATGCTCAAAGAAATTTATAAATATCGGTGCTCTTTATGAAACACAAGAGAACTTACAACATTAATTTTACATTTTCCTCTTTAAGTAATTTACGTAAAACACAGATTTATTTTTACCACTGTGATTCATTACGATTAGAAAATGATTGCCACTATCACTGGTTAATGTTTTTGAAGAACAAAGCATTATACTATTTTAAAGTGAAACAAAAGCTACTGCAGCTGTATGATACTGCTTTAAGGATAATATCACAATTAGTTCAGTTCTTTTTAAAAATAAATATATTAACAATATGCTATTAAATCTAACTAAAGAAGCAACATCATTTAGTTGGTTTTATCAACTGAAAATAAATGCAGAAATATTAAACTCACTCGAAATTTGTATTCTGTGTGCCTATAAAGTCCTTCCTGTTTATAATGAGTGTCAGGGCCATTGTAAATAGGCCGAAAACCATGACCTGAAACCATGTCATCCATCTGGAGAGAAAATCCAACATCATCAGGTCGCTTTTGCCATGCCAGATGAAGACTGGACACAGAAGCCTCCTTGAGCACCGGAGATACAGGAGCATTAGGAGGGCTACCCGAAGTTGAAAACGTCACTACATCAGAGTTCGGTCTGAAACGGAATGAGCATTTTAAAATTCAATACTATCCACACACACACACACACAGAGAGAGAGAGAGAGATATTACTTACCCCCTTCCATATTCATTTATTGCAGCCAATCTAAATTTGTAGCTAGTTGAAGGTTGCAGTTTTAGCAAACTATGTTGCTTTCCACGGTTCTTGTATACTTCTACAAAGCCATTTCCTTTGCCCTCATCATATTCCAAAACATATTGAGTGATATGAGAGCCATTATCTCCAGCAGGACTCCACCTGTAAAACAGTATATGGATTAGTCGTTACTTACATAGAATGACTTTTTAAGTATAAATGTATCGCCATTTTTTTAAGTATGTTATGGTCATACACAATGCCATCCAAAATGAAGAAACTTACAAATGAAAGAAAATAATATACATTTTGTGCAAAGCATAAAAAGAAGCATTTTCCAAAATTTGTGTTATTAAAAATCAATTTATCTGTAAAAACATCACTTTTGTTCTTACTTCATCATTTTCAAAACCTAAAAGATTGGCAACCTTCTTTCGGCATCAAATTACAGCAATGTAAAAAATAAGAAAAATAAAAAATTTAAGTTTAATACTTTTATCTTCTTCGATAACAGCAATAATACTTTATAGAAAGAAAGTTGAAAAATTTGCTTATTAAATAACAACAACATAACTTCAAATATTATCTACTGGCAGTTATTAAATCTTTCTTACTACCTTCAGCGAACCACTGCTTTTCTAAAAAGGAAATGATGTATATCTATTTAATTGTTCAATTTTGTTTAATCAGGCTTGACACAGTTACTCATTTTCAAATATATATACCTGAGCAGAAGAGAAGTGCGTGACCTGCTGATGAGCTTTGGCGGTGGTGGCTGTTCTGGCTCACAAGGGGGTGTGCTGAAAGTTGTGGGAATGGACGGGGGGCCACGCAGGTCCTCTAGGCTCACAATTACGCACACGGAGTACTCTGTACCAGGCCGCAAATCTTGGATCCTGCAAGCAGAATAAGTTTTTATATCATTTTTAAAATGAAATACCATGAAAGAATTTTCAGAGGGAGGAAACACACTACAAAACAATAGTTCTTCATATTTAAGAACGCATTGGGTACTTGTGAGGCAGTTGAGGTATTTCAGATAGTATGACAGAATATTCCCGAAATGGGTAAATTTACCATGACTTTTAGGATTCTCTAACTGCCAACAATAGACTTCAACATCAACACATCTTTATAACCTGAACAGTGAAATATTTTTCACAGTCATAATCTTTTGACTAGTTTTAAACAATGGAACATAAAGATTGCACAGCCCCTGTTTACAAACAGGAACATGGTGTCAACAGAATATATCATATATATGATATGATCACATCTGACCCTGCCAAGAATCTCATCTACTTGCAAGAATAAGGTTCAACGCCAAAATATTGCATTAAATGTGTTTGTCCTTTTTTTTTTGTTTGTATTAATCGTACTAACCATTCTTCTGCTCATTATTACACCTATTGATTGAAATTAGTTACTTTATTTTTTTTAAATTTGTATATTTATTATCTGGTCGTGTATATTTTACTATGTTAGATAAATTTAGAAGTATTCGTTCAACTGACATGACAACAGCTTTCTTGGCATACACTGTCTAAAGCATTAGAGACAGATCAACACAATGTGCGAAAGTTTTGTTGAACATAATATTTTCTACAAAAAAAAAAGTTCACTGTAGCATTTGTCTGTCTTTAGTATAAAGTCATAAAAATATTTTATGCTGAAGTTGCAAGTAAGTTTGTAAGTCAAGAAACACTTCTATATTGAATTGGTGGCCACAACAAACACTTTGCATCCAATCTGCAGTTGGGTAATATTATTTAAGTCACATTAAGATTACACACATTTTATTAGACATTTTAATTTATACACTTTTAATAAGTAATTCAATAATAAAGTATTTTTCACTGTAACACAGCTAGCACATAATTATTGCACTTCAGGCAGTCGGCATATTTCTAAAGAATTAAATTATTTAAGCATTTTGGTTAATCAGTTATATTTTCAAGAAGTATTATGAATGGTTAAAATCTCTATTTTGATAGTAAAACTTGATAGCATTTATTTACAAAATATATCATTTTCATATTAAAATGCCCAATTTTCATGCAGCTTTATGAAAATTTGATTAATTATTTACATAATTTTTCAAAATTACATTATATTAAAATATACAAGTCAAAACTCACTGATAGCTGGAGAAACAATGGAAATAAAAGTAACTGAAGAAATGGAACTTCTCATTTGACATTTAGGTTTTTTCCTTCTCCGAGATAGTAATTGCTAATTGGATCGGGGAGATCAATGCATTACATCACACATCTATGTCCATGCAGACCATCTATGACCATGTGGATAAAGCAGCAGGCCACTGCATGTATAGTACATAAATTAATAATTCCTGGAAAGTGCCGATAACTTGGCCTACCACTTGTTTTTGTGTAATTGAACAGTGTAATGTAATTTACTAAATGTTTCTATGGACACACAGTTCAATTTACTCATATAATGAGATCCACCAATCAGTTTTTTTTTATTTCCAACAGTTCCTAATAGCTGTAATGATGGATTTGTTCAAAACAAATCAAAATTTCATTCTAATCAATATTCTCTATTAGATGCATCTAACTACTTTTTCATATTATACCATCACTCAGAAGCAATTCAAACAGTGCAAAGGATGTTATAGTTAAAGACCATTTTTAATAATATCAACTTACTAATGGCATTGAATGATTTAAAAACTTTAGTATCTCAAGTCAGGAAATGACCTAGAACTGAGCGTACAAACTTTGTTGTTAAAACTCATTTCAAGAAGAATTCTTAAATTTTTCTGAGTGAGTAAATAATTCCTAACTAAGGAACTACCAAGGCAAAAATAGGAAACAAACTGAAACAATTCAAAATTGCTCCATATGTAATATTTAATTCTAATTTATAAATCGACAACTACAACATATCAAAGTTGTGTCATTAGTGTACAATACTGCTTTCGCAAATTGGCTGAAATGCAATAACACTGTTGTAAGCTATGGAAAGAAGTTATCCTACCATATATTCCATAGGTAACGGGAATCTGCAACAACACTGCTTTATAGCTCAGTTAAAAAAGCAATGCTGAGCTATTTTTAAAATAATCTTTACGAATTTCCAACAATTTATTTATATAACTGAAAATAATAACTGTAAGAATTAATTCAGAAGATACAGAATTTTGTATGAGAGAGTGTTTGACAGAAATGTTTACAACAATTAATGATTTCTTAAAGTTAAGATAGGTCTCACCTGCAAGAAAGAGAGGTACCACTATAAATTTTTTTGTATTTCCCCTCCTTTCCTTTATCACTCAGAAGAACTTCATAGCGAAGATCAGACTCAGAAATTTCCAACTCTGGGCTTTTACCTTCTGGCCCAGAGTCAGTCAGCCTTTCAGGTGGTGACCATTGCAATAAGGCACTACGGGAGTTGAGCTCGGTCACCTAACACAGTAAGAAAAATGAAATGTTATAACACATATTTTCATTCATTCTTGTAACAAATAGAATAAAACTGTTTTACTACAAAAACTTTAAGAGCAGTAAAAATTTTAAAACATCACTGCAACAACAAAAAAAGGCAGTGGCAATGAGAGAAAATAACTACCTGAGGGGGTTTGACAGTCGAGAGCATTTCTATGATGACATGAAAGTCTTCTTCCTCGTCCTGTACACTGCTACTCTCTTCACCATCCTCTGATGTCCCAACACTGTTCATTCCCCGATCCTTGCCTCTTCTCATCCCATTCATGAGGTCTGTAAACATAGTTTGAAATGAGGGTCAAATAAAAAGAAAATAATTAAGAAAATTTCTTAAGAATATTCACTTCCCATTTTCATCATTACTATTATAAATGGAACTAAACGGAAACAAAAATTACAAATTCTAAATACTGTTGTTGTGTTGCCAATCTACATCAAAATATATATGCGAGAAGCTGGACCCTTAGCTTGCACAGATATACAATGTGAACAATAGAGTAATGGTAACTGCCTGGCTGCGTTCCGCAATGTCACCTTGCACCGAGTAGCCCTCAGTGAAGGAAAGCATCTTCCCACCAGGGTAACACGGTGGGGATGGTACAGTGTATTGTGAGCTGTGTGGATTTTTTTTTTTTTTTTTTTTTTTTTTTTGTATTTACGTCTCTCAACATCGAGGTCTTTAGAGACGGGATAGGATGGGGGGCAAGGATGGGGGCAAGGAATGGGAAGGAATTCGGCCATGGCCTTTTGAAGGAAGCATCCCGGCATTTGCCTGGAGTGATTTGGGAAACCATGGAAAACCCAAATCTGGATGCCCGGACGGGGATCGAACCGCCGTCCTCCCGAATGCGAGGCGAGAACGCTATCCGTTACACCGCCACGCTCGGTGTGAGCTGTGTGGAGAGTGTGTTGCCAGGCTGCAGAGAGAAGTTTGCAATGACTAACGCCAGTGTGGTGTGCGGCTGCTCTCATGTTCCAAATTGATACCCAAGTGAACGTGGGTCTCTGACAGCAAGCAGAAAATTGAATCATCATGATGGATAACTGCGGGCAGCAATCTCGACGTTTTCTGCTAAATGGTAACCCCATCGAGATGGTGATCACCGCAAATCATTATCGTGTTTATCAACCCAGTGTTGCCCTTGAGAAAATCTCATTGTCCTGTTGAGCTTAATGAATGTATATTAAGAAAACCCCATGAACTGATGTAAAATGAACACATTTTTGGATTTAAAGATGTTTGTTTAATTGTGTCATAATATTTTTACAACACTTGATGAAGCATAATTTTGAAATAAACATATATTAATGTCAAACGTTGTTGTTAATGTGCAAAGCTACATCCTGTTCCTCATATCAGTAATTTCAATCATTAATAATATTTTTATACTTAACAAGGGAGTCCACCTCAATACTAAAAAAACGGAAATTATCGTTTACAAAATGTTATGTTGAAACAGAGCACAATTTCAAAAAATAAACAGTAGAAAGAAGAAACGAGGTCTGTGAATATCAAGCATTCCCATTATTTCAATGTAATCTCCTTCTATACAATGGTCAAGAACGGTTTTTAGACAAGTTATAAAAATTTTCCTCAAATTCCATTTTAACATAAATCCATCTCCTGTACCATGCATAAGCTTTATATTCAAAATCTTCATTTTCTCTCTCCTAAATAAATTACCGTTACCTGGAATAGCATCATAGATTCTGCCCGTTCAAACTTAAGTTGCTATACCAGATTTGCACAGCAACTTAGTAGTAGCAAGAAGGAATAGATAATGAAAAGTTGTAAAGCCAGGCATCATTAGGATTTTTATTAATGAGCAGTATGTTTTGTGAATTAATACTAATAAGAAGTCACAACTAATTTATGTTTTATGCTTTGACATTATCTGTCTCTTCAATAAAAATACAATAATCACAGCATACCATAAATATCTCACTATTAAATACAAACTGTATTACATGGTTACATGGCAAAAATAAAACTGTGGTTTCTACTTTTAACTTTTGTTTATAGCAAAGGCCGTAAATTGCATCGAAATGATTTAAAAATTAAATTTATTGTTTAGACAAGGTTGAAAATTCAAGCGTCATGGACTAGCTGAACCGGAAATTTGTCAAAGCAATTGCTTACGCAACCTCATATACTGTAGGAAGCCACCCACATAATAGCTGTCACAATAATGAGACAGAATATATAGTAATATTAAACTGCACAAGCACTTTCAATGATTACCTAACAGACCTCATAATCTTATAAACAAATAATAGCAATCTTTTATCAAGAACAAAACTGAAGAAAAATATATTGGATTAACTTCACACTTAATCCACAACTTCAAGAGCATCAAAAATTTGAGTAGTGTGAAGATTATATATGATTTCACTCACCTTTCCTGGGTGAAACTGGGGGTGTTCCTTGGGCAGAACCAAGACTAAAGCCATCAGATCTCAGCTGTTTTTGCTCAAGTTTCTTTTTCAACTTAATATACTGCCGATGAGTTCTTTCATCCTTATGGAAGGTATGTGGTGGTGGAGAATGACCTACAAAGGAAATATGTTAAACTTGTTGAAAATCACTTACATTCCAATTTCACTGTTCAAAATTCAGATTTTCTTTCACTATAGAGAATATTTTGCAGGAAATATAGTTACCACCCCAACTTCAATATCCTACTTCCTTTTTGTGGAAACCAAGGAAACTGCTTAATTCAGTGTATCTACGTGATTACATTTAGTGAGCATTACAATGGTTTTATCAACTAATTATAACAAATTTTACATTTAATAGGGCACTTTACCAAGTTCTTGCTAAAATGGAACTATTTTCAAACATTTTTGTCTTTTTCGACACGTTTCCTTCAATACCCCAGTCCACTCTATGCAATTTCTGAAAAACAGACGGTTGCAGGGAGACTACACAAATGAAAATTTTGTGCTCAACATTAAAGGTGCAAGCTGGTAAACAGAGGTGGGAAAAAACAATCTTACTTTTCAATGTAATCATGGACATTATTCCTTTATTTCATTCATTAGATAATCCAGGAAACTGCCAGAATATTAACTAGAAATTGTTTTGCTCTCCAAGAACTCTTGTGGAGATTAGCCTTTACTTTAATAATTCAACACCTTTACAAGTTTTTAATTTGTCTGCTTTCCTCAGATAATCCACTGGATATGAACATAATTTCCTTGTATGCTATTTTCTGATTCTATAGAGAAGCTTTGTATTAGATGTTTCCCATCCCAGAGAATAATCACTTATTCAGTTCACTGCTTAAATGTTTTGCCATTTTCATATCCTTTGAGATTTTTACCCCATCCTTACCCTCAATTTTCGGAATGGCTTTCCTAGTCCCTCAATTTTCTATCACCATCATACACATTTTCCACTTGCTGGCCAGATCTGCTTTGCACATAAGCTTCTCCATTTTTCCCTCTCTACCCACAAACTCTACATCACAATCTTGTATCAGTCCTCTCTTCTCTTCAGCATGTACTTCATCACTCCTTTCAGGTATCTATTCCTCAATCTTTATCTGGACCATTTACGATGCATTTTCCCTATTGCTCTCAGCTCCCCCATTTTCTTAATATGTATGTACCATTTTAAACTTGCCTTCTCTATTCTTTCCTGCAAGGGTTCTTTTTTTGTGTGTCCCTTATCTTTTTGTCCCTTACCCTGTCCATTTTTTTAACCCCTATTATGCTTCTTAGAAATTTCGTTCCATTCACATGAATCTTACTGATATCCCACTTCTTCATTATCCAGTTATCTACAACTCAGTATGCATATTTCCTTACTTCACATAGCACACCCTTGCTCCATGTCAGTTTTCCAACCCTGATCTCCCTCTGATTGTAGAACCCATGTCTTTTATAACTGTAACCATAAATTATTTCAATTCGGTCACTGGTTGGCTGAACCTTCCTATGTGCATAAAATGCTTGATTATCAGTTATTCCTTCTTTTAGGAGATACTCCACACATATTGTCAGGTTTTATAAGAAAGATACCCAACAAATTTTTTACCCTTGTGCTCTGTTTTTCCACATGTTGAAGGCCTACTCTACTCACAAAGGCATTTGCAAATCTCTGCTCCGTGTGGTATTCCTAACTGACACAAGGTAAATTTTCCCATCACTGAACTACATACATCAATTCAGTTTATCTCCCATCGGCCTTATCTTGATCATTTATTATTCCACTACAATTAGCAATGAAGACCCTTGCTTTTGTCTTAATATTTCTTCGGAAACCTATCTCTAGTAATTCATGACCATCATTATGAATACCAGTGAATTTTAGTAGTCTTTGCTACCCAATATAACTAGACTTCGGATCTTTATGACCTAAAAAAACAGAGAAATATATGACCTTAAAGATGGGTAAATATGACCTAAAAATGGCAAAATATGATCAAACATTTAAATTTACTATAAAACATGCTCAATTATACGTAATTTATTTTATCCAGCAGTGTTGCTCTCTTGTAGCCAGCATAATTCACTTCTGCACACTCACTGCACCATTGGGAAAGAATTACAAATTTTTACTTTTAAAAATGGTAATTTATTATAAAATTTGCTATGCATAAATGTACATACTATTGTTTATTCTTGTTTGATACCAAGCATTGCATTGTATAACCACATACATCTTCAAGCTTTTGAAGATGAATTTTCTCCTGTTGTCACTTAAAACTATCTTGCACTGAGAGAAGCTTTGTTTAACATTGCAAGAGGTCATTGGACCATATTATACAGAGTTAAGTCACTGCAATTTAATTGTGGGTCGTCTTAAGTCACAACAGGTTCACTACCATATAAAATTTACAAATTGTTTTATATCTAGTATTCCCACTCAACACTTCATCGAGTTTGTTCTTTAGCGAGCTAACTACAGTCACCCTGCTTGACCTATCTCGGTTTCCACACTTTTAAAGATTGCGGCATTGTCAAGATTATAAAGTGGGCAGAACATTTACATTTAGAGAATGACAATTAGTATTTTCTTTCCTCCAATGAATAATGAAAGTACAGTTCCATGAATAATTATCTTAATTTCTTCTCAACTATAACTTCCAGTAAATTCCTAGTACTAATAAAAATTACCAGATTTTTTTCCAAAAATGGTCTGAATATGCATTTATGTGGTATACAAAATACATTTAAATACAATTAAATCAGTGTTTAATTCAGCATTACAGCTTAAAAAAAAGGGCAGGAAAAAATATAGCTTGCCGTAAAGATCCAAACCCTAATTATGATTATCCCTTCCCCAACTGCTCCTCTACTTTTGTGGTACATTCTGTGTGGTGCCATCTCTTGGACTTTATATCAACTCAATAAAATGCCCTTGTATTTAATTATGACACTATGAGTAAACTACTACTCTCAGAACTTTTAAGTCATTTTGTTTCAATTAAATAGCATCTGTGTTAATAACTGGAAAATTAATATCAAGCAAAACACCTGTTAAGAATTGTCCATTAATGTGCACTGTTTCCTTGGATTTTCATGAACTTCTCTGTGGCATTTTAATTTTATAGAAGAGAAGGAAAAAGCCACATACATCAAACATGAAAGTCTAGTTATCTGGCCAAATGCCCTCCTAAGCAAGAAAACTACCCTTACCTTCCATCATATGTGCCATAACTGAACTATGCACATTTGCTTTCTTCTAGCCAAATGGTCTGACATAATTTAGCAACCTGAATGAAAATTTCCTGTGCTTACCAGCACAATATTGTCACCTGATGATAATTATTCTCCAAGATAAGAAATCAGGCCCCATTCTTTTTGGACAGATCACACAATTAGCATTTCACTGTGGAAAGTAGATTGACTATTTATTTCTAGGTATTTCAACCTGTTACTGAATGCCAGTATAATTTTGATACCACCAGATATAAAATATTCCTACTTTGCAGAAAAAAGTTATTAGAATTATGAAAGGGGTACGGAACATAACCTCATGTTGACTTTTATTCAGATGCACATGCTACCACAGCCCGATGTGTATATACCAGAAAATATAATATTCATTTAAAAAATATGAACACTTCTGGATATACACTGCAAACAAACAAAGTTGTGCCCATACATAACACTACACAAACATTAGATATACCTTTGACAGAAAGGGTCACTTCAGATGGAACCAGATTCTATAATAATTTACAGCATGAGAACCATGAAATGGACATGGGAGGCCAAGTTGATAGTGTAGCACTAGATCTGTCTAAGGCGTTTGACAGAGTAAGCCATAAAATGGTAGTAAATAAGGTAAAAACCATTGGAGTGGATAAGAAAGTAATTTGCTGGGTAGAAGAATTTTTAAAAGGTAGAAAACAGAAAGTTAGGGTAGGAAATGTAGTATCAAAAGAAGTGGAAGAAAAAATGGGTGTGCCACAGGGTAGCGTATTGGGACCATTGGTATTCATTATTCTAATGAATAATTGTGTTGATTGTTTACTATCTGAAATTAGATTGTTTGCAGATGACATAATGCTGTATAAAAGAATCAAAACAATAGAGGATTGTAAACAGTTGCAGGGTGATCTGGACAGGATATCTAATTGGGTTGATAAACATGGAATGAAGATAAATGCAAAGAAGAGTCAGCTTATTAGATACACAAATAAAAGGTTAATTATGAATATAAGGTGGGGAAAGAATTGCTTGCTGAAGACTTGAAATGTAAATATCTTGGAATTACTTTTGATAACAAACTTAACTGGGCAGGACACATAGGACAGGTGGTAGGAAAAGGTTTCAAAGTTCTGCACTTTTTGGAGAGAGTGATGAGGGAATGTACGAGAGAAGTCAAGGAATTGGGTTACAAAACTTTGGTCAGACCATTGCTCGAATATGGTAGTGTAGTATGGGACCCTCATTTTACGTATCAAATACAGGAGTCGGAGAGGGTGCAAAAAAGGGCTGCTAGATTTGTTTCTGGAAATTATCGCAAAATGCAATCAATCAGTGACGGATATGATAAAGGAGCTGGAATGGGATTCATTGCAAGACAGGAGGAGGATGAGGAGGGTCATGGGAGTGTACAGGGCATATACTGACGATGAGGCATGGAAAGATATTGCAATAGGTATGAAAAGTAGTGCATGGAAGGGAAAAGATGACCATGACCACAAGCTGGCACTCGATTTCAGGCACAAGGGTGTGGGAAGATTCTCTTTTTTAGGTAAGGGTGTCAGGGATTGAAATGAGTTACCAAGAGAAATGATGAATAATTTACCGAAAACTTTGAAAGAATTTAAAGATAAAATTTGTAGAGGGCAAATGTAGGTAGGTGCAGGATAGGGGGAAGATGGGTGTGTAGGGAAATTGCCACCTGAGCCTGTGCTCCATTGCAATTAAATTAAATTATAAATTATTATTATAATTGTCTACAACATGAGAACCAAATTTTATAATAATCTACAATAAAGGATCAATCCTGTAACAGAAAACATTAAATTCAGCTAACCATTGAAGCAGTATTTGTTCGATTAATGTTGCTTCATTATTGATGAGTTTTGGTCCTAAATCAGTGTTTATAAGAAATGTAGGTAGTGAAAATTTTTGTAAATAACATATTACTTGTATATTTATAATTGTAATATGTTCTTTGTTTTTATCAAATTTTTACACTGTTATCTTGTGGGTAGTCACAGACTGGATAAATTGTGTGTGTGTGTGCAGTCTATTTTGACTTATCCTGTATCATTTGTACTTTGTACTCAGGGCCGGCATTAGGGGGGGGGGGGGGTAAGTGGGTCAAAAGTACCCGGGCCCCGCCGGCTGATTGAGGGCCCGCACCGACTTAGGGGCCCTCAGGCCGAATACGTCCATTGTCGCCTGGGCCTGGCCATTTTGTAGAGCTAAAAAAAAAAAGGTCGCCCATTTTACCCCGGGCCCGAAATTCCTAGCGCCGGCCCTGTTTGTACTATATATGATGCTAAGGGATGTGATGTAATAAATAAAACAGATGTAATTCCACTCACTTATCTGATAATATCCCACAGAGCAAGATGTAAACAAGGATATATCAAACTGTTGCATAAAAAAAAGAATGGTGTCAAATTGTAAAAAGACAAATATGACAACCACTACAAAAGATTAACAATGCCAAACTAAAATTCAGTTAGGCACTGTTGTGATGTGCCACAGTTGATATGCTCAGTTGGTTCCCATTATTTCTGAAATAGGATTTGTAGTATTCCCAGTATCTCTTTTATTCAATTTACTTGCCTTGTTGAGCTGCTGCAGCAGGAGGAGGAACATGTCCCAAAACACCTGGTTGCAGTGGATTCCCATAATGTGGTGCATGAAAACTTGGAGGAATTCCTTGGGGGGTAAAATAAGGTTGTGGAGGCTGGTTTGAGCTGGCTCCGGGTCCAGGGCCCTGAAAAAAAGATGGAAGTACAAAATAACACACTTTTATAAATTTAATGAAGATTTTATAACCAGCAGAAGATAAATTTCTTCTTGGTAAGCAATTTTGGTTATTTTTCATTGTAACAACATACAACAAAATATACAGAATAGTGCATGTTGTGGAAGAATTCTTGAGGGGTAGGCTGGTAACATTTTAAACAAAATCTTCACTAATAATATTGATAGACGTTTATGTTTTGTCTGTGGCCTTCAACACAATCAATAGGTATTTTGGTAACTAAACTTGCAAATTCCTTTCCATTTTCCTAACATCTAAAAGGAAAATTATTCTAGATTCAGGAAATGGTATACGACTAATTTTGTAATATACTCGTTTCTACATCCCTCAAAATACATTTCTCACGATACAATCTATGAATAACTGTTATAATCTATTGAACTTACGTTTAACAGAAACATCACTACAAGATCTTCCATGAATCATAATCCTCCAAAATATTTAAAAATACATTCGTATTATTTTCCCCTTTAGAAGGAATAGTTAATTAGCTATTAACAAAGTTAAATGAGCAATAATCAAGCGCGTTAAGCTGAAATAATTAAAATAGTACCTTCAAATGAAACTGGGCTCCTTCAAGGAGAGAGTCAAAAACTTTCTACACGTAAGAGAGTTCACGCAACATTTTTGATACAGCTCTTAAATTAAAAATTAAGTGAAATCGAATAAACTCGCTCCTAAACTAGTATTTTCGATACCTAAATGCTTATTTTTCTTTTAGAGTAACCTAACTTTTATAACTAAGCACATAATTACACAAACATTTGAAAGGGCTGAATAATTAAATGTGTACGCAAGAATTACTTTCCTCAATTTTTTTCTTCCTCCTCCCCCCAATCAAGGTTTGCCACAAGTGTAGTCAGTAAGGAACAACATAAGAATCTTCAGTATCAAATGAGTTGAAGACGGCAGGTTTCTTTCTCATCGACTTCGGAATTATTTTAAGGAGCGATACCAAACCAAAATTGCAATACGTTACTGCTGTACCGCCTGTACGACTGCCAGAAATAAACTCCGGACTTTCTTACCACGACGTCTTCTCCAGCTCTTCATCTTCTGCCATGCTACGCTGGCATACTGTCTTTCAACAGCTGCTAGCAAATCTTTTATCTGAAAGTGAGGTACGCTGGTTGTCAACCTAACTACAAGGCTGCCAACGCAACAACTTCGCAAGAGATAGTGCTCCTGATATAGGATATAAAATTTTCACTTATTTTCACTCAGCTATTGTCTTGAATAAATATATAATCTTGAGCAATAAAGAGCGGAACTTCCAGCTACTCAGCTGCTATAGTAACTGTAGTTTTTATTCGACAGATAACTTCAACTATAATTTGTCTCTGGTCGGTGGTTATACTTAAACATCAATAATTAAGCAATACTTTGGGATTTTTTTCCGATTTACCTTGAGAAACTGGATAAGTCAGTTGTAATTTTGTACGTGGAATACTAAAACAACAACATGCGAAAATTAAAAAAAATCTTTCATAAGAGTTTTTTCCAAAATTCATTTTACTGTGAACAGAACAAGTTGACCATATAAAACATATACTTCTCTTCTGAAATTAATACAGGTTTATAAAATTTGTACCTGGTGAGAATATTAATACCTTGTAATCTTCTAATAGTAGATAAATTGTTAAGAAACGTATGATATATCATTGGCATTTTTCCATATCTTTCGGAATTTCTTTCAATAACAGATAACCGAAATACATTTGCTTATAGAAAACAGTTTAATTTTCATGCCTGCATTGCTGTTTGAAAATAAAATACAGTTTTATACATTTTAATCTTACACTATGCCTTTTAACAATGAATTTTCGCATTAACAGAATAGATAAATTCAATAAAAAATTAATTCACCTACAACTCATCTTGAAAAAGCCGCAATTCACAGGTATGTATGTAACTACCATCTATGAAACTGAAACTAAGGAACTAAATAAAAGTACTGAAACTCTAGTGCAGATAGATATTTGACCATTAGAAATATCCGAAAGCGAAACAAGAACTGCAGATTCGGAGATGCAATGTTCACAAATTTCAATTCTTTTTCGGCGCTTTTACTCGAGTAGTAGGTCACGTGCTACGGAAATTATAGAATACACATCTATACAATTACACTTTAAAGAGGAACAAGAGTATTCCTGGCAATTTCTTTGCCTCTGTCACTTTATTACCTCTAACAGTTAACTCCTCAGTGAAAATGTAATATTGGTCTACATCAACAGGAAAATTAGATTCTTGTTTCAAAATTATTATATCTGATTCTGATATTTAATTTCTTCCATCAGAAGTTTCCGATGACCAGATACGTTTCAACAATAAAGGGGCTGCGATTGTACGATTAAATTCACTTTTGAAATGCTTTCCTTTTTCGCAAATATTCTCCCATTCTTGGGTTTGCGCGTGTTCGTTTCTCCGCAGAGAAAAACCGTTCTCATTCTTTTTCTCTTCACATTGTTACTTCCACATTTTCAATTTAAATTCTTTGCTATTTATTACAAAGTATTTACTGACCAGATTTTTTTTTAAAATCTTGATGCACTTCTTTCATCCCAGAGGCTATAGTTAAAGATCTTCAGTTAAAGTGTTCCTTGGTCCGTTCTTTTAAAGTGTCCTAAGAAGCTCATACCTCTCTGTATTGCGATTCAGATTTTACCATACTTTCGTCAAAACTCTTGATTTGATCTCTGGTAAAATATTGACACATTTGGTTAAATCCGGAATGAGATTCATTGGAAAACAGGAGGATGGTGAAGATAGTCATGACAGTGTACAAGGCGTATATTGGTGATGAAGCGTGCAAAGTTATCGGTGGAAGAATTAGGAGAGTTACATGGAAGGAAAAAAATGACCATGATCGATTTCAGGCATAAGGGTACGGGATTTCCTTACGTAGGTAAGAGAATCAAGAATTGGAATAAATTACCAAGAAAAACAATGAATAATTTGTTCGGGGTGATCAACGCATGGAGTATTTCCTTCCTCCAATGATCAACGCAAACCGTAGTAGGCCTACGCGACAAAATGTGCAGATTGCCGCCGTTGCGTTTATTGTGATTAATTTATGTGTATAGAAAGGATCTATCATCATGTCGGTGTCGTCGGTAAAAACTCATATTCGAGCCCTGACGGCCTGTAAGATTAGGCGCGCACTTAAAATTTAAAGCCGGCGATTATTATTTAGTAACGCAAATGAAGCTCACAGTTTTCAGTTAAAATCAGCACACATGTGACGAAAAATAACAGCAACTGAAAATATGTAAACAGACCCGCATTTCAAACGACGCAACTATCGCAAATAATAATAGGTTGTACTGACAGGAATTAACTTCTGCCCATTTGCTTCTGTTCCTGAGGAATCATGTCTGACAACGATATGTTAGAAATCTTTGTATATATATAAAAAAAAAGACGTATTTGAGAAGCTAAAAACCGACCAAGCTGTCAGGTTCATACAAAATAACTTTTATTTCTTTAATATTTTTAGTTCCTTGTATTATAAAATACTGACCTATCAATATTAACCAATCATCGCCTTCGGAAACCAGTAATTGAAGTAGCTGAAACCACTATCCAAGCAAACTTCAAATAAAAGATGCTTACTTAATGATTTCAAATAGACATGTATGCTTTCCAAGAAGCATGTAGCGTCCCGTAAGTTAACACCCCCACCTCATTCTTGGGAAACACTTTACAAACACAGAAGCCACAAAAACTTTCTCTAAGAATTATTTGGGGAACAAGCCTACGAACGGTGTACTAGAGATGGGTCGTTCGCGAGTGAATCAGTTCTTTAGAGCAATTCTTTTAAAAGAGCGAGTGAGCAGTCGCTCACTAAAAGTGAACGGTAGTTCTTCTAGGTGAGTCTACTGATTGCATCAAAAGGGGGTATTTCATCGAAAAGTGGGGGTGTAACCCGATTCTGAGGGGTGAGACCTAAAAAAAAAGCCTCAAATATAACTGAGCTAGTGAGCAGTGAACCATTCAAAAGAACTAGTTCTTTTCGTGGAGTGATCAAATGAACACCGCTCTTTTTAGTGAATCACTTTGCCCACCTTTACGGTGTACTTACAATGCCAGCACAAAACATATACTCCTTAATGTATTTTGTAGTGCAAATCCAGGACACTTTATCCTCAATACTGATATACAGGAGTATAATACTGGCAATGAATATAATATTCATTTTCAATTGTATAAAAGGGATAAATTCACTGAAGATTCTTTATTCTCTGTCTTACCACAGAAAATAAAATGTTATCTACGAAAATTTAACAGATTTAAACCCGGACAGAAAGACTTTTTACTTCAGTACCCATTTTATCTCATGAAAAAATTTTCTTCATAGGGTCTCATACTATATCGTCAATTAGTTTTAGTTACATGTTCTTGGGGTGCAGAAGGTAAAGGTGACAAAGTTATTCACATTTACTAAACTAATGAATGATTTTTTGTTTGTTTAAACTGATTACATATGCAATCATAAATTAGAGTATTTGGAATCTGGATTCACACATACCGGTAGTAATCAACATGGGAAGTTATGTATTAGCAGTTAACATTGGAAATTGAATATACTAATGTAATGTTAAATAACTAACCTGTAATCAGTAGCTGGTAATATTACTGATTTGTTAATGACTATAAGTACTGTCCCATATTCCCGGGACTCTTTTCACATGCGATCAAAGAGCATTTCTAATCTAATACTACACTTTCAATGCCTGTATCTAATGTCTTGGCCTACAAGCAATCTGTGAAGCTTGGATTAGAAGAAAATATAATTATGCAATTTACTCCACTTCGATTCCCAGTACCAAGATCTGTATTGATGCGATTTGTCAATTCAATAATAATAAATATTTAGCATCTCCCGCCAAGCACTATCGATTTCCTGTATTAACGGCAATTAAGCAAAATACGCCTTTTCGCTGCATCTGTCGGAATCACTGCAGAAACCGAGGTTTGTATAACAGCCCCCTTCCACCGCGCTTGGGTTGTGCGCCTATGCCCGTGTGCGCTTTTGTCGTATATTCCTAAATATGGAAACAGACTTTTCAAGGATATAACTAGCGAAGAAGACACAAATTTCGTGCGTATGACCACTGAAGACTTGAACACCTTTTGAGTGAGATACACGGGCGGGGGGCGGGAAGGGAGAACGCGCAGGTACATGCGGCAGACTTAAATATACCTTGCTATGTAGTTAAGTCGCGGTAGGTGTTTCTGAGCCCCTAAAATTATATTCGGCACAGTCCTGAGCAACAATAAGAGGAAGAAAATTGTTTGTCCAGATGACAAATGCAGTGTTTTGAATAGTGTACAGTATTTCCCGCAGAGGCGTCCATTTTTTATTTGGGCCTCCACTCCCTCTTGGTGAGATACGGTCGGACCCTTCTTCCTAACGTGACAGGTGGTGAAACTTTTTTTTTTTTTTAAGTTCCTGATCGGTAGAATATTCTTTGAAGGGAGAGCGTCAATCTGAAATAAAAAAAAAAGATGAAGTTCACCTATATAGTAGCCTGGATTGGCACAGCGAGCATTCAAAGCGCACGGACATATTTTCCTTTCCAGCTGCATACCTTCCAGACTTCACTATCCTGCAGGTCGCCGTATTCATCCTATCTGTTCCTACCTTTTAGATCTTCCAGAACTCAACTTTATCGATCCATCGTTGCATTACATCATCTCCCCATAGTCGTTAGACTCAATTGCAAGTTGTCGTCAGACTACAACTACACTCTTTTTTCAGAGACCAATTAGGGATTAATCGCGCTCATCATATTATAAACGCTGAAAAACACTGCAAAGAATAATAAGGTTATTTCTGAACAAAAAATATTATGCATTAGTGTTGTTTCCATCTTTATTTTTTTTTTATTTTTTTTTTTTTTACATTTATCCTTATGTTATTTATAAAAACCTAGCAGCCCGTTCTGTTGGCTCAGTTGGTTGCGGCACCGTGACACGGCTTTAACTGGTTCTAGTCCTGGTGCTGGAAGAAATTTCCCCATCATCAGAGTTTAACTGACAAGATAGGAGAAATGGTGGTGTACAATTCCTAATCACCGGACTGTGCGCCAGTCCTGGGTTAAATCCCAAACCTATTTGCAGTGTGTATGGAGTGAAGCCATACGGCACATTTTATGGCGATTCGTCCGTCGGAGGGGGAATTTAAACCTGACGCCCCCCCTTCCCTTCCCTTGGTGTCTAAGCTTGAATTGGCTGGCACCGGATTTCATCCTCTGCCTTCTTTGATTTCAAAAAGCAAAAACAACATTCTACACTGAACACACATACTATCACAATCATCTGCATACACAGGGAAAGGCAAAGTAAGACCATCCCATTTCATCTTCCCAAGGGGACGTCCATTAATTACGTGAGGTGAAATAGGGGGTGGGGGGGTCCGGCGAAATCTCACCAGATCTCACCAGGGGGGAGGCGGGGGGGGGGTCTACGGAAATCTCACGTGAGATTTTGCGAAAAATTTTGGGACAGTAGAGCCAAAAAAAAAAGGTCTACAATTTGCGACAAAGTCGATTTTAGCAGGGTACTTCGTCAAAATAGTTAGGGTGTGACCTAAAAAAAAAGAAGAGGTCTACAAAGGTTTCCAGGGCGATTTCTAGGGGGGGGGGGTTCTCACTGACCAGATCTCACCAGAGAGGGGGGGGGGTTGAGAAATCCGGAAAAACACCTCACGTAATTTGTGGATGCCCCCCAAGAGATTTCTCATGGAGTGGTATGTCCTCCATTCCAACTGTCTATGCCCGGAATCGGGCAATGGCACCACAAGAAAAAGAAAACCTTGCCATTTTAGCAATACCGTAATTTTCTTTCCCCTTATCACCCGTTCAACCGGAAATATACTCTTACAGTACTTGCATATTTTTCTGATTGTAATTCTTGTTAATAAAATCCTTCTGCAGTATAATTTTCCGGATATGCTTTCAGTAAATAAGTTACGGGATTTATTAATTCAACTTTGTCCGATCAGTTCGGCCTTTCTCAAATCTGCTTTTGAATTTTATGGAGTGGTAGTCTTAATTCGATTATATATGATTACAATAAACAGTTGTCTTTAACATAAGATGGTTTTATCTTGATGGAACCATGTCGCCTTTTACTGTAACTGGAAATTAACTATGGAAGTAATTCAATCCAGCGATGTAAATCCCGTCTGTTGACTTCTCTCCACATTCCAGTCTTTATAGTCCTGTTAAGCAGTTCAACTACTTATTCCTTAATATGAGAATTGGTTAATGATTAATACCACTGTTAGTCATGAGAATTTAAAAATTCTTTTCCGCTGTCAGTCTGTAAATGTTTAGGTACACACCACCACTTCGTATGCTCTTCATAGCAGCGACAACCACCAAGCCAATCCTGTTCTTGAAATCTAGAGATCACGCAAACTTTGAATATACATCAAAACCCATGAATCTATACTCGTAAGCAGTTTTCATGAGAGTATGTAGTCATTTCCACAATCTTGCCGTAGATCTAGTCCTTTGATTATCAAACGTAATCTAGGGAAATTCTCTCGCCTGTGTGTGCAGTTCTACTACGACTTAAAAATAATGCGCCTCTTTCACGAAGTTCTTCAATCTCTGAAATAATCTGGTTGGAATGCGTCGTGTTTCTTACCGACAACGATGTTGTAAGAAACCTCAATCTGTCAACAAATTCATTCGGATCGTCAACAGTTCCTCATTGAGAGAAGATGAAAACCCGAATGACGGCGAACAATTCAGATATTTTTCACAATTTCGCAGGATGAGTTATACTTAACTCCGTGAGCACATGTGTAGTTTAAAATTTCAAAACAATTTTCAAAAACTTTATCAGTAAATTTTGTGGTTTTATTAATGACAGTTCCATTAGTCTCGAAGTTCTTTTACATTCATTATCATCGAGTACAATATCATCTATACTAATAGTCAGCGGGTAATTTCCAATTCTTAGTGAGTCAATATTCTCTTTACTTTTGTTTTTTTTATTTTATCCATGATAAATGGACTTTTGAAAGTCTGTAACTGTTTAGAAATATAAGGTGAGCAAATAATTATTCTGCAACACAGTTACTTTTAATAAATTTAAGTTAATTGGAAAAGAGATGGAGAAAGAACAACACAGCCCCAAGAACACACACAAAGACAGACATACAGTGCTCAGTATAAATAAAAAACTCAAATATAATAAAGCATTAATAACTAAGGCAGATAAAGGTAATACTATTGTAATAATGAAAGAAAATGAATACATAGAAAAAACACTCAAATTCTTCAATGAAAACAACATAAAACAGATACAGAAAGACCCCACAAAACAATTTCAAAACAAAATTAAAGAACAGATAAAAAGAACCAATTTCCTATTAACGGACATTGAAAAGAAATTTCTTCTCTGCATGAATCCCAAAGCCCCACGCCTGCGCTCACAGCCAAAAATACATAAAGAAGGAATTCCAATCAGACCAATAGTCAACTCAATGAATAGCCCTGCATACAGACTGACCAAAAAACTAGACGAAATATTGAAAAAACTTTTCACTTATGAAACTGTGCACTCCATTAAGAACAGCTCTGAACTAACAAATACACTAAAGACATAATTATCCCAGTAGGAGCCCAGTTTGTTTCCTTTGACATAACTAACCTCTACACTAATGTCCCCATACAAGAAGCCTTAGAAGTAATTAAAAACAACTTAATAATTCACCATAAATGCTCACAAGCAGAAATAGTAGAATTCATTGATTTACTCCAATTAGTACTAAATTATAATTATTTCACCTTCAATGACAACATTTTCCAACAACCTGATGGGCTTGCAATGGGCTCCAGTATTTCTGGCACAATTGCTGACATATATATTAACTATATTGAACAGAAAATATTAAACAACCCTGACCCATGCATCAAAAAGATCCTATATTATAAACGTTATGTGGATGATACACTCATGCTCATTCAAGGTAACTCAAATGATATACAAGACATTCTTAATATTTTTAACAGCACACACCCCAAAATCAAATTTACAGCTGAATTTGAAAAAGAAAAAAGCATTAATTTCCTTGACATATGCATCTCAAATATCAACAATAAACACACCTTCTCAATACATAGGAAAACACAATGACTGACTACACTATACCCTCAACATCATGCCACCCTAACACACATAAACAAGCAGCTTACTGGTCAATGGTACACAGAGCCAATAATATTCCCTTAAGCAAAGAACACTATAATCATGAGCTAGACATAATAAAACAGATAGCCTTAGCAAATAAGTATCCCACCCAAACCATTGACAGAATTGAAAGTAAAATAAATAAGAAAAAGAAACTCAAAAAAGAGGATAAACAGTCAGCAAATAAATTCATTTCTAGCATCCCTTATGTAGGCACAATTTCCCAAAAAATTGCAAATGTTCTCAGATCACACAAAATACACATAGGTTTCAGAACAAAAAACAAAATACAACAAAAATTAATACATAATATCAACAATAATGCAGACCCATTCCTTGAATCAGGCATTTATAAAATAACATGCAGACAATGTTCGAATTTCTACATTGGACAAACTGGAAGGAATTTCAAAACAAGATACCTAGAACACATTAATGCATTCAAAAAAGGTCAACACTCAAAATCAGCTATAGCAACCCACATACACAATACCGGCCACCCTTTCAATGAAATTGATACAGATTTGAAGGTACTCCACCACCTAAATAAAAGCCACCAAATGGACTTGATGGAAGAATTAGAAATCTATACACACAATTTATTTAAAGACACTATACTAAATGAAAGATTAGAAAGTGATTCTGTGAACTTCTTCAAATGTTTTGATAACATATTATAACGTGCCATTATCTGCTAAGTACCATCGTAATGTAATATATTTTTTAGTGAATATCGAAAGTTATTATAAAATCATAGTACAACCTCTGTAATAAAAACTTTTATCTTTAGTCATGTACATCATTGTAGCGAAGTATCTTTGTTTTGGTTTGTTAAATTTAAGATATACTGAAGCATCTTTGCTTTATCTGTATGTAAACATAGTGACAAGGTGCACGTGTGACTTTCTGTGTTTCGTGTTTTTGAAGAAGTCTCCACAAAATGTAAGTTTCATTTCAATAATAATATTCCACTTTATCTTATTTGCAAAAACTGTGTATACACTCCGCAATATCATTTTCAGGAAACACAAAATAAAACCTGCTATCATTCAGCAGAAACTTACACGAGCACTCGTCACATCAAGAATGCAAAAATAAAAATAAAAACGGCGTTTGAAAATGAGATTCAGATCTTGAAACGCGTCACGCCATAAATTAATAAATAAACAATTTATTAAAAGTAACTGTGTTGCAGAATAATTATTTGCTCATCATTCTCTTTACTCTTACTACAAACCACCTTTCAGACTACAAGCGCCCTTTCTATCAAGCTCGAACACTGCTGTTACCGAGAGAAGAAAGAATTTTCGTTAATATTTGTCACTGGTCTTAGTTAACCCTTGAAATATTGTTCAGAGTCGATCTTGCCTATCTTGATTTTGAGTTTCAACGAATACTTCTGACATTTGATGCCACGTTTAGGTGCCGACTCCTGCTTATTTGTACGAATAATGAAGATTATGAGTTTTTACTGTGATATTTTACATCTGATAATTGCTTATACTTTAATGGGTGGGTGGTGTTGACCATCTAGAATTGTTTGGATAAAAAACAAAGTATATCATGTCGTTTTGTAAGCATCTTAGAATTTTGGTTAAATTCTAGCCTCTCACCTTTAGACATTAGAGGGAAAGTTTACTCTGTAGTAAAAGATAGTTTTCAGTTCATGTACAGGTTATGGGAGTAAAGCTTTGTATAGCATAGAGACACCGTAACCAAACACACTAAATAAAACCCTTTAGGGATAATAAAAGACACCCATATTTAAATAAATGCTCTAAATAAACCTTTGATAACAAAAAAGAAAACATCAGTTTGGGAGGGAATAGCTTAAATCTCTCAAGTTCAGTTTCAAATAATAGTTTTTGATATAGGTTAACTTTGCAGTTTATAAACCAATTTGAATGCAGTAAAGACTGTCAGTAGTTGTTAAATGCCGGATATAAACTTTGTATAATAATAAACAAACTTTTAATCAACTGAAAATTAGATAATCAGTAATAATATTACCTTGGACTTAGGAATTTCTACTTTGGAAGTATTTTGCCATTGTTAAACCGATTAACGAGCAAGAAAGTAACTTAATAGTAAATAAACCAACTAAATCAATTTTCTGTAATGATAGAAACACCTTTTACTAACCTTTAATATGATAATCCATAATAATCCAGTTCAGTGCACAAGAAATTTCTAATATTTGGCATTTCACTGTTTTCACACACTTTTGAACAAAATAAAGTAATTGTAGGGAAGTAATCATGCGATTAAAAGATAAATTCACTAAAATTTCGTAGTTTCAGAACGTTTAAATAACTTAAATCAATTTTTTATACTTCGTCAGTTGCGCTTCACTTTTAATAATTTTTTATCTCAAAATCCTAGAGAACATTCGAAATAAAAAGTAGATTTCCGGAAAGAACTAAAAATCTAATATCACATATAATAATTTCAAGTAATTCCAAGAAATAGAACCGATCTTATAGAGATCGTAAAATTTATTTTTATTGCAGCCATGTGGGCAACTTAGAAATATTTTTCAACCGATCTAAAGTAGATACAGAGATGAGATAACTTTCAGAATATGTATTTTAATTCAGAGAATCTCGTGGTAATTTTATATTTGCGATAAAACTAACAGAAATAAAGTTATAAAATTAAAACTGAAATCTCACTTTGGTTACGTCATAGTTAAACTTTCCCTACACCAATCTTAATCAAAATTACACCAATAAACTCAGGAATTTTCGTAGAACACAGTGATAATAAAATAATTTGCATAAATCGTAGCATTAATAAAATGACGAAAAGTAGAAATTTCCAGCACAATAGTACTTCCCCAGAGTAGAGAAATAGTTCACTCCTACACTTACAACTTTTAAACCAGTTGCTTAAAATTATTCACTAAATATCCATTATTTCACAATTAAATATGTCGAAACACTGTCACACCTAAAGTTTTGGATAACCGTTTAGTTACTGAGATATTTCAGATCTAAATCGTAGAAGTGTTAGCAGAAAGTTGTGTTTTGGCTCTGACGTCAGCGAAGGTATAAATCACAGGACGCGGTGGTGACGGTGTCTTTTCCGGGTTTGAAGTCGTGCTAATAAAATGTTATAGGCGTGTGTGCATTGGTAGGTTGGCAACTCCGACTTATGTTGGTAGCTCAGGTCTTCAGTTGGCACTACCGGGTTCGGCCATCATGATTGGGGCGTGGCTCTGTTTACTCACCATGAACTTGTAAACATTGCAAAGGGGTCGGTCGGTGGTTTCTCTTCACAATCTGCAAACTTGTGGAACGAGTGTTCGATATGCCTGCTCAACTGTAACTGCAATTTTGAACTTTTGATTTTGAAGAATAAAACCTTGAAGTTTTCTAAAAGTGACTTTGTGTGCTTCAGTTGTTAGCATAGAACCCTTTTCTATATTCGGGGGTAACGAATATAGTGGCGACCTGAGCATTCAGTTGAGTTACTTTGGCTACATGGTCAAATCCAAATTATTTAACGAGTTTTAAAGAGAACTGTTAGTCGACAAGAGAGTAAGTTAAGGCACATAAGCGATACTACAACCCCGGTATCGGTCTTGTTCCTTACAGTTTCACATAGAGCAGAGCGGCACCATAATGAAATTTTAATTTCTGTCTTATGTCAGCCCCTCTCGGTGGGACTATTGACATGATTGCAAGATTAAAAAGAGATTTTAATAATAATTAGGTTCTAGATAAAGTATTATGCGAAATCACGAAACGTACCCGCCGACCAATTCATACACACTTCTGTCGGTTTTAATGCCTTTCGAAGTATTGCAGCATCACTAGTTGCCTTGGCAATGTATCTTCTAGTTGTAATATCATCTTTGGTGGAGTCAGATGCATGTTTGTGTATTAAATCGTGACAATTCAAACTACCTTCTTTCGTAAAAAGTATTGGATGAGGTGAGCACAATAACGTTCTAGACTGCTCGCCTATTTACCCAAAAAACGAATCAAAGCCGTCGCCGCATCTCCCGTGACACATGTCAGAATGTTTGACAATGAACATGATTCTATACTTACTGCCGTACCAGCAGTATCGACAGAGCATTTTAAAATCGTTGAATCTCATACCAATGTTGACGCGGTCGCTGTAACTATGTTTGAGGTTCACGTAGTATTGTTTAAATAGTGCGATTAGATCCGTATTGTGTCTAAGCAGGTGTTTGGGTGTCCTGCTAAACGTCTGACCCAGGTAGAAGGAACCGAGTAACCGGTATCTGCTCATACAAAAGTAATCTCATAAATTATTCTGCTTTTCACATGAAATATCATAAAACACAAATACTGAATTTGGTATAGCATCAATGAGTACATTTTGGCTGTCGCTAAATATCAGATACTGGATTTCATAAATTTGTTTCAGTGTTTCATTTAGCAATTGATATTTTGACTGATAGAGAGAAACTTGGAAAACATACATTTTTTCACATTTAACTCCTGTGATTTGTTCTAGGGATGTAACGGATATCCGCCTCCACAAGTGCGGAACTTTCGCGTGAAATCCTACATCCGCTTTCGCGCCCGCATAGTTTTATCGGAGTGAATTTACCACTGATCAAGTTCTCGTCTAAGTCAATTACCACAAATCTTGTACCATTAATTAATCCCTGATTAGCATTAAGATTTGTATTTAACATAATAATAGCTTTTTTTTTGCTGTCGTCAGTCTTTCGACTGGTTTGATGCAATCCTCTAGCGATTTGGGTGAAATTTCATATATAGATAACGTTTCGCTTTTGGAGTTTTTAACACGATTTTACAAAAACAAAAAAAGGATCAATTCTTGTATTTGATTTCTCGGAAACTGTTCTATCCTCATCTCGTAGAAGTTTCAGGTACCAGTAAGCCTACTGATGTTAGTTAAGCTTCTCTTTGGTTAGAACAAGGAACTGTGCAACTCAAAATGCCTAGGAAGCCTTCGACCCTTTTACTTTAATCAAACTTTACTCAAAACCTTGTATATTGAACAGAAATCGAAAGATGCCAAGCGAAGATCGGTCACCCAGGTACTCTATTTAGAATGACAACATCAATCAATTTTTGCACAGGAGCACAAGCTAAAAAACAAAACTGCCGGTTAGTCGCCATCTGGACACTATTGGTATTACACTGTGCCGTAACCGTGGGACAGATTGGTTACCATGCTAACTACAAATTTATAGAAATTATTTTTGACGATTATGGAAACATGTAAAACTACACAGCGAGGCATGGACAACTTCCTAAGATTAACTGCCGACATCGGTAGTAGTTGGATTTTTGAAGACAGTGACTTGAATCAACTGCTTAGAACTTTGCTTATAGTAGGTGAAAGCCTTTCGAAGGTAGTGGAGAGTGAAGTCTGATCTGCAGCCCCAAAATGTTTGTCACTTCACGTGAGGAGTATTATAGTGTACAGCCGTAATTGTCAACTTGCTCCAGGAATATACTGAAGTTAATCGGATTAAATGACTGGATTACTTACTGTCATCAGTCTCTCGACAGGTTTGATGCAACATCAAAACATCCATCCATTCCTATCTTACTCTAACCTCTTTATCTCAACATGCTTCCTTACAATCCCGTTCTGAATTACCTGCTTCATATTTTCTAATCTGTCTTCCTCTACAATTCTTACAATGCCTCCACTAAGTAATTAACCAATCACGCGTGTATTAAAATATGACTCACGATCCTGTCTCTTCTTTCTGTTGTTTCTTCCTCAAACTTCTTTCCTCACACACCATTTCCAAAACACGTTCATATCAACTTAATTTCAGCATCACACATTTCAAATGCTTCAATTTTCCTTCTGTCTGGTATTCCCAAAGTTCATGCTTCGCTACCATAAAGTGCTGTGCTCCGCACATAAAGAGTTTTTGAAAATTCTGAGTCCTAGATCCATATCTGAAACTAAAATAGTTTTCTTTCTCATGCAGGCTCTTTTTGCTAGTGCTTTTAACTTCATTCCTGTTTTGGCAATCAGTTTCAATTTTACTTCCTAAGTAGTGGAATTCACTTCTCCTATTTCATTCGATCCTATTTTTATATTTAATCTACTATTATTGTTATCATTTCTGCTACATTTCGTCACTTTTGTCTTGCTTTGATTTATATTTAGAAAAAAAAATATTCTTTCAGTATTTTGTTCATACCATTCAGTAACTTCTCAACATCCTCAGCTTGTTCTGCTAACAAGACGTCAAAAGCAAATCGTAGCATACTGATTTTTTTTCCCTTGAACACTTATGCCACACTCAAATATTTCTGTCATTTCCTGTATTGCTTCCTCTACATATAAGTTGAATATTAACTGGGATAGGCGGCAACTTAACGATTTACGATCAAGAAAATACTACCAGCGTAATCATATAAAATAAATAGCGATTCCTCGGAGTTTTAGTGAAAGGAAATTGCTTATAAGACCGGCGCATAGTGGAATGCAGTGATCTTGCAAAATGCGCGCAAAACGCCGCCTGTAAGCGGCATTCCATCTCCCCCAGACTGGACGTTGATTCGCGTGAAGGACTTAACGAAACTCCCGCTAGGGGCGCTGGGGTGCCGGAAGTAGGTCAGTGGCGCGTTCCTGGGCGATGATCGATCCCGCTGGGCCCGCCAGGTATTTACTACGCGGAGTACGCTACAAACTGGAGTGGACTACACTGGATGGGCGTGGCTGGCCATACTGGGCGCCAGCGCGCGGCTGCTGGAGGATACTAACTTGTCACAATTCACATCGACTCATTTTTGGCCCAAGGAACATTCTAACCTTATCATAATCGCGTATGTCGAGCAGAACTGTTCGTACAGTGGTTGAATATTGGAAGAAGCCGCACCAGTGGTAAACGAGGGGTAAGGACATGTACGGTGGTTCGAAACTCAGACATATATTCGTCTTTTGTCGTTTTTCAAGTTTTTTAGTAGGCTTGACTCAGACTGAGTGAAGCCGTAAATTGCATCAATATCTCTCTTTTTAGAGAGAGTCATCGTTTAATCTGCTCAGGTTAGAAGAAGCAAATTGGCGATTAAGAAACGGGTGTATTATTCATCACTGTTAGGGTCGCACGTTAATGGTCACTGCGTAGCGAACATATAAAAATGAAAGGGTATACTATGGACGGTTAGGGAACATTCAAGAAACTTTAAGATCTGTGAAAGTAACAGAAAGCAACACGGAAATGTGGTTTTTAGAAGTGATTAATGGTAAATTCTGTGTGGTGGAATCTTCTCAGACAAATATATTATAATACAGGTCATCGAGTCTATATAAAATGAAACTGCGTATTAAACTTTAAATGGTGAAAATTTATCTGTGAATGTTCCAGCATTTTTTAAATTATTTTTTCCATTTTTTGGGAGGTCGTTTCTGACCTTTTGTAAGTTTCAGAAAACTGTAGGAAGATACCATCGACTGAAGGCAAATGACGTTGTGCAGTACTTACGTTATGCTATCCAGACAACCACTTGAAGATGAGACAGATACGTACAGTTGAAGAAGAGACTAAGTGGGCTGTGGGCTATGTACTATTTTTGGTTGTTTGACAAACTCTAGATTCACTCGCCTCACAGGAGAGTTAATCTGTAGCCAATCACAGCGTCTCAGTACAGATATCAGATTGACCCGAGTGTGGCACGTTGCTTTCGCTATCGTCTCCAGTTCTCCTCTAATCACATCCCTGTCATCACATTCTTCATACTATTACTACATAATCCTCATTTGTGAAGTGCTTACATAAAAAAAACCACATCTACCACCTAAGCACTTGGGATCAGATATACGGGTCATGAGTGTCTTTAATCCAACTTATGCTGCACCAATTGGCCCGCACCTCTCTTCACGACTTCAGCCTAGCGGAAGGACTTTCTTTGTCATTATCTTTGGCTACAAGATTCGACTGCATAATGTTTCCTACAAGTCTGCTGCTTTTTCCTAACGCCTTTAAAGGTTATGAGCCTTACATGGATATTATAATAAGTAATATTAAGTTATTTTATTATAAACAAGTTTTCGTTTACGGAAGTTCCATTGTCCGTTTCATTTTTGCAATGTAATTACTATCTAATATAATATAATTGCTATTTTAAAGGCAGTTGGGTACTGCTCCACACCAACTGAAACAAACATATTAATCATCTCGGCTCACATAGTGTACTGAATTCTATCCAAAATAAATATTGGGACAAGAAAACGAACCAATACATAATTAACATAATGCAGCAAGTAGTTGAATGATCTGGAAGAAACAGATATATCAACTTTCCCTGGATTATGTTTAATGAAAAAGTCGACGAAATTGCAAAGGAGACCACTAGAATTGGCGCCATGCTCAATATTCGGATACCATATACGGACTACCTGGCAGAAGTAAAAATAAAAGATATTGAACAACTGGAAAAGAGAATGGGACATCAGTTTAAAAGAAAGGGAGGGGGGGGGACAATATTACAGTTCCATTCCAGTCCCGGATTCCCACCCGTCCTCTCGGAACCTAGAGGAGTTATTACTACAATGATCGGAATGCGATTTAACCACGGCATTTTTACGCAGCATCTGCATCGCTTAAACCTAAAAAATATAGATATCTGTGGATGTAAAAACACTTAAATAGCCGATGTAAACCATTTTCAAGGTATAAAACCCAAAGACATACATTTTTCAGCCATTTCAACAGTCTTGGAATTCCTTTCCCTACCAATATCCTCTGTCTGCTCCAAGGCATCAACGAGGCTGTGTATAAATCGTTAATGAGTTTCATAAAGAAAAGTAATATTAAGATTTAGATAAATAAGTTCTGTATATTTTTAATGTTGTTTATCTTTAGCATGTGTAAATGATGTGCTTTGTATATCCGATCTGTTGTTAAACTAGCAAATTTTGATCAATAAAAAAAAAAACAACAAAAAAATCACGGTCTCTCATTATTTTGCAAGATCGCGGGTGAGGGAAAAAGGGAAACGGTGAATGAAGGAACAGTGTAATGGAATGCTGATGTAAAACAAATTGGGAACGAAGAATAAATACTGTGTTCCAGAGTTTCATTTCCAATTTATTTGTACGACTAACGACAGTGTTCAATAA